>CM076578.1:1650446227-1650940006 GCA_034641835.2 Pinus albicaulis | reverse complement strand
CCTTGGTCATTCTACTGCATATTACCCTCAAGGTAATGGCTTTGTTGAATCCTCCAATAAAATATTTGTGAACATTGTTGGAAATATGATGCAGAGTGTTGTCCTTGATGGCAACCCACTAAATGAAGATGAAGACATGTGACAGTTGACATGTGTTGTCCTTGATGGCAATCCACCTGATGAAGTTATTCTTGACTTGATGGACTTGGTAAATGATGTAAATCTGATGTGATATAATGTTTGTTGACAATATGATGCTGAGTGTTGTCCTTGAAAGGAAACCCACCTGATGAAGATGATGACAACTTACTTGATGAAGTTGTGCTTGATAAAATATGTTCTTGATGAAGAAATCTAATGTATCTATAGTATGTACAGAAGGAAATGAAGAAAGGAATTCAGAATGTACTCAAAGTATTATGAAAAGAGTATGTCTCTATGTATACGCGGATCTGTCTGAGGGAAGTCGCGTATGCACGCGGAAAAGAACGTTCCAAGTCGCGTATGGGCAAAAGCGCTCAAAAAGTGCAAATCCAGGGGCCCGTGGTATTGAAGACTCATGGTATTGATTTGGCTCATGGTATTGAAGGCTCATGGTATTGCTTTGGCCCGTGGTATTGAAGGCTCATGGTATTGCTTTAACCCATGGTATTGAAAAAGGATAAACCTATATAAGGAGAAGAAATTCATTGTGAAAATCATGAGTGTGGGTGCAAGATGTCTGAGCTTGAATGAATACTTCTCTCTGAAGTAGATCTGAATGGAAAGGGTTACACTTGAAGATAATTCTGAATGTATGATGCACCTATGATGAAGAAGGGGATCTAGATCTGAAATGCACTTGTATCTACTAGATCTGATTATGGAAGGCTTAGATCTGTGATGAGGCGAGCATCTAGGCGAACATCTGTCTGAAGCAAAAGGGTAGATCTGAACTGAATATCTGATCTGATGAAGTATGCTGCTCTGTAATGATTGAAGATCTATACGCTACTTTTCCGCGGAGTAAGCGCGTATATACGCAGCTTCAGGGAAGATAAAGCGCGTATGCGCAATAAAATATACACTGAGGTATACGCTGGTTTGTGTGGACGGAAGCACGTATATACGCGACATCAGTGAAGTAAAAGCGCGTATGCAAACTAGGGTTTGCTGAAGCAAGGTGTATGAAATATCTGATCTGTTCTGCTGTGTTTCTGCTATCTGATCTGTGTTGATATGAATCTGTTGATGATGTATGGTTGTGCTTAAAAGTATGGAAAGGGTCCGGTCTGGAAATATGATGAATTGTGGCCTGCAAGTTGTGTTCTTTTAAAGTGGTTGGATCCAGTGTGAAAATTGATGAAACGTGGTCCAAGGTGGTGCTGAGGGTTGTAGCCTTCAGTCAGGGGGTCGTAGCTCCCTTCCAGGTGAGGCTGGTAAACGAGATCGGGGGTCGTAGCTCCCTTCCAGGTGAGGCTGGTAAACGAGTCAGGGGGTTGGAGCTCCCTTCCAGGAGAGGCTGGTAAACGAGCGCAGGTGGGTGCCTGCGTGCTGGTCAAGTCTGCGCCAGCACATATGTTGTAATATGTTTTCTCTGTAATAAAATATTGAAGGCTGAGCAACTGCAGCGGTGGTTTTCTCCCGACTTGGGTTTCCACCTAAAAATCCTGGTGTTCATGTGTGATGCTTTGTGTGATGGTTTTATTCTGTTCTTTATTTAATTCTTGTTTATAGAACATACGATGAATAGTGGAATGATACAGTGAGAATGACTGACTATTTCTCTGTTCACACAGCATACGCTAGTTTAAAGGGGATCCACGTGCATATCACATCTGGTTTGCGAAGGAAAGTGACGTGTGGGTTTTAAGGAATGAAAAAGTAAAAATATTTGATTGTCGTGTGCGTGCCCCCTCTCGGTTTTTTCCCAACAATTGGTATCAGAGGGTGGTCCTTCTGCAGAAGCTTGATCGCTTGAAGGAGATCCGTCGTAATGGGAAAGAAGCAAAAGAAGAAGCCCACTCGGAGAAAGGAAATATTTCAGAGAACATGGATACCAGAAATCAAAGAAGATGAATCAGATAGTGATTGGGGTCATCCTTTGCATGATCTTAGTGGTACAAACAATAGTGAAGAATATGCTATCGATCTAGAAGAAGCCGAAGAAAATTCTGACCAAGCTCTACAAGTGCTCATGGCAAAGAAGAAAAAGAAGAAGGATACTCAATGTAAGGAGATGTCTCAGAAAACCGGTATAGTAGAAGTTGACAAAGATGAATCTGATAGTGATCCTTGTAATCTTATCTGTACAAGCAATGATGTAGATAGTGAGAGTAAAGTTGTGGATCTAGAAGAAGTTATCAAAGATCAACAAAGAATATTTAATGAGAAGGAAGCAGCTAACAAAGCTTTGATATTTAGACTGAAAAGGATGTTCGATGATGTATACAGTCGAAGTAAAGGATATCAAGCTGGAATCATCTCTCTGCAAACAGATCTTGAAGGACTTGAAGCAGAAAACGTTTCTCTAAAAGCAGATCTGGAAAAATCAAAAAGGAAGAATGAAGGTCTTGAAGCTAGAATCATCTCTCTACAAGCAAAACTTGAAGCATCAAGTAAGAAGAGTGAGGAACATCTACCATCATTTGAAAAGGAAGGACTTGAAGCAGAAATCATTTCCCTCAAAGAAGACTTGGATAAATCAAATAAGAAGAATTCAAGACTTGAAGCAGAAATTGTCTCCCTCAAAGAAGATCTCGAAGCATCAAACAAGAAGAATGAAGAGCTGCAACAAACATGTGAAGAAAACGAAAATTGGTTGAAAGAAGAGATCCTAAATCTGAAGGATCAAGTAGAAGATGGAAGAAGGAAAGAAGAAAGCATGACAAAGCAATGTCAAGACTTGGAGGTTGAGGTAAACATTCTCAAAGGTAAATTAGAAGAAAAGGTTGAACTTTTGAGGTTTCATGATAGTACTAATATTTTGGACAATATTCTGAGTAATCAAAGGTCTCCTGCTATCAAACTTGGTCTTGGTTTCCATGAAACTGTTAAAGGAGAATCAAGCTCACAAGGAAGTGCAAAAACCTCAAAGGATGTCAATACAAAACCTGAAGCGTTGAAAGAGAGACCAAAAGATCAATAACCAATCATGAATGGGCATGTTAAACAGTGCGGAAGCAGGATGTTCAGCCTCAAACAAACAAATCCTACATAGAAAGGTACTCTAGTTTCTTCAGGGGATATTTTTTCTCATGTAACATGTATGGACATAAAGCAGTTGATTGTAAAAGGAGGAAGAATAGAAATACTCATTATGATTCTTATGCTTATTTCTCTGGACACATGAGATGTTATTCTTGTAACAAGTATGGACATGTAGAAAAAGAATGCAGGTTGAACAGAGATGCGGGAAAGTGGACAGTTTTGTTTTAAGTTGAAGATCAACAATTTAGAAAAGAAGGAGGACCGATCAGAAACGTAGGGAATTCAGACCCTACTGCAGTCATCCGCTTCTGAAGCTTACTTCTCTGATTGACTGCAGGAATGATGTGGGATACATTATGAGATTTAGTAATGTATCATCACAGGGGGAGAAATGTATGATGTCTCTTATGATTGATTTGATTATTCTGGTTATGTTTACTTCTGACAGCGCTTCTGGTGTGGAAAGGACAGGTACAGGAGGTACAAGCTCAGGAGGAAATGAAGGAAGATGAAAATTTTCTATGTTTCACTTTCCATACGCGGGTTCTATGAAACAAAGTTGAGTATACACGCGAGTTACAGCTGACACAGACGCGTATGCATTGATGATAAGGAAGTTTATCTGATAGCTGAAGATCTGGAGCAGAGGTCCAGGGGGAGCATCAGTCTGACTGCTGATGATTGCACTGTTAGCATTTTTCTGGTTATACTCATGATAATGACATGATACATGGATGAAGCTTGTTTGCTTGTTGATGAAGAGTATTCATTGTTGAGATGAAAGTCCTATAATTCGGAGATAAGAGCAGCCCATGCAGAGATTGTTGCTAATAACTTACTATTGAAGATGTTTCAGATTGCACAAGTTAAGGAAGAGCACTGTTTTAGGGGGAGTAGCAGGTTGAATACTAATGATTGCATTGTTGGCAATATGACTGCTTATTCTTTGGTTATTGTGATACTCATGCTCAAATGATGATGGCTTGGTACATGGTTTATGATGATGAGAATTTGAATGAGCTGTGTTTACTACTTGCTGAAGTTTATCTGTGGATGAAATTGGAAGTCTTATGATTCAGAGATAAGAATAGTTCATGAATAGCTTGTTACTATGGTTAAGATCTTTTTCCTACATATGGTACTTCATGTTAAATCTTAAATATCATGGTGATGTTGGACCACATGGATGATTGCTTGACACTTATGTGAAGATGTTGTTCTGGTATGGAAAGAATGTATTGATGCTGCAAAGAATCTGAAGACTTGGATACTAATGTGCTTATGCTACAACCATTGGATGATGCTTGAAGATACAACTACATTGTTTTATCTATCTGTATTCCAGGAAACTATTCAAATATCTCAGAAAGTTGCTGAACATTGTCTCTGCCTTACAAAGGATCAGTTTTGGTTAAAATGTAGAAGATGGTATTGTATACGCGAGTTTCCTGAAACACAGTCGCGTATATACGCGAGTTCATGCACAGAAAACCGCGTATGTCTGATTGCTGACATTTTTCAGTTTGGAGTCAGCTCTCTTCAGCACAGCTGCAGTGCTGTTTGGTATCTCTGATACTGTCTGGTATCTCTGGTTGTGTTCCAGTTCTCATAATTCTTTTCTCATGTTTTGATAAAGATGCCTTGATGATTTGTTGGTGAAAGTGTTCAGGATGCACAAACTAAGGGGGAGCCTTAGTCATATGAAAAGGATGCGTGGCTGCACAGATTCAGGGGGAGCTTTAGCGTTGTTGAGTATAATGCATTGTTGGCATTATGATGGTTCTGAAATATGTTCTCTTTCTTGAGGACTTTCTGGTGTTGGTCTTAAAGTTATATTTGTAGTTTGATGAAAAGGTCATGTTGAGACCCATGATGTAAAACTGTAATATTCAGTCATGTAAGGACTTGTCTAATTTGTAAACCCACTTGGTTGGGTAGCTGAGTCAAATTTTGTAAACCCACTTGGTTGGGTAGCTGAATTGAAATATGTAAACCCACTTGGTTGGGTACTTGAGTCTTTATGTAAATCCACTTGGTTGGATATTGGATGTAATTTTGAGTCTTTTGGTGATAGGAAGTTCATAGAATCATGTACTTCATTGAAAAATATGTTTGAAGATTCAGCATGAACTCAAGGGGAGCTTGGTCACTTCAGTATACATCAGATCTGCAGAACGCTTCTTCTACATGAGAAGAAAAGGGGGTGAGTATGTTGGTTTTGATCTGCCCGTTGCCCTTGATGTCAAAGGGGGAGAGTGTGTTGGTTTTGATCCGCCCTTTGCCCTTGATGTCAAAGGGGGAGAGTGACATGGTGTTTGAATGCAGATAATGGTGTCAAAGAATTGGGAGAGTGACATGGTGTCAATGTACTTATCTGTTGTGGTAACCAAACACCATCGTGGTTGCCATCAAGTCAAAAGGGGGAGATTGTTGGAAATATGATGCAGAGTGTTGTCCTTGATGGCAACCCACTGAATGAAGATGAAGACATGCGACTGTTGACATGTGTTGTCCTTGATGGCAATCCACCTGATGAAGTTATTCTTGACTTGATGGACTTGGTAAATGATGTAAATCTGATGTGATATAATGTTTGTTGACAATATGATGCTGAGTGTTGTCCTTGAAAGGCAACCCACCTGATGAAGATGATGACAACTTACTTGATGAAGTTGTGCTTGATAAAATATGTTTTTGATGAAGAAATCTAATGTATCTATAGTATGTACAGAAGGCAATGAAGAAAGGAATTCAGAATGTACTCAAATTATTATGAAAAGAGTATGTCTCTATGTATACGCGGATCTGTCTGAGGGAAGTCGCGTATGCACGCGGAAAAGAACGTTCCAAGTCGCGTATGGGCAAAAGCGCTCAAAAAGTGCAAATCCAGGGGCCCGTGGTATTGAAGACTCATGGTATTGATTTGGCTAGTGGTATTGAAGGCTCATGGTATTGCTTTGGCCCGTGGTATTGAAGGCTCATGGTATTGCTTTAACCCATGGTATTGAAAAAGGATAAACCTATATAAGGAGAAGAAATTCATTGTGCAAATAATGAGTGTGGGTGCAAGATGTCTGAGCTTGAATGAATACTTCTCTCTGAAGTAGATCTGAATGGAAAGGGTTACACTTGAAGATAAATCTGAATGTATGATGCACCTATGATGAAGAAGGGGATCTAGATCTGAAATGCACTTGTATCTACTAGATCTTCTTATGGAAGACTTAGATCTGAAATGAGGCGAACATATGTCTGAAGTAAAAGGGTAAATCTGAACTGAATGTCTGATCTGAAGAAGTATGCTGCTCTATGATGGTTGAAGATCTATACGCTACTTCGCCGAAGAGGAAGCGCGTATATACGCGGCTTCGCTGAAGATAAAGCGCGTATGCGCAATAAAATATACACTGAGGTATACGCTGGTTTGTGTGGACAGAAGCGCGTATATACGCGACATCAGTGAAGTGAAAGCGCGTATGCAAACTAGGGTTTGCTGAAACAAAGGGTATGAAATATCTGATCTGTTCTGCTATGTTTCTGCTATTTGATCTGTGTTGTTAAGTATCTGTTGGTGATGAATGTTTGTGCTTAAAAGTTTGGAAAGGGTCCAGTCTGGAAATATGATGAAATGTGGCCTGCAAGTTGTGTTCTATTGAAGTTGTTGGATCCAGTGTGAAAATTGATGAAACGTGGTCCAAGGTGGTGCTGAGGGTTGTAGCTTTCAGTCAGGGGGTTGTAGCTCCCTTCCAGGTGAGGCTGGTAAACGAGATCGGGGGTCGTAGCTCCCTTCCGGGAGAGGCTGGTAAACGAGTCAGGGGGTTGGAGCTCCCTTCCAGGAGAGGCTGGTAAACGAGCGCAGGTGGGTGCCTGCGTGCTGGTCAAGTCTGTGCCAGCACATATGTTGTAAGATGTTTTCTCTATAATAAAATATTGAAGGCTGAGCAACTGCAACGGTGGTTTTCTCCCGACTTGGGTTTCCACCTAAAAATCCTGGTGTTCATGTGTGATGCTTGTGTGATGGTTTATTCTGTTCTTACTGCACATGTTTACTGTTTATTAAACATCTGATGAATGAATGATGGAATAATAGAAGTGAATATTTAATGACATATCTAGATCTCTGTGTATACGCTAGTTTCATAAAGGGGATCCGCGTATATACGCTAGTTTACTGAAGGAAAGTAGCGTATGGGTTTTAAGGAATGAAAAAGTAAAAAGATTTGATTATGCAGTAAATATTGATTCACCCCCCCCTCTCAGTATTTTTCCCAACAAACATCATCAAGAAATTACTAGAATACAACAAGAAAACTTGGAACAAGAGGTTATTTAATGCCTTATGGGTAGATAGACTTACCACTAAGAAATCTATTGGTACATCCCCTTACCAGCTTGTTTATAGGATGGATGTTATTTTTCCATCTTCTTTAGGAGTACCAGTAATGAAGATAATCCAAGAACTACAAGTTGAGACCAATGATATTCAAAGAAGGATTAATCAAACCATACACTTGCGGAAAACCAGAGAAGAGGTTTATCTTAAGTCTCAAGTTGTCCAAGACAAGATTAAAAATATTTTTGACAAGAAGATTTAATAAGATGATTTCTATATAGGTGAAAAAGTTCTAAAGTGGGATTTAAGGAGGGAAGAGAAAGGTAAAAATGGGAAGTTTGATTCCTTGTGGAAATGACCTTATGTTATTTATGGTTACAGAGGCAACAATGCTTTCTTTTTGAAAGAGATGGATGGATCAAATCTGCTAGGTGGAACTGTCAATGGTAGAATGCTGAAGCATTACTACTCTTTAGAATAAAAAGTAGTTAATTTTGTTTACTTTACTCATTGTACATAACATTGCCTATTTTAGATTGGATTGGATGTTTTTCCTAGAAAAGTTGAAGCTCAAAGAGAAGGTCCTAAGCTTTGAAGGATAAAATATCATAAGTATATATAATTGCAGAGCTCATAAAACATTTCCAAGGCCAGCATAGTCAAAATTCAAAAGCTACTAGTCTCAAAGTTCTTGACATTTCACCAGGAAATGCCATCCCCATGTGGAGCCACTGTTAGGGTCCTATAATAATAGGATTCATAATTTTTTAATTGACTTTTATTAGTCTTGTAATATGTACATACTTTTCTTTCTGCAAATTGTTTTCCCATATTAAAAGAAAATTAATAAAAAAATGTAAAGAGGGTAAAAGTCCTAAAATAAAATCAAAGGGCTTGAAAAGAAAAATATCAAAAAAGAATAGAAAAAATGAACCCCAAACAAAAAAGAGATAAGAATAAGACATGAAAGTGAGGCAAGTTAAAATGATACTACTAGTTACTTTTTACTATAAAAGAAATAATTATGTGCATCTTGTTCAAAATTCCATAATCCATGATGAGTTAGATAGCTTAATCTTGACTTTTTCATGCTTTAAATTTCATGCTGATAGATAGAGAATAAAGATCTTGCCAAACAGTTTAATCTTGGCAGATCAATAGTTAGGTAGAGAATAAATAAGGATCTCAACAGTTTAAACTGAGCACTTGGAAGAAATAAGGATAGAATTAGTTAGTTTTCTATTTAAAAAAAAAAAATGAACAAGGATTTGCAAGCTCAAATGCACCCAAGTTAAATGAAGAAAAAATGTTAATGTAGGATATGGGTAGGAAGAAAGTTGTTTCACAAATCATGGATAAACATCATTTGGAAAATTACTAATTTCCCTCCTGTTGAAGCCTAGAAAATCTCTGCTTCAAACATTGGGGGAAAACCACCCGGTCGGGACCTTAAGACAGCTCCTTTTCCGTTTGGGATGGTGGCTCCGACTGGATTTAAAGGACCAGTTTCCTTATAACTAAATGGATTGAATTGAATGGGTGAAAATGGGACTAAATTAACAGAAAATAAAACTATCTAATCTAAGCTAAATACTGATAAAGAAATTCTAATTTTAACCCGGGTAATTATATGTGAATACAACTTAGGATTGTTTCAATCTAATAATAACCATGGAAATGTATTATTGATTAAATTGAAATGTGCAGAAACGAATAAAAATAACTCTGTTTAATAAATTAAACAGAGTTATATTAGTATATTGTATTCATCATTATATAACATTCATATATGCTTATAAATGATAACATTCCAATTATACTCAGAAATGATAATATAAAAGGAAATATTATGAAAAACCAAATATATAAATGATAGCAAATTCTTCAAATGAATACCATATAACAAAGAAAATCAGCAGTGAACAGATAAAAATACCTCATTCATCTTGCAGACTATCAAATGAAATGTGATACTCTGATCTAGTAACTCCGATGTAAAATTAAATCCAAAGGCACAAAAATGCAACACTTCAAAGATAATTTGAGCACAAAAATCACCAGATGTGATCTTTCATATAAATATAATAAGGAATGAAGTACAGAAATGTTAGCTCCAAATCCCAAAAATATTACAACTTCCGATCCTTCTCTAAATGCATGAGAGGGATTTAAATAATAAATTACATAACAAAATCCTAATACTACTGCTACAATCTATCAAATTAAAACTAAAATGCTATCTTGAATGAAACTGATTTATTGTTTTTCTCCCTCGCTTGATGAAGCCAAGTTGCAAATGTCCAACATATCTCGGAGTCTTGGTGGATGACTCATCTCAGAATGCAACTGTCCAGCATAGGTGGCATCAGAAAATTCTGGAATTAGACAATCGACAGCGTTTGATAGAATTTTGATAGCTGTCTGTTGATTGTTTGGCTTGATCAAATGAGTCCACATACTATCCCAGGATATCGTTTGAAGTTTGCCGATTTGTTGAGCCTCCTTTTCTTTATCTATGCTGCGCTCGGTGCTTTTGTCATCCGATCCATCCTTATGATTATGCATCATCATGATATTTGTGCATTTGTACATCCATTTGACGAGTGGACTTAAGCCAGATTTTGATTTGGATTTATCATCGGTATTTACCTTTTGGACCTTGGTTTGTCAATAGTGACCACTTTTTGTGTCATGGTCAGTGGTTGTGATTGTGTAATGATTTCTTCAGTGAATGTTTCTACGGCGTTTGACGAATACCTTACAAATATACGATTTTTGGATTTGAGTTCTCAGCTGGTCCATAGGAACTCTCAACAATCTCTGGCTTCTAAATAAGAGAAATTTATTTATTTCCTCCTGTTGAAATTTAGACTTGACCAAGTCAAAAATTCGAGGAAAATTATCTAATGAAACAAACAAATCATCAAACAGATCTGGTTCATGCTCAAAACGAGCAATTGAAACTGAAGCAGTGACATCAAATGCTATCTTTTTTGGATCATATTATCTTCCAGGAATGGTTGCAAATTTACAACCTCTTATCTTGGAGACTTCCTTTTCTGCATGCTTGAAATCATTTAGAGTGAAATGACCACAATTGAGTTGGAATTGAGGCCACATTCTCTTCTTACTGTTGTTCAAAGACCTAGATATACCTTCTACTGTCAATTGATAGGAAACTTCTTGAGCGAGAAGTTTGTCTGGAACAAAAAGCGGAAGAACATGTGGCTCCACTATACTACCAAAAACCCTGATGTAAGTAAATTTTTCCTCCCCAAACCAATCTCCGATTGCAGACAGGTCGGCTTTAGCTTTATCAGAAAACCTAGGAGGAAAGCGATTAAAAATGGTTTGGAAAACAGGGATGAGGAAACCATGACAGATTCTATATACATTAGTTTGGAAATGAATCTTCCAAAGCAATTTATGATAAATATGGATTGGAAGAGGGTCTTTGGGAGTCCATTTCCATCCAAATAAGGGAAATTCGGAATTGAAACAAATAGCATCAAGAATATAGGCACAAAAGAAAAAGGGAGTAGAATTTCCAGCAGTTTTTTCTTGTCTGTATTCAAGGATCCTATTGGCCATTCTATCGGAAAGAATAACAGCCCAATCCATAATGTCGGAATTCACAGCAGCTAGGATTAATGGGACCATTTGTATAGAAAACCTAGCTGAATTATCATTGCCAAATAACCTACACATCATGGCAGCTGCATAGGAATATGGAGGTTGAAGAGAATCTACAGAATACATACCGGATGCTTCATTTCGGTGCTTTTCTGGGTTTTTCCTCCAATTTCTGATAGGGTCGGATTGGACTTTGTTATCATCAGCAAATTCTTTGATAAATTCCTTGTTATACACCTTCTGTGGGTCTGGAAGGTGGTACATTGCTTTCAAGTCTTCTGCTTTAAATGAGCCGAAAGGCACTCCAGATGCTGAAACAAACATTCTATCTTGTATCTTTACACTGTCAATAACCCATCGAACTACATCGTAGCAAGGCATGATGCTCGCTCTAGCTGCAATTCGATGTAGAAATGAATTTGCAAGTGTTCTTTCATTGATATCAGAGTCAGAATCCGAGCTATCCTCGTCTGGAACTGATGCCTTCTCCACTGTGACCTTGGGGTCTAATTTTTCCAACAGGTTGTAGACTGTGTCCCATGTCATTTTTCCAAGACCTTGGCATGATGTATCTGTGACTAGCCTTAGCTTTATGGGCTTTTCTTTTGAGACTGTAGGAGTCTCGGCAAACTTCACTGGTAGAACAGTCTTATTTCTTCTTCCTCTCTTTGACATTTCTACGTCTGCTACCGCTTCCCTTTGTCTGTGAATGAAAGAACTTGGTGTTCTTTGGCTCTGCAAGACAATAAACTCTCAGTCGTGATCAACAAGCCACTCAAACGGAATGATTTATGAACTTATGGTTTTCATTTATTTGTTTCGTATATTATGTAAATGCTCCTTTTGGGTCACACTTAAGTATTTAAAACCAAATCATAAACCATATTCATTTGATTCGTTATTGAATGCCTTCGTACCAATAAAGATTTGGCGCTTGTGATATATTAATATATTCACTCATTCTAAAAATCTTCGTATGCAAATAGATGAATCGCATCGGAAGTTTTCGAATGGCAAATGAAGATCACAATACGTTTATCCCGATTGATCGATTGTGATTGCAGATCTTTCCGATCTCTAATGGTGGGGTCTACCATATATTTTAAACAAATGTTCGATTTTTCTTTTAAAAGCGTTTATTAGCAAATGCACATCGGATCGGGGAATTTCAACTAAGCGTAAAGAGTTTCTTGAAGACTGTCCCGATTAATCGATTGCGATTGACCGCATCGCATCGGAAGTTATAATTAACTGTTTTAAACTCTTAGCGATTGAAATTTTCCGATTGGACTAATCGCATTGGAAGATTTGAAATGGGCATATGAAATTTCTTTTAAAGGTTATCTCCAATTCTCCGATTGCGATTGAACTTTTAACTTTGATTTGTTTTTATGATAAGGCCTTGTATATTAGATCGGACCATAAATTTTTTGAATGTTGAATCTGTTTAGTAACAATATGAAATTTTCCAAAACAATGAATTTTATTTCTAAGTGTTTTATTTCTAAAAAGAAAGGGACCCTATTACTTAAATTTTATTTCTAAAATTTAAGTAAAAGGGAGGGTTGTTGTATGGTACAAAAATTGGCGATTCACTTGAAAGAACCAGTTATCTCTGAAAAATAGAATGAATACTATATTTTAAGTAAGTAAAGATTTTTAAAGGTAAATAAAAAATTATCCTAGGATAATCAGAAATAAAATCTAACTTATGAAAAAGAATAAAAATTATTAACAATTTCTTTCTAGTTTCTTGAGAATAAAAACATTTTGAGTTATCTTAAGCTTTGATTGGTATTAATAATGAAGTAAGTGGATTTCTTTAAGCTTGGTTTTGATAATATACTCTATTGTCATAGGTATTGCCTCTGCTGCCTGCAAACGTTCATAGTCTCGACAGGGTTACCTTTTAACCATTAACTATTCATTGTCCCATTCAACTAAGATTATGACTTTTTAAAAGATAAATTCATAAGACATATTATCTCATGTTTTTGTCTTTTATTTATTTTTATTTCTTTTTAAGAGCCATTGTTCTGGTTTGGTAGCCAGTTGTTAACAATGCCATTCAATAGTTATAATTAAACTGAACAAGCTGGCTCGTGATGAGACCCCTTGTCTTATATTAATAAGCCATTACCCTGTTTTGATATGCAGTATTGGTAATGTCAGTTTTATTATTTCTTATGAATATGGTAAGTCGGCTCATGATGAGACCTCTTATCTCTTAAAAGAATTTTTTTTTCAATAATTTCTTAGAATTATATTCTAAAAAATCACAACCTAAATGAATGGGGTGAACTAGTCTTATCCTTAAGAATTAATGGATGACAATTTTCTGAGTTTTTTGAGTACCAAGACTTGAATAATCTTTACTTTTATAGATAACTTCTTTCTGCTTAATAAACTTGTAATGATTTACATTTTCCTCAAGTTCTTCCAAAAAGATTATGCAAATAATTGGTATAATCTTTCAAAGTTTAACATCTTATTTAAAACTATCAAGAGAATATAATCATTTCTCTAAAAATTCTTATTTACACTAAAATAAATATTTATAATATTTTTCTTAAGAATTTTTCTATCAAGTAAACAGTCAATTAGAGACTTATTAACAACCTTTATTTATAAAAACAATAAAAGACTTTGCAAAAAGGAATATGTACAATTTAAGAAGGGTTTACCTCCTTATGAGAAGAATTTCTTTAAGATAAGCCCATTTACAGGAAGAGATTCTCTCTTACCTGTTAGATCTTGGAGCATGAATGTATTTGAGCCTATCTTTTCAACGATCTGAAATGTTCCAAGCCACATCTTTTGAAATTTGGTATGTTTACCCTTTTCTTCATGTGCCTTATCCCATTTTAGAACAAGATCACCAATTGACAAAATTTTTGAGCCAGTAGAACTTGCATCAAAAGAAGATTTCACAAGCTGTTGATGTTTTTCATGAACAATTCTAGCTTTATCTCTTTCTTCTTCTAGTTTAAGGATTTGATCATACCTCAATTGAACGGATGAAGAAGGATTTTCTTCAATAAATTGTACTAGGGCTAATGATGGAAGAGTTAAATTTGATGGTATCACAGCTTCTTTTCCATAAACTAAATTAAAAGGTGAAGTTCCGATTGAAGCTTTCTCTGTAATATGATCAGCCCATAATGCAAAGATTAAAGATTTATGCCAATTCTTTTGATTTTGATCGATAGTCCTTTTAATAATCTTGATGAGATTTTTATTGGTGGATTCAGCTAACCCATTACCTTGTGGGTAATAATTTGTTGAATATTTGAGTTTAAAACCTCTTTTAACTGCAAATTCTATTAAACTGTTTCCTGAAAAATAAGATGCATTATCAAAGACAAGAGCTTGAGGTACACCAAACCTGGTTATGATAAATTGATCTATGAAATCAATAATTGCATCAGAATTGGCTACCTTCAAAGGGATTACCTCTACCCATTTTGTAAAATAATCGGTTGCAGTAAGAATGTACTTGTGCTGCTTGGAAGAATGAGGTACTATCTCACCAATAATGTCAAGTCCCCATTGTTCAAATGGTTGCTCAATATTTACTGGTTGCAAAGGAAAATCTGGTTTCCTTTGTCTTCCACTTGCAGTTTGGCAGATTCTGCACTTTCTTACATATTCATGTGTATCTTTAAAAAGGGTAGGCCAATAATAGCCAGCATGAATTATTTTGTGAGCTGTGGTATCACCTCCAAAATGACCTCCTGCTGGTCCATCATGCCACTCTTGCAAAACCTTTTCAGCCTCAGTCTTTTCAAGACATCTCAAAAAAATTGAATCATAATTTCTTCTAAATAACACATTATCAATGATCTCATATTTAACAACTTTTAATCTTAAAGCACGTTTTTTCTTATAACTGAGATCAGAAGGAGCATACCCATTTTTCAAGTAATAGATGAGATCAGAATACTGAGACTCAGAATCCGTAACACTTATCTGATTTACTTGAATATCTTGATTTGAATGATCATTTTCTGGTATGTTATGAGCTCCTGCTAATAATCTGCAAAAACCTTGTCCTCTAACAATCTTAGCTGGTTTAATATCAACATCATATTCTTGTAAGGTTGTTACCCAGTTAGCTCGTTTTTCTCCTACTTCTCTCTGAATTAATAATTGCCTCACTGCAGAGAATGGGACAATGATTTTTGTATGAGTTTTTAAGAGAAAAGGTCTGAAATGCTTGATTGATTTGAACACAGCAAAGGCTTGTTTTTCAACATCGAAATAATTCAGTTCAGCTCCTTGCAGATTTGAACTAAAGAAAGAAATTGGTGCTTCAATTTTTTGATCATTGAGTTGTGTTAAAACAGCTGCATAAGATGTCTCTGTGGCTAAATTATACAAAATAAAATCTCTAGAAAAATCCGGAGTACTTAATGCTGGTGCATTAATGATTTCCTGTTTGATTACCTCAAAGGCTTCTTTTTCTTTATACCCCCATTTGAATACTGAATTCTTCTTGATCATATTTTGCATAGGTAAAACAATTAAAGAAAAATCAGGAATGAATCTTTTTACAAAATTGATCTGTCCAAGAAATGATTGCATGGATTTTTTGTTATGAGGTAAAGAAATATCAGAGATCTCTTTAACTCTGTCTGGATCAATGTATATACCATCTTTTGACACAACAAATCCTAAAAGTTTTCCTTCATCCAAAGCAAAGAAATATTTTTTCGGATTTAAGGAAATACCAAACCTTCTACATCTTTCAAATATTTGTTTTAGATCATGTAGATGATTGGTTCTGTTTTTTGAGAATACTGTTATATCATTGAGATAAAAAACAACTGATCTATTGATCAGACCTTTAAATGCTATGTCCATGGCTCTTTGGAAAGTTGCTCCTGCATTTATTAATCCAAAAGGCATTTTTTGATAAGCATAAGTTCCCCATTTTGTTCTGAAAGTTGTTTTCAATCTGTCATCTGGATGAACTAAGACTTGATTATAGCTTGAAAATCCATCAAGAAAGGACATAAGTTCAGAACCAGCTACTTTTTGAAGTATCTGTTCCATGGTTGGCAATGGGAAATTGTCTTTTAAACATGCCTTGTTTAAATTTCTGAAATCAATACAGATTCTTATATCACCATTTTTCTTCCTTACAGGTACCATATTGAAAACCCAATTGGAATGCCTGACAGGAAAAATAATTTTGGCTTTCAAAAGTTTATTAAGTTCTGATTTGATTTGATCTTCAAGATTTGGGTGAACTTTCCTTAGCTTTTGTTGAACAGGTTTAATATCGGGAAGCATTGGAATTGTGTGCTGAATAATTGAAGTATCATATGTTTTTAAATCATCATAATTCCAAGCGAAAACATTTTTGTATTTGCTCAATAATTTAATGAAAGCATCCCTTTCCTCTGATGTTAAATTAAGTCCTAAATTAACATTTTGAGGTTTTGAATCAGAACCAAGATTCACTAATTCAAATTTCAAAGTAGAACTTTGAAGCTTGGTATTAGTGACTTTCTTGAATCTATCTTTAATATCATATAAGTCCTCCAATCTAACAACAGATTTCGGAATGGGATTTTCATTATCTTTTGAAGCAATTTGTAAATCGTGATCTTCTTCATCAATAATTTGATCATCATATGATTTCTCTGAAGTCATGAAATTTAAGATATCTTGATCATGGTAAAAAACTCTCCAATTTGTGACATTGTCTGGGACAGATGGTCGAAAAAGTAATTCTATTGAAAATCTATCTGGGTTGTAATCTTCGGAGGGTATGAGTCTGGAGGCAACATTGGCTAGCAAGTCTGCTGCTGAATTTTGAGACCTAGGGATAGAAGAAATATTGAATGCAGAAAAGTGTGTGGTGAGTTCTTGTACCAGTGATTGATAATGTTTGAGGTGATTTGAAAGGCAGTGAATTGTATTTCTCACCTGCTTGACAATAATTTCAGAATCGCCGAATACTTTCAAATATTGCACTTTGAGGCCAATTGCTTTATACAGACCTTGGACTAAAGCTTCATACTCGGCTGTATTGTTTGTGCATTCAAATTCTAACCTACAGGACAACATTGTTTTTTCACCTTGCGGGCTAACCAAGATACACCCTGCTCCTGAACCTTCATTAGATTTAGAGCCGTCAAAATATAAAGACCAAAATAAAGAAGTATTAACAATATTATTTACAGTTTCCCCAGTATCACTAAAACATCTTGACCTATCAGTTTGTGAATAGTTTTCAATCTGTGATGTTAAACTGTTTATTGAGAAAGGGGATGGTTGGGTAGTGAGATTTCCAAAAAATGACTCTGATGAATAATTTCCCAAGATGTTGTTATTAAATGCAATTGGTTGATTTTCTTGTTCAAAATCTGTTACAGTATGAGTCATGTGTTTCTCTCGATTGATTTTTATTTGATTTGGCTTTCCCCTATAAGGTAACCACATGTGAGACCAATCGGTAGAAATATACCCGTGGAGTTTTTCAGACCAATCTCTACTCAAAATCAACCCATAAAATTCAGGTATATCAGCTATTAAGATATCAATTCGTTGAACTACCCGTGGATCAGCTGCTAACCTGATAGTTACAGAGTTAATCTCTCCTAAAACCTGGACCTTGCTTCTGTCTAATTGTACAATATGTATGGAAGACTTTTGGGGTTCTATGTTCAGTTTGGAACAAACTGAAGCTGGCATTATATTGGATGATTCCCCTGAGTCAATCAAACAATTGTGTAGGTTTTTGTTGTAGATCTCAAAAGTCAAAAGGAAGGGTGGAGTGTGAGAATTTGATCTATCCCCAATCAGGACTGAATCAGTAGCTTCTATCATACCAGAAGGTGGTTGACCAGAATCATTTGCAGCTTTAGCACTGAGAAGAGGTGAACAGGGAACAGCATTCAATTCTTTGAGAAGCAATTTCTGCTGATGTTTTAATTTACTAAGTTCAAACATAGTAATGTTTGCCTTTGTTTTCTTCATATCATCAACAATATTGTAATCCATTGAATCAGATACTACTAATGTTTTGGATGTTGGAGGAGTATTTGAAGTTGAAGGTGGGTTTTGGGGGACTGCTGCGGGTGATTTCTTTGTAGGTACTTTTTCTTTTTTTGTAGCAGCACCTGCACTCCGTTTCTTTGAAGTTGTCTGAACAGGTTCGGAAGTACCTTTACTCCTAGTAGAGACAGGTAAAGCTTCTTCATCATTATCTGTATCGGATTTGGGCAGTATGAAATCCCACATGCCATGGCATTCAACAATTTCCTCTTCATTATCAGTTAATGAGATTGTTTCCTCTTCTTCCTCTTCTTGATCTGAATCTGCATAAGATACGATATTTGGTGGTTTTGATTCGATTTTCTTATAATTCTTAAAGGGCCTTTTGGTTGAAGTTTCAGCTACTTGTTTCTTAATTTCAATCATTTCATTTGACATAGTCTTGAGGACCTTTTGGAGGCCTTCCATATCATATGGATCTTTCGAGATTTTCTTCTTTGAGTCTTCTTTGAATGAAACTTTTTTGGTTTTTCTTTCCTCGAGAGCCGCTTTCTTTTCTAGAGCATTAATACGTTTTTCCACAGCAAGTGCTTCTTTCATGTTTTCAGCAAGTGTTGGTTTTGCGGCCCTGTCTACAAAAATAGCTATATTGGCAGGTAGGGCAGTAATATACCACTCAATTCTGATTTGTTCACTTGGTTTGGAAGTCGTTGGGATTTTATTCAAAAGTTTATTGAAACGAGCATTAAATTCTTTAATGGGTTCCCTATGCTCTATCCTAAGATTGGAGAGATCATTTATTAGTGTAGCTAAAGATCTATCGTCTCCATACTTAGTGAGAAACTGTTCTGGGCAAATGTCCCAACTGGTAATAGAATCAGAAGGCAGGGAAAAATACCAGGATCCTGCGGATCCTTGCAATGTATAAGGAAAAAGCCTAACAACGACATCTTGCTCGGTTACTCCCTTCAAATTAACTGCTAACATGAAGTTATTGATATGTTCCTCAGCTTGGGTTCCATTTTCTGGATTAAACTTGGGTAGCCATTTTTCAGGAGCATCTGGTAATGCATGTAATGGTGCGGGCATGTTGACTGCACCAGGTCTGGTCCATGGATCTGCCATTGTAATACCGGTGGTGGATGATACTGTTGTTGAGATTCCAGATGTCTGGGAAGGAATTGATATTGAGGAGTGAGCAGGTTGAGATGTTGAAGTTCCAAATTCCTGGTGAACAACAATATGTAATGAGGGAGTGGATGATTGACTTCGCACTGGGGAAGATGAGATGGAGGATGTGGATGAAAGTGCTTCACTGTCAGAATCTTCAGTATTTTTCTTTGCCCTTTTCCTTTTAGGTAAAGGAAATTCAGTAGGTTCAATACCGAGCTTTTCACTCTGAAGTCTAGTAAGAGGGTGAGGTAGATTGAATTGCGAAGTCTCACTGCTTTGAGATAGCTCAGATTTCTGTGGTGAAATCGAGAAACTCTGAAGTTTATGGATGAGAGACTGAACTTCAGGAGATTCAAGACTTAATTGTTCTGAAGTATGGTGGGTTTGAGCAGTGATAGTGGATACCTCTTCTTCTTGCTTGGATGCTGAGAAATCAGCAGGCAATTGGGAAGTATGAGGTGATGTGGAGGGAGAATTACTCTTAGAATGGTTTGTAGATTTGGGTTTGCTTGCCATTCACAGTTGAAGGCCCTCCTTCTAGCGCCAAAAATGTTGAAGCCTAGAAAATCTCTGCTTCAAACATTGGGGGAAAACCACCCGGTCGGGACCTTAAGGCAGCTCCTTTTCCGTTTGGGATGGTGGCTCCGACTGGATTTAAAGGACCAGTTTCCTTATAACTAAGTGGATTGAATTGAATGGGTGAAAATGGGACTAAATTAACAGAAAATAAAACTATCTAATCTAAACTAAATACTGATAAATAAATTCTAATTTTAACCCGGGTGATTATATGTGAATACAACTTAGGATTGTTTCAATCTAATAATAACCATGGAAATGTATTATTGATTAAATTGAAATGTGCAGAAACGAATAAAAATAACTCTGTTTAATAAATTAAACAGAGTTATATTAGTATACTGTATTCATCATTATATACCATTCATATATGCTTATAAATGATAATATTCCAATTATACTCAGAAATGATAATATAAAAGGAAATATTATGAAAAACCAAATATATAAATGATAGCAAATTCTTCAAATGAATACCATATAACAAAGAAAATCAGCAGTGAACAGATAAAAATACCTCATTCATCTTGAAGACTGTCGAATGAAATGTGATACTCTGATCTAGTAACTCCGATGTAAAATTAAATCCAAAGGCACAAAAATGCAACACTTCAAAGATAATTTGAGCACAAAAATCACCAGATGTGATCTTTCATATAAATATAATAAGGAATGAAGTACAGAAATGTTAGCTCCAAATCCAAAAAATATTACAACTTCCGATCCTTCTCTAAATGCATGAGAGGGATTTAAATAATAAATTACATAACAAAATCCTAATACTACTGCTACAATCTATCAAATTAAAACTAAAATGCTATCTTGAATGAAACTGATTCATTGTTTTTCTCCCTCACTTGATGAAGCCAAGTTGCAAATGTTCAACATATCTCGGAGTCTTGGTGGATGACTCATCTCAGAATGTAACTGTCCATCATAGGTGGCATCAGAAAATTCTGGAATTAGACAATCGACAGCGTTTGATAGAAGTTTGATAGCTGTCTGTTGATTGTTTGGCTTGATCAAATGAGTCCACATACTATCCCAGGATATCGTTTGAAGTTTGCCGATTTGTTGACTTTTCCTTTTTCTTTATCTATGCTCTGCTCAGTGCTTTTGTCATCCGATCCATCCTTTTGATTATGCACATCATCATTGATATTTGTGCATTAGTCCGCTATTCGGCAGCGGGACTTCGCCAAATTTGGACTGGATTTATCATCAGTATTTCCCTTTGGGACATCAGGTTTGTCAATAGTGACCACTCTTTGAGTATGTACAGTTGGCTGGTTAACAGCCGATTGTGTAATGATTTTGCCAGTAGATGTTTCTACTGGCGTTTGGCTGAATGTACCTTCTGTCTCTGACCTTTGGGTTTGAATTATCAGCTGGTCCAGAGGAACTCTCAACAATCTCTGGCTTCTAAATAAGAGAAATTTATTTATTTCCTCCTGTTGAAATTTAGACCTGACCAAGTCAAAAATTCGAGGAAAATTATCTAATGAAACAAACAAATCATCGAACATATCTGGTTCATGCTCAAAACGAGCAATTGCAACTGAAGCAGTGACATCAAATGCTATCTTTTTTGGATCATACTGTCTTCCAGGAATGGTTGCAAATTTACAACCTCTTATCTTGAAGACTTACTTTTCTGCATGCTTGAAATCATTTAGAGTGAAATGACCACAATTGAGTGGGAATTGAGGCCACATTCTCTTCTTACTGTTGTTCAAAGACCTAGATATACCTTCAACTGTCAATTGATAGGAAACTTCTTGAGCGAGAAGTTTGTCTGGAACAACAAGCGAAAGAACATGCGGCTCCACTATACTACCAAAAACCCTGATGTATGTAAATTTTTCCTCCCCAAACCAATCTCCGATTGCAGACAGGTCGGCCTTAGCTTTATCAGAAAACCTAAGAGGAAAGCGATTAAAAATGGTTTGGAAAACAGGGATGAGGAAACCATGACAGATTCTATATACATTAGCTTGGAAATGAACCTTCCAAAGCAATTTATGATAAATAGAATTGGAACAGGTCTTTTTGGGAGTCCATTTCCTATCCAAATAAGGAAATTCGGATAAGAACAAATAGCATCAAGAATATAGGTACAAAAGAAAAAGGAGTAGAATTTCCAGCATCTTTTTCTTGGCTGTATTCAAGGATCCTATTGGCCATTCTATCAGAAAGAATAACAGCCCAATCCATAATGTCGAAATTCACAGCAGCTAGGATTAATGGGACCATTTGTATAGAAAACCTAGCTGAATTATCATTGCCAAATAACCTACACATCATGGCAGTTGCATAGCAATATGGAGGAAGAAGGGAATCTACATAATACATACCGGATGCTTCATTTCGGTGCTTCTCTGGGTTTTTCCTCCAATCTTTGATAGGGTCAGATTGGACTTTGTTATTATCAGCAAAATCTTTGATAAATTCCTTGTTATACACCTTCTGCGGGTCTGGAAGATGATACATTGCTTTCAGATCTTCTGCTTTAAACGAGCAAAAAGGCACTCCAGATGCTGAAACAAACGTTCTGTCTTGTATCTTTACACTGTCAATAACCCATCGAACTACATCATAGTAAGGCATGATGCTCGCTCTGGCTGCAATTCGATGCAAAAACGAATTTCCAAGTGTTTTTTCATTGATATCGGAGTCGGAATCCGAGCTATCCTCGTCTGGAACTGATGCTTTCTCCACTGTGACCTTGGGGTCTTCTTTTTCCAATAGGTTGTAGACTGTGTCCCATGTCATTTTCCCAAGACCTTGGCATGATGTATCTGTGACTAGTCTTAGCTTTATAGGCTTTTCTTTTGAGACCATAGGAGTTTCGGAAAACTTCACTGGTAGAGCGGTCTTGTTTCTTCTCCCTCTCTTTGACATTTCTGCGTCTGCTACCGCTTCCCTTTGTCTGTGAATGAAATAACTTGGTGTTCTTTGGCTCTGCAAGACAACAAACTCTCAGTCGTGATCAACAAGCCACTCAAACGGAATGATTTATGAACTTATGGTTTCCATTTATTTGTTTCGTATATTGCGTAAATGCTCCTTTTGGGTCACACTTAAGTATTTAAAACCAAATCATAAACCATATTCATTTGATTCTATTGAATGCCTTCGTATCAATAAAGATTTGGCGCTTTTTGTGATATATTAATATATTCACTCTTTCAAAAAATCTTCGTGATGTCAAATAGATGAATCGATCGAAGTTTTCGAAGGAAACGAAGATCACAATACGCTTATCTCGATTGATCGACATATCAGATCTTCCGATCTCTAATGGTGGGGTCTACCAAGATTTTAAACAAATGTCTGATTTTTCGTTAAAAGCGCTATTATCAAACACTGCACATCGGATCGGGAATTTCAACTAAGCTTTAAAGAGTTTTTGAAGATCAAGTTCGATTAATCGACACATTGGACCGCATCGCATCTAGTTATAATTAATCAAGTTTTTAAACTCTTGAATGCATTGAAATTTTCCATTGACTAATCATCTAAAGATTTGAAATGGGCATATGAAATTTCTTTTAAAGGTTATCTCCGATTCTCCGATTGCGATTGAACTTTTAACTTTGATTTGTTTTTTTTTATGATAAGGCCTTGTATATTAGATCAGACCATAAGTTTTTTTGAATGTTGAATCTGTTTAGTAACAATATGAAATTTTCCAAAACAATGAATTTTATTTTCTAAGTGCATAGTACAACAGGTTGTCAATAAGAACTTAGATCAATAATAAAAATTATACTTTTAGAAAAATATAATATAAAGAGCATCAAAATGCAAAACGACCAACTTAAGGGCTATGTTGACATGAAAAATTAGACTGCCAACAATTAGTATCCCTGTGTGAATTCCCAATAGACCCTCACACCATTTGGGATAGAGCCCCATATGGTATGTGGGCCTAACTACCACACATGCATGTTTTTTTCTTTGTTGTCAAATGCAAAGATGTTTGAGTGATTTTAAGAGTGACATCAACCCATAATTGAAAAATTAGCAGAACCATGTACAAGAACATAATAACAAAAAATAATAACAATAGGCCTCAAGAGGAATTGGCAAGCTAAGATCATTTGAAACATACACAAGTCAGGAAGGACTAGAAACCAATTCCAAATTAGTTCACAATAAATTACTAACATATGCATGGAATAAAGAAAGCAAAGATCAATGCAAGCATATAAGCAATTGCCACGAATTATTTCATCGACGTAAAGTTAATATGGAAGCACATATGTAGACATGGTTGGCATATTGGCTAGCCACTATCACCAACAGAGGAATGCATAAGAATCATGCATTTTTGAAAAACTTCATTTATGATATGTTTGAGAAATTGGCGCACGAGGCATCGAGGCTTGCCTAGTACAGCAAGAAGCCAACCATTACTTCCTGCTACGAAAGGAAGACCATGAGAGAGGAAAAAAGAAACCATGTATATAAAGGAGTTGTTTCACCAAAGGATCTAAACATATTTTCAGCGCCACTAAAACGACTAAACACTCCATCTTAAAATCTCTAGGTTATTGAACCCATACTAGTAAAGATCCCAAAAAGGCTTAAACTACCAAAGAAATTTGCAAAAAACATATTTTTCATTACTGGGATTAATGTTGAGAATATATTTGGTCCACCACCTCCATTAGAAAATGGTGAACCACCAACACTAGGAGGAGGAAACTGCCCCTTCAGTCCTTCCCCATATTGATCTTAAATTTGTCTCTTTTGATTGTCACTAAGAACTTGAGATTAATAATAAAAAGTAAAATTTTAGAAAATATAATATAAAGAGTACCAAAATGAAAAACGACCAATCCTTAAGGCCATGTTGACAGGGAAAAGTGTATTTCCAACAGTTAGGGGGTTTCCCGAGTGTGAATTCCAAATCAGACCTCACATCGTTTGGTATAGGAGCCCCATGGTGGGCCTAAATACCACCATGTATGTTTTCTCTAGGTTGTCAAATGCAAAGTTGTTAGAGTGAGATCAAGCGTGCAGTGCCTAGATAATGAGAGTGAAACCAACCCATAACTGACAAACTAGCAGAACCATGTACAAGAACATAATAACAAAATAACAATTAGAATAATATTCCTCAAGAGGAATTAGATAGCTAAGATCATTTGAAACATACTCAAGCCAGGAATTACTAGAAACCAACTCCAAATTAGTTCACAATTAATTACTAGCATCTTCATGGAATAAATAAAGAAATTATTATGGAAAACATATAAGCAATCGCCACGAATTAGGTCATCAATGTAAAGCTAATACGAAATCACATATGCAAAGCTTATCAATGATGTTTCAAATTCAAATACATACGCCACAAGCCCATCAATACCCTATAGTGGAATATGGGCAGTTCATATCATCTCCAAACAAGAATCCCATCCTCGTAATCACTAAGCCTCTAAGCTACCAAGAGCAGGAGTGCTCTAAGATTTTAATACCACAACTATGCTACATGATTCAAGTGCCAAGTGTTCTGCAAAGGACAAGGTTATCTACGTGATGCAAGGTCCCAACTAGACCCTACACCATTTGGATATCCCTTGTCGTTGGAGGAACATTTTATCTCATGAACAAGCCAAAATGCCCACTTTCATAACACACTTTTGTCTAACTTATTTAACATCTTGAAATAGTTTAATGATAATTGGTTTAGGCGTAGGTGTGTGACCTGTTTCCAACAAAAATATCAAACTAATATATGAAAGAAAGCTTTTTTGATAGATTAATAAGAAGACAAATAAAATATAAATGGACAAATTGTTGTGAAACCAGCTCCAAAAATAGAAGAAAAGAGATATCAACGCCTTAGAAATAAGCCACTTCGAGGGGGAAACCTCTAATACATTACATGAATGAACAATTCTTGGATGATTCAAATTACAAAATGTCCTTTCTATATATAGGAGTCCATGGGGCCACAATGTAATCCTAGCCGACCTAACAATAATAATTTAAGGGCACAATAATAACAATATGGGGGTTACAAGGGTACAATAATAACAATAAGGGGGTTACACTAACAACAATAAGGGACTATACTAGTAATATAGGGACCTAACATGCCCCTCTCCTTCCAAAAAGTGTTGTCCTCAATGCTTGAGTAGCTCTGGGTGCTTCTGTATAAAATTCTCATCCTCCCATGTAGAATCTTCAGTGGGTAAGTTCTTCCACTTGATGAGATACTCTGAAATTGATCGATTCCGTAGCTGTCGAGTTCTTGTTTCCCTGACCGCTTCAGGTTCCAATATGATTTTTTCTTCCTCATCAAGTTCTGGAAATATTGTTTGAACTGGAAGATTTTCACCTATAACCTTCTTTAAGCATGAAACATGGAAAACTGGATGCACTCGTGAAGAAGCAGGAAGCTCCAATTTGTATGCCATAGTACCAATCTTTTGCAACACCTTGTAAGGACCATAGTACTTTGGCGATAATTTATTATCCTTCTTAGATTGCTTGAGGGACATTTGTTTGTATGGTTGTAGCCGTAAAAACTCCTATTCTCCTACATCAAAACTTCTTTCACTGTGATGTTGATCTGCCTGTTGTTTCATTTGATTTTGTCCCAAATTCAGGTTGTGATGGCAGTGTGGGTGCAGGCGTTAAGGAGATCTATTCAAACTTTGTTAAAAAATTTTCTAATTCAGGAGGAATTAATTCATGATCTTTGTTTCCACTCTTAGTCATCAAACTTTATGAAGTTGGTTTGATAAAACTAATAAAAAGACTAGCGGAAGCAAAAGTCCCCTTTTATCCTTTGAAAACATAATAACTCATTTTTATGCAATGTTTTAAAGACCTTTGGAAATGTTTTAATTTACTTTTAAACAATGTTCAAAACCTTCGGAACTATTATAATGCACTTTAAACAATGTTTAAAGCCTTTTGGCAATGTATTTCCGAACTTCCAGCTATTAATAAAGCTCTATTGAAATAATATTAAAACCTTCGGAAGTTAGACTTTCGGAAATGTTCCGGAATTTAACCTTTAATAACACTCCATTGCATAAAACGTCGGGTCCATACCTTTTATTAAACCCCACGTAGCTATCCACGCGACCACCGTTGGATCTCCAACGATCACGATCGGACGGCTATCGCGCTCGAATTACCCCAGCGACTTATCAACAAAAAGTCACGTGAAATAGGTGGTATTGCCACCGTGACGTGTCAAAATATTATTTGATCACGTTCGATTGAGAATAAACCACTCACATGCCAAAAGATGTGCGAAAATAGTGTCCAGTTTTCTCGAAAACTGCTTGTCCTTCAAATTTTCGTTTTTCGATCGCGTTGACACAGATTTTTTGTTGTTTTACGGTTTAAACTTCAACTTCTCTTGGAACCCTCCTTTTCCATTGTGAACTCAATAACCATTGACCATTTATCGAATATCCAAATTCAAACGAAAGAACCAAAATCCTTTAAATTCTTCCACTTCTTTACACAGAAGTTAATATACTCTCGATTCTACACAGAAAACATTAATCCAATGAATTTTCGAAGGGATGAAACCCTCTGGGAATTTTACAAGAATACAACAGATAGTTAAAATTCTTTAATTTTATTAAAATAGAGGGAAAACCCTCTCAATACAATCTTCTACGGCCCAAATCCGAATTCCTCCTTCTCAGAGGTTACAAATTATAGGTTTTACATAACAGTCGACCTCTTCTTGAGGATCGAATTCTCCTAACTTAGATAAAATCCTAATTACATAATATCTTCCCTAATTCTATCAACTGAAAGCTAAATATGCTGAATCTAATCTAGAACAATTCAACCTTCCTAGATACTAGTTCAACCCTATTTAGTACAACTGTAAATTGACAGAAAAGGTACCAACACCTTTGCTTGTAACTTTTTTTGGATTTTTGGAATAATTAATGAAGCCTTTTGTCTCTAACCCTCATTCCCCTGCATTAGACTCCTGAGGGAAAAAATATTCATGGGCTCCTCTCCATGAGCTCCTCCACAGAACCGCCCAATTTCTACAACATGGTTTCTGTCATCCATGTAGCATCTTCAATTGGCTGATCCCTCCACTTGATCAAATATTGAAAATACTCCTATCCCCTGGTTTTATTAAACACTTTCTTGTCTAAGATCCTCTTTGGTTGTAATGTCCTTGCTGTGGCTAACTGTTTTACCCAGTCAATCTGTTCTTTGTCTTCTAGTCTGTCATCTGTGCCACCATCTTCATATTTGTAGAAATCAGCAACATTGAATATTGGAGATATTCCAATATCAGATGGTAATTCAATTTCATAAGCATTTGCAAATAAAATTCTCAATATCCTGCATGGTCCTATCTTTTTGAATTTTAACTTGTTATACTCCCTCTTTGGAAATCTTTCTTTTCGTAAGTGTGCTAAAACCAAATCACCAAATTCAAAATTAACTTCTCTTTTGCTCAAATATGCTCTGTTCTTGTACTTGATGCTGTTGTCTTGTAGCTGCTGCTTTACCTGTTCATGTATTGCTTGTATTTTTGAAGCAAACTCCTCTCCTTCAGCACTTCTCATTTCTTCTTTTCCCAAGTTCCTCAATTCAGATACTCCTCTTAGGTGCATTCCATAAACTATATGGAATGGACTCTGTCCTGTACTTCTGTTAGGTGAATCATTATATGCATATTCTGCCTGTGGTAAAATATGATCCCACTGTTTAGGATGTTCTTCTACAAGACTTCTCAAAAGATTACCCAAACTCCTGTTCACTACTTTAGTCTGCCCATCAGTCTGAGGGTGATAAGCTGAGCTGAAACTCAGTTTAGTACCAAGCTTCTTCCACAATTTCCTCCAAAAATGACCAGCAAATCTGGTGTATCTATCATAAACAATACTTTTAGGTAACCCATGTAATCTGACAATCTCCTTGAAAAACAAATTGGCAACATGAGTAGCATCACTGGTTTTATAACATGGAATAAAATGTGCAATTTTTTAAAATCTGTCAACTACAACATAAATTGCATCATTTCCTCTCTGTGTCTTAGGAAATCCTAAAACAAAATCCATACTTACCATATCCCAAAGTCTGTCTGGAATAGGTAATGGAATGTACAAACCTGCATTTTGACTTTTCCCTTATGCATATTGACAAATTTTACAATTCTTCACATACTTTTCCACTTCAGATCTCATATTTGGCCAAAAATAAAAATGACTTAGTTTCTCATAAGTCTTATCAACACCAAAATGTCTAGAAAGTCCACCACTATGTTTCTCTCTGATTAAATTTTCTCTCATAGAACAATTTGGTATGCACAACTGATTTCTTTTGAACAATAAACCCTCTTGCAAGAAATAATCTAACCACTAACTTTTGTCTATCAAAACAGGATTACAACATGCTTCAAATGTTTCTTTGAAATCCAAATCTGCCTTATAGATTTCTTTAAGAAAAGCAAAACCTAACACTTCAATTTGACTTTCTTGAACAAGAATGCTTTTCCTACTCAAGGCATCAGCTACTTTGTTTGCTTGACCACTTATATGCTTCAATACAAAGTTAAAAATTTGAATATATTCAACCCATTTTTCATGTTTTTGATTCAATTTAGGTTGTTGCATAATATAATGTAAAGCATGATTATCTGAATATAGCACAAATTCTTTAGGCATTAAATAATGTCTCCACTTCTTCAATGACTGTATAATTGCATAAAATTCCTTGTCATAAGAAGAGTAATTCCTCCTTGTCTCATTCAGCTTCTCACTGAAATATGCTACAGGCCTATCTTCTTGACTTAATACAACCCTAATAGCTCCCCCACTGGCATCACATTTTACTGGAAATGGTTTATTAAAATCAGGCAAAACTAAGACAGGTTTCTCAGTTATCTTTTTGCTTCAAGAACTGAAAATTCCTTTCAGCTTCAGCATTCCACTTGAATGGTTGTTTGTCCTTCTTTATGGTTTCAATGATAGGTGCATTGATCTTACTAAAATTCCTTATGAATTTTCTATAAAAACTAGCAAGACCATGAAAACTTCTTACCTCAAAAACACTTTTAGGTGAAGGCCACTCCACTATTGCCTTTATCTTCTCTGGATCCATTTTTAATCCTTCAGCAGAAACAACAAAACCTAGATATACCAATTCTTCTTTCATGAATGAACATTTCTTTAAATTTATCAGTAACTTCTCTTGATGTAACTTCCTTAAGACATGATTAATATGTCTCAGGTGTTCTTCCTTTGTTTTATTGTAAATTAATATATCATCCAGATATACTATTGCAAATTTACCAATAAATTCCTTCAATACTTCATTCATAAGCCTCATAAATATGCTAGGTGCATTTGATAAACCAAAAGGCATTACCATCCATTCATACAATCCCTCATTTGTTTTAAAGGTTGTTTTCCATTCATCTCCTTCCCTTATCCTAATTTGATGATACCCACTTTTCAAATCTAGTTTTGAAAAATATTTCGCTCCACTCAAACAATCCATCAAATCTTCAATTCTAGCTAAAGGAAATCTATACCTGATTTTTATTTTGTTAATTTCTCTTGAATCTATGCACATTCCCCAACCTCCATCTTTCTTCGGACTTAATACTGTAGGTACTGCACAAGGACTCAAACTTTCTCTGATCAAACCTTTGTCAACCAATTCCTGTGCTTGCTTTCTGATTTCTTCATTTTCTGTAGGATTCATTCTGTAAGCTGCTTTGTTTGGTAAATTTGATCCTGGAATCAAATATATCTAATGGTTGATTCTTCTTACAGGTGGTAATTCATCAGCCAAATCATCCACAATATTATCACAATAACTCTCCAACATTTCTTGAATTTCAATTGGCAAATCAGAAGTTTTAGTAGAAGTAAATACTACCTTAGGTTTGCAAACTAAAGCAAAATTTACCTCATCATCTTCAATCTGCTACAAGTATTCTTTTCCACTCAACAATAAATCCTTTGGATCAGAATTTTTACTTGATGCATCTTCTTCTTCCATAGGTAACAATGTTTGATTCATACCATCTTTGAAAAACTTGTAAGTGTTTCTCTTTCCATCATGTATTGCTGCTCTGTCATACTGCCAAGGTCTACCCAGCAATATGTGACACACATCCATAGGCATCACATCACACATGATTTTATCTTTGTAACTTCCCATTTGCAATTCTATTTCACATTGTTCCTTTACTATCAGCAGATGTCCTTTCTGAAGCCATGACACCTTGTAGGGTATTGGATGTTCCCTTGTCTTCAATTTCAACTTCTCTACCACCTCTGTAGAGACCAAATTATCTGTACTTCCACTATCAATTACCAATTGACAACATTTCCCTTGAACTTTGCACACACTTCTGAAAAAATTCTTTCTCTGTGTTAGGTCAGCAACTTCCTTTGTTTGTTTTAACAAAACCTTGTTAACCACCAAAGATTCTTGTTTCTCTAGCACAATTTCTTTCTCTATCACGGGAAACTTTGCTGCTTATTCTTCAGTTTGAGCAACAATTGCATTTCTCTGATTTGTCCCCACATTCTCTTGACACTCATAGGCTCTATGTCCTAATTTGTTACATCTGTAACATCTGACTTCTCTTCCTCTATTTTTGCCTCCTCTTCCTCTGTAAGGACTCCTTCTTCCACTTGTATCACCTTCTGTGGGTGCATACTAAGGTGAGATGCTGCTAGCTCCATCTCTTGGTGTTGTAGATATTCCTCTACCACCTTGACTTCCTCTTGACTCCTTCTTCCACTTGTATCACTTTCTGTGGGTGCATACTGAGGTGAGCTGCTGCTAGCTCCATCTCTTGGTGTTGTAGATCTTCCTCTACCACCTGACTTCCTCTTTCTCTGTTACAGGCAACTTTGTTGCTTCTTCTTCAGTTTGAGCAACAATTGCATTTCTCTGATTTGTCCCCACATTATCTTGACACTCATAGGCTCTATGTCCTAATTTTTTACATCTGTAACATCTGACTTCTCTTCCTCTGTTTCTGCCTCCTCTTCCTCTGTAAGGACTCCTTCTTCCACTTGTATCACCTTTTGTGGGTGCATACTGAGGTGAGCTGCTGCTAGCTCCATCTCTTGGTGTTTTAGATCTTCCTCTACCAACTTGACTTCCTCTTCCTTGAAAAGTAACTCTTCCTCAGAAAGTACCTCTTCCTTTGGCAGATTGCTTTCTTATGAATTTTTCTTCAGATTTTAAGGCCATTTGATAAGCCTCTTCTACTATTTTAGGAGACAATATACTTATCTCATCTTGAATCTCCATTCTGAGACCATTTATGTACCTGGCAATCTTCTCTGTTGTATCTTGAATTTGTCCTGCCCTTATGCTCACTTTGTAAAATTCTTTTGTGTATTCTTTTACTGTCATTAATCTCTGTCTAAGATTCTGCATTTGTCTAAATAATGAAAGCTGATAATCACTAGGTAGAAACTTAACTCTCATCTTTGCCACCATTCTGTTCCAATTCTTTATTGGCTGCTTACCAACTCTCCTTATTTCTGCTTGCACTCCATCCCACTAAAGTGTTGCATGTCCTTTCAACCTTGTGACAGCAAACTTAACTCTCTTTTCTTCACCCATCTCTTCATAATCGAAGCATTTATTCATTTCATTGATCCAGTCTATCAACTCTTCTAGATTCAATCCTCCTGCAAAAGCTGATACTTCAAGTCTAGGCTTGGATGTAGATCCTAATACCGATTTAAATAATTTCATATCAAGAGTAAGATCAACATTTTCTTCTTCTTCTTCTTCAGCTTCAGGTTCACTGACATCTTCAGGATCTCTCTGTTATCCTACTTCAATTACTTCCAATCTGGCTTGAATTTACTGCATAGTTTCTAATACTTCAGCATTTGCAATAGTCTACCTCTTCTTCTACTAGCACCACCTCTACCAATTCTGACAGCCATATTGGATTTCTTTTTCTGACTTTTGGAAGCTTTTTCAGTGTCTGGAAAATGCTCTGAAGACTGCTCTGATACCACAAATGATGGCAGTGTGGGTGCAGGCGTTAAGGAGATTTGTTCAAACTTTGTTAAAATGTTTTCTAATTCAGGAGGAATTAATTCATGATCTTTGTTTCCACTCTCGGTCATCAAACTTTATGAAGTTTGTTTGATAAAACTAATAAAAATACTAGTAGAAGAAAAAGTCCCCTTTTATCCTTTGAAAACATAATAACTCATTTTTATGCAATGTTTTAAAGATCTTCGGAAATGTTTTAATTTACTTTTAAACAATGTTCAAAACCTTCAGAACTATTATAATGCACTTTAAACAATATTTAAAGCCTTTCGGAAATGTATTTCTGAACTTCCAACTATTAATAAAACTCTATTGAAATATTAATATTAAAACCTTCGGAAGTTAGACTTTCGGAAATGTTCCGGACTTCAACCTTTAATAACACTCCATTGCATAAAATGTCGGGTCCATACCTTTTATTAAACCCCACGCAGCTATCCACGCGACCACCATTGGATCTTCGACGATCACGATCAGACGGCTATCGTGCTCAAATTACCCCAGCGAATTATCAACAAAAAGTCACGTGAAATAGGTGGTATTGCCACCGTGACATGTCAAAATATTATTTGATCGTGTTCGATTGAGAATAAACCACTCGCACGCTAAAAGTTGTGCGACAACAGTGTCTGATTTTCTCGAAAATCGCTTGTCCTTCAAATTTTCATTTTTCGGTCGCGTTGACACAGGTTTTCTGTTGTTTTACAGTTTAAACTTCAACTTCTCTTGGAAACCTCCTTTTCCACTGCGAGCTCAATAACCATAGACCATTTATCGAATATCCAAATTAAAATGAAAGAACCAGAATCCTTCAAATTCTTCCACTCCTTTACACATAAGTTAATATACTCTCGATTCTACACAGAAAACATTAATCCAATGAATTTTTGAAGGGATGAAACCCTCCGGGAATTTTCCAAGAATACAACAGATAGTTAAAATTCTGTAATTTTATTAAAAGAGAGGGAAAACCCTCTCAATCTAATCTTCTACGGCCCAAATCCGAATTCCTCCTTCTCAGAGGTTACAATTTATAGGTTTTACATAATAGTCGACCTCTTCTTGAGGATCGAATTCTCCTAACTTAGATAAAATAATAATTACATCATATCTTCCCTAATTCTATCAACTGAAAGCTAAATATGCTTAATCTAATCTAAAACAGTTCAACCTTCCTAGATACTAGTTCAACCCTATCTAGTACAATTGTAAATTGACAGCTAAAGGTACCAACACCTTTGCTTGTAACCTTTTTTGGATTTTTGGAATAATTAATGAAGCCTTTTGTCTCTAAGCCTCATGCCCCTACATCAGGTTGTCCTTTAAGAGTTGGAGAACTTCTTGTTGATGCTCCATGTGATCTTCCACTGCTTGAACCTTCGAATTTTCCCTTAAAGATGATGTTATCGATGGTGGATGATATCCATAAGTGCCATAAATGGGGTCATTTTTGCTGCAGTATGGAAGGAAGTGTTATACCACCATTCAACGAGAGGTAACCACTTGACCCATTGTGTTTGTTTATCAGATACAAAACAATGAATATATCCTTCCAAACATTTATTTACTATCTCAGTTTGACCATCAGATTGAGGATGATAAGATGAGCTATGAGCTAATTGAGTACCCAAACAAGAAATAACTCCGTCCAAAAATTTCCAGTGAAAATGGGATCTTTGTTGCTCACAATAACCCTTGGTTTTCCATGTAGCTTTTGAATTGTGTCCATAAATGTAGTAGCAAATGTACTTTCTTTAAATGGATGAGATAATGCACAAAAGTGTGCATACTTGGTAAGTCTATCAACTACCACCATGATGACACTCTTTCCTTCGGACTTAGGTAAACCTGTGATCAAATCCATTGAAATCTCCTCCCAACGTTGACTTGGAATGGATAAAGGTTGTAGAAGTCCTGGGGTCTTAATTGTTTCCACTTTATTCTGCTGGCAAACCAAACATTCCGCCACAAACTTTCGAATATCAGATTTAAGGCCATCCCACAAAAATTCTTTCTTCACCCTGTGGTAAGTTTTTAAAAATCCTGAGTGTCCTCCTAAAGGAGAAGTGTGCAATTCCAGAAGAATCTTTTGTTTTAGTTGGGAATTCTTACAAAGATATAAGCGATCTTTGTACCATAAGGAATCATTTTTCCAACTAAATTTATCAGATGTACTAGGATCTTGCTGCAACTTTTGAATGAGTGTCCATACATCTTTGTCCTTCTTCCATTCATCTCTTGCTTCGGTTATCAAATCTGGTTGGATAATAGAAATGGCACAAAGCAATGCTTCCACCTCTTCATTCTTTCTTGAGAGTGCATCTGCAACAACATTAAGCTTTCCTTTTTTGTAGATTATTTCAAATTCATAACCTAACATCTTTGTGACCCATTTTTGCTGCTCTTCTGAAGATAGTCTTTGTTCCAAAAGGTGTTTAAGACTATCATGATCAGTTTTTACCTTGAAGTGTCTTCCCATTAGGTAAGTTCACCATTTCTTTAGTGCATGCAGTATTGCTAACATTTCCTTCTCACAAATAGGTTTTTGTAAATACTTTCCTTTGATTGGACGACTTTCAAAAGCAATGGGTCTTCCTTCCTGCATTAAAACTGCACCAATTCCATTTCCTGAGGCATCACATTCCACAATAAAGGTTTTTGTGAAGTCTGGCGTAGCTAAGACCGGTGCTAGGCACATTGCCTATTTAAGATGTTCAAAGGCCTTAGTTGCTTCAGGAGTCCATGAAAATGCATCTTTCTTCAATAATGTTGTTAGAGGTGCTGCTATTCTCCCATAATTCTTAACAAACTTGCGATAATACCCTGTTAACCCAAGAAATCCTCGCAACTTCTTTATGGTTGTGGGGACTTTCCATTCCTTAATAGCTTTAATTTTGTTAGGGTCTACTTTAACACCCTCGTGAGATACAATATGACCCAGATATTCCACCTCTTGTACTCCAAAGAAACATTTGTATGTTTTTGCATATAATTGTTTCTCCTGCAATAGTTTGAGCACCCTGTCAACATGTTCAACATGATCCTTCCAAGACCTGTTGTAGATTAGTATATCATCAAAAAACACTAGAACAAATTTTCTAAGGAAGGGTTTGAAAATGGAATTCATCAACCCTTGAAATGTAGAAGGTGCATTGGTAAGGCCAAAAGGCATGACCAAAAATTCATAATGACCCTCATGAGTTCGAAATGTTGTTTTCAGAATATCTTCAGTCTTCATTCTAATTTGATAAAATAAATTTCTCCATGTAATTCATTCAATAATTCATCAATCACAGGAATGGGAAATTTATCTTTAATGGTGAGCTTATTGAGCTCCCTATAATCGGGACACATGCGCCATGATCCATCCTTCTTGTGTACCAATACTACAGGAGCAGAGAAAGAACTTTGACTAGGTTGAATTATACCCGCCTTTAACATTTCTGCAATCATACGTTCAATTTCGCTCTTTTGGACATAAGGATATCTATAAGGCCTGATGTTTGGAGGAACACTTCCTGGAATCAAATGAATAGCATGATCATGATCACGAATAGGTGGGAGTCCTTTGGGAATTTCAAACACCTTGGAATGATTGTCCAAGACTTGTTGGAGATCTGCAAAAATAGATGATTTTGATGTCGGAACTTCTAGTTAGCATAATTGTGCAATTACGCCTCGTTGTTATTTCTTTAGAAGCTTTTTCATGACATTAGAGCTTATTATCCTTCCTAGCTTCCCTTCAATACCCCGTAATTCGACTTCCTTTCCTTCTGAAAAAAATTTCAAGAAAAGTTCTTGAAAATTAAAAGCTACCGTCCCCAAAGATTGTAACCATTGTACTCCTAGTACAACATCGGCACCTCCCATAGGAATGGAAAGCATTGGAATATTCAATACATATTCCCCCATGGTTAGCTTGATATTATGGCATTTTCGAGAGCAATTTATAGTTCCTCCATTTGCAACCATCACTTGACATTCTGGTGCTGGGTATAGGAAACAATTCAATTCCTTGGCTACCTTACAATGAATAAAATTATGGGTACTACCTGAATCGATCAACACTATTACCTTTTTCTTCTTGATATGTCCTTCTATCTTGAGAGTTTGAGGAGTGGTAATTCCTGCCAATGCATTACACGATATGGTCAGACTCATTTCTTCCTCTTCTAGGGTTGGTTCCTGGTGTATATCCTCTTCTTGTTCATTTTCTTCTTCCTTTTCACAATCTATGTAAAATAATTTCTTCTCAGCACACTTATGACCTTTAGTGTATTTGCTATCACAACTGTAGCAAAGCCCTTTTTCTCTTTTTTCTTCCAATTTTTGTGGTGTCAACCTTGTAGGTTGTTGAAATATAGGAGTAGCAACACTTCCCTCTTTATAGAAGTGAGTGGTAGGCTTCCTTGTCGCCATAATTTTACATTCAATTTTTCTTGCCAACCTGAATGCCTTCTCCAATGAATCAGGTTCCAAAACGCGAACTTCGTGTTGGATGTTATCCTTTAAAGTACCTATGAAGAGATCAATCCTGTGTTCCTCTGGAATATCAGTTACCCTTATATTCAATTTTTGGAAGTCCTCAATGTGCTCCCCCACTAAACCCTTTTGTTTAAGATTTATCAATTGGCTAAAGAAGGTGTTGCTCTTTGTATCCTCATAATGTGCTATCATTTCCTCCGTAAAAATTGACCAAGTGACAATATTTTTACGGGAGCAAAGCCATCGATACCATACAAATGTATTTTGTTCTAAATGTAAAGTTGCAATGCGTACCTTTTGTGTGTTTTGCACGTTATGGAGATCAAAATATTGCTCCATCTGTAGTATCCATGTTACAGGATCCTTTACATCAAACTTCCTCATATCCATTTTTGGAATATGGTGGTTCTTCCTGCCAACATTAGAGTTTATGAAATCACGATTAACATTTATTTTGTTCTCATCATGAGTTTCCTCTACTATATTTTCACCATTAGGAAACATTTTTTGTATCAACTTTGTCAAACCTTCCATGTCTGCTTTTAGATCATTCTTCATGTTTTCCATCTTAGCTTCCATGCCAGCTTCCATGCCATCCATCTTAGCTTCCATGCCATTATTCAAACCATCCATATTATATTCCATGCCTTTATTCAAAACTTCCATGTCATTTTTTGTTGCTCTTTGCGAGAGCGAAATTTGTTGCACTTGCTCTTGTAATTTTGATATGTCATGTTTCCATTCTTCGTCTTCATGAGTCATAGTAGAGCCTTCTAAAGGCTTAATGGGTGTTGAATTCTTTTTAGGGGCCATTTGAGAATCCAATACTGATATCTATTCTACAATATGCCCTTGGAATCAATTCAACTTGATTCTTCAAACAAGACTTATGCAATTCGGGAAAAAAAAAATACACACCTTTTACTTGCTTTTGAGGAGCTTGATATTGAAATTGACTTATCTCTATAATTGCAGCTCCTCAATATCTGAAATTTGGCCCTATAGTATTTCTCTAAAGCTTCTTTCAAATTCCACAGGTCTGACTTGATTTGGATTCTCCAAGACAAAGTTATGTCCACTCTCCCATAATGACCTAATTATGGACTGGTTCAGTAGAGCAAACTTGTACGACTTGCCATGTGTTACTTTTTTCTCCTTTGTATCTGAAATTTACTTATACGGAAAATACGGTCCATTTACTACCGAGTCCACTTTTCTGAGAATTCAATCCAATGCTCAAAGAGAGTTATTGAACTTTTCCCACGATCACCTCTTTGAGATGAAATTCAGGAGCCTGAAAAAGCACTACCTTCCACAGATCATATCTCCAAAAATATTGCGAACCAAGCTATGAAATTTTTTGAAGAATTTTCTCAGGATTTCAGCTTTGCACCATACAAATTCCACATTCTTAACCTTCGTAGAAAAACATTTATAGCGAAAATTAAACGATGACCTGTTTAGGAGCTTGAAAAAAGACCTAACTTCCTGAGATCATATCTCTGAAACTGTTGTGAACCCAGCTCTGAAATTTTGCGATGTTGTTCTTCAAGATTTTGGCTTCGGACTCTGAAAATTTCAGCTTTTGAACCTTCGTAGAAAAAAAGTTATAGCAAAAATTCCACGATGACTTGTTTGGAGCAGCAAAACCCTAGAATCCAAAGCTCTGATACCAAATGTTGTGTAACCGGCTCCAAAAATAGACAAAAAGAGATATCAACGCCTTATAAATGAGCCACTTTGATGGGGAAACCTATAATACATTACATAAATGAACAATTCTTGGATGATACAATTTACAAAAGCTCCTTTCTATATATAGGAGTCCATGTGGCCATAATGTAATCCTAGCCGACCTAACAATAATTTAAGGGCACAATATTAACAATATGAAGTTACAGGGGTACAATAATAACAATAAGGGAGTTACTAACAACAATAAGGGACTATACTATTAATATAGGTGTAGAGATTTCAACAAGATGATGAGCTTAGTGGAAAGAAGTCGCCTTCACTAAGTGGGCCCGCAGGCTATTTTTGGCGCAAAGTCTATTTTTAGACTATGTCTATTTTAAGACATGTCGATCATATTCTATGAGTTGCAGGATGCTATTTGTGGATGGTTGGTCAAGTTGGAAAAATAGATGGACTTCTATTTTTAGACATATTGGGTGGAATCTATTTTTAGATTGCCAGTCTAAAAATAGATATGTCGAATATTATTAGCTCTTAATAATATTTGGACTATAAACATTATCTTATTCTCTTGGAGCACTTCGGTTAAGTGCACAGATGTGGCACAGGAGCTGACAGAAGGAATTACGCTATTCCTGAGGGTTAAGTGGAGCTATTGCATGGATACTTCAGTTAGAACTCATGTGAGTGAGTTTGGTGGAGTTGATTGAGGAAGTTAATGGAGTTGTGTTCAGTTTAACTAATCTAAACATAGTTGAGCTATTTGTATTCAGTTTAACTAATTGATACAATTAGTGAGAGTGGTGTGAATTAATTATTAATTAAATCACTAATTATAAACTCATTAATCAACTAAAGAATGCATCAGTTAACTTCAGTGCATGGACAGTTTCAGTGGAGACCAGTGCAGAAATAGGTGAAAGAGCGGGTTAACTATCAGTTGTGACTATACAGTTGCTATTTGCAACACACAGATAGGTGGAGAAGCCCATGAGGATTGCGCAGTACAAGCCAGGTGGTTTATCTATTTAATGAAGCCATCCCATAGCATTGAAAACGCAATAGAGGCTGGCTATCAAGTGGCAAAAGATTGGAGCATGTTTTTTGCTAGATCTAGCTTGATAGTGTGTAGCAATTGAGGGTGTGCATGAGAGCTTGTGAGGAGCTTTTGTACTATGATTGTTACATGATCTCCATGACATATAATATACAGATAGTTGGGGTTTTCAGCTTTAAGCTTTCCCATTAAATACCGTGTTCATATGTGTGATTGTTTGTGGTTTTAATGTATGCATGCAATTGATTTTATTTCCGCATGTGATGATCAATGGTAGAAGAGATTCTGTATTATGCATGAAGCTAAAATAGTGTGTGATCGGGAGAATCTCGGTGGATAACATATCAGTTATTCAAATTTCTACAATAGGGACCTAACACAAATTATGTATATGAAATGTAATAGATATTAACTTCCAAATAGTACACATAACAATGGGGGATTACAAATGAACCTTTTGCACCTAGGTTGGGAATAATCTTATAGACCTGAAATAAGAATAACAATTAAAATCTATAATAAGATTATTTTAACTCCTAGACTTAAGATATACAATAACTTCCATAATCATAAAGCTATAGACTGGAAGCCTTCGAACAAACAATAACAATGGCTAGCACAATCGAGCATTGTACATGTATGAATGAAAAGGGATAGAATTGATGAGGCAAAGAGTGTCATCATGGTGGTAGTTGATAGATACTTACCAAGTATGCACACTTTTGTTCATTATCTCATCCATTTAAAGCAAGTACAGTTGCTACTACATTTATGGAAACAATTAAAAAGCTACATGGAAACCCAAATATTATTGTAAGCGATGGAGATCCCATTTTCACTGGAAATTTTTGGACGTAATTAATTTCTTGTTTGGGTACTCAACTAGCTCATAGCTCATCTTATCATCCTTAATCCGATGGGAAAACTGAGATAGTGAACATATGTTTGGAAGGACATCTTTGTTTCTTTTGTATCTCATAAACAAACATAGTGGGTCAATTGGTTACCTCTCGCTGAATGGTGGTATAAAACTTCCTTCCACATTGCAGCAAAAATGTCCCCATTTATGGCACTTTATGGATATCATCCGTCGTCCATAACATCATCTTTAAGATAAAATTCTAAGGTTCAAGTAGTGGAAGATCACATCGAGCATCAACAACAAGTTCTCCAAATCTTAAAAGATAACCTAAATTTGGCACTAAATCGAATGAAACAACCGGCAGATCAACATCGTAGCGAGAGAAGTTTTGATGTAGGCGACTGGGTATTTTTATGGCTACAACCATACAAAAAAATGTCCCTCAAGCAATATAATAAGGATAATAAATTATCGCCAAAATACTATGGTCGTTACAAGGTGTTGCAAAATATTGGTACTATGGCATACAAATTGGAGCTTCCTGCATCTTCCCGAGTGCATCCAATTTTCCATGTTTCATGCTTAAAGAAGGTTATAGGTGACAAACTTCTGGTTCAAAAAATATTTCCATAACTTTATGAGGAAGGAAAAATTATATTGGAACCTGAAGCAGCCACAAAAACAAAAACTCAACAACTATGAAATCGATCAATTTCAGAGTATCTCATCAAGTGGAAGAACTTACACACTGAATATTCCACATGGGACGATGAGAATACAGAATCATCCAGAACTAATCAAGCGTTGATGACAACATTTTTTTGAAGGAGAGGGGCATGTTAGGGCCCTATATTACTAATGTAGTCCCTTACTGGTGTTAGTGTAGCTCATAGTGTATGGATGTGAACTGGCTCCCTACAAACTGGCCAAATATGTTCCAATGAGGATTTTTTCTCTGGAATATATAAGGCAGATGATTAATATGGATGAAATCCATTTTTTTTCAAGTAACGGGAATTCACATTTTAAGATCAAGACACAAGTGGGACCTTTCATATGCAATACCAGAGCAGCAGGGAATGAGGCAAATTTAGTCCTCAAGCAGTTGAATTTCCAACCAAGTTTCACTTGGTCATATGACCCATAAGGGTGGAGCACAAGGCCACACCTTATAATCATACCCCTAGACCAGAGATTGAGAAGTTCATGAATCAAGACCAATGGGAGGAGAATACACTACAATAAGCTGGGGAGAAGATTCTATCAACAAACTACCTCCCATACTCCAGTACCTCAAGATAAACAAAGCAAAAGACCAAGGGAATAAACATCTTCAACATGTACATAAATAAGTTCCAAATAATTCATCATTTATCATAAAAGGTAGAAGACAAATCCCAAAGCTAACACCATTCAGAATGAGGAAGGATAAGAAACCATTGTTATGATTCGTTCACAGGTCTCTACAGTGTCAGAAGAGATTTTCCCTGATACTCCATCCTCCTCGGCCTCACAGAAACCTTCAGAATTATTATAGTCAACATAATTGGGTGAACAATATGAGCCCAACATCTTTAGTAAGTTTTGGAAATTAAGCAGAAAATGAAGTACTCAAGGCCCAACACCTATGCTAAGTTTTTGAAGCAGAATTCTACTTCCCAACATAGGTTGTTAACAACATTTGACAGTGATAAAGGAAGAATGCAAATGGAATTCTTACAGGCTCAAGTACCATTTCCAAAAACCCCTTCAGAATACAAGAAGACTATCTTCTCATTTGATGCAGAGCAAATACATCCTATAGATCAAATGGATATGCATAGGCAGTCTGGAGAAATGCTTTTCTCCACCATGACCAATATTGCTATGGCAGTTTCAAAATTAAGGACATCAATCACCAATGTCCAGACACAGATAAAACTGGAGAAAATATCCTCATTGGAAAAGGTCAACAAGATCAAATCATTGGAGGATTTGGTAATCAAACTCGTTTATGATCCCAGTGATGTCAAAGCAGTGGAAGAATTCCTGAAGAGAAATAATGCATAGATAGAAACACTAAGAAAACAACTCAAGTTTCCATCTACATAAGACCCACAAACTAAATAAATAGAGGAAAATGAGCAGCATAAAGAAGACATGCTCAAACTGATCATTGAGAAAAATGTACAGATTAAGGAGATGGAGGAACAAATAGAAAAATTACTTAAGGAAAAGGAAGAGACTACACAATTGGCTATAGCTCCAGTAACAACCATACCAATTACAGTTGCAGGAACAACTGGGGATTCAACATCAACATCAAGTGATTTGAGTAAAAATTACAGGACCTGTCTCTTTAGAGACAAGAAAATGATAAGCTACAAGAGAAACTAAAGAATCTCGAAGGACAAAAGATAAAAAATGACACCCTCTATGTAGCTGAGATGCGGAAATCTTACCAACTTGCCAAGAAGATTGAATAATTATAAAATGAGTCACAAATGGCCCAGACCTTGTTCCAAGCCAAGTAAAGTGTTTGGCTGGAAATAATTCAAACCACAACTGAGATTTGGCCATCCATTTAGATTTTTTTTTAGCAAGAAGTGTTAATTTACAAGTGCAAAACTGCCATAGAACAAGTCAAAACAACACTAGGACAAAAGCCAGGTGAGGCCACAAGCATGATTAAAGTGTTGAATTCAAATACCATATCAGAATTAGAGTAGATCCATATTGCATATAGGACAAAGACCATCCTAGAAATGAAGTAAGTGTTGCAGAAAAGGAATTTAATGACTCAATTGGAGATTAAATGTCAAACTCTGGAAACTGTTGTCCAGAGATTTCATATTAAATTTAATTTGCTGAACCAAAGAAGATTGTCAGGGTTAGTAACATTGAATGATAGATTAATCGGCCTGGAATATTATTGTCAGAAACTCTACACTATTGCAACAAACAAATCCAAATTTGTAGGCGTCAAAGGACATGTCACAAGGAAAGTTTTCTTAGAACCTTTGGACTTTGAATTAACTATCAAACATGAAATCAAACACATTTTCATCAACAAGCCAAATTTTGAGAAATATACTGAAGTAGTTGAAGTTTATAGAAAGCTAATAAATCTTTCTATCCCTAGTTATGAAAGGTGGGATCAATTGTGTGATACCATCAAATGAAAAAATGTTTGTCTCTGTTACATAGCATTTTGTCACCGTCCTTAGAATCCCCATCCTGAACATTGGAGGATCATTTCAGTGAATTTTGTGTACTGTCATACCTTGCGAAAAGTGTCATTGCATCCCTTGCCATGAGAAGAAAATTTCCTCTGTTGACTATTCCTGGAGCAAGCTCTCGGAAACATATGATTTTGGGTCGGCGCTGGCAGGCAGTTATGGCCTCGTGCCCATAGAGAAAATAGCACTGGGCCTCACGCCCATCGGCGCTCTGTCTCAGTGGACTTCCCATGCCGAGCTATTTTTGGAATTTTTTAAAAATAGAAGCGAAGTTTCTATTCCCAACCACTTCGTGAGCGGAGTCAGCATGGTTTGTTCAATTGAATAACATCAAAGACCTTCCTTGGCTTCTTGTTTCCTACATTTGAGCAACCTCCCAAAGGATAAGGCCTCCCTTCCACCTTATGAGGGATCCCAAACCACCTCCTCCTATCCTATAAATACATCCTTCTCACATAGTTGCAACTAGCTGAAATGGTTGAATAGATTAATAGTCTTACTATAGTTGGTGTGAGATAGAGCAGAGAGGAATCCATTGTCGAGAGAGAGTCTAGACCCATTGCTTCACCAAGTCTAATCCCCGATGAATTCTTGAGATGCATTTCACTGGACCCGTCGAAGGAGGTTGCAACGTCAAGGCTCTTTTGGTTGTAAACTTCTTCTCTCTACTTATTAATACATGACTGATGTTTTGGTTCCCGTTTTGCGTTTGATGTGTTTGATCTTTTGCAATACGCTTAGTTCTCCTTGACCAATTATATAATTATGAATGCAAGTATGGTTTTGTATGTTGTTATCATTCTCTGATCCTTGTGCAGGCACCCAAGTATCACTGCTGAAGGACCGTGAAGTGTAAAGACGAAGATCAGGAGACTGTTGCCATAGCTATGATAACTGTGTTGGAACTAAGGTAGGTCATCTATCCCAACTCAGTTTCATCCAAAAACTAGGAATCTGAAGCATTAGATTGTTCCATTGTTGTTAGACCCACTCCAGGGCTAGAGGGATCGCCTCTATCCGTAGAGGGGATTTACCTGCACAACAAGTTGGCGACCATACTGGGGAATCAGTGTGTTTGTCGTCTCTCGTTGTTTGTCTAGTGTTTTTCTTGTCGAGTCAACTTTGTTCGTTTCATCATTTTTCTGCTTTCTTTGACCTATCTAACTATTTTTCGCCATCATGCTCAATCCCAGAGTGTCAAGTCTGGCATCTGCTCAGTGGCTTTCATTTTTTCCCACGGTTTTCTAGCTCGGCGCTATTTTTTCTTGAACAGTCACACCGATTGGCGCATGTTGCTTTTGTCATTGGTGCACCAACCCTTGTTTAGCGTGGATTACAGCTAAACAGATGTGTTGAATCCTATAGGATTGAATTTTAGCCTCTTTTCTGAGTTTTGTTAGTATTTCTTGCCTCTGGATTGGATTTTTATCTTGCAATTGGTCCACTGGGATTGTTTTGACTTTGTTGCCTTATTCTTCTCAATTTCTTTTCCCTTATCTTATCAGTGGATTTTTTTGCCCTAGGGTTTCTAGGTGCCTTGCGTCGCTTGTGCGGCTCTCTCCTCACTGAGCCTTATGATTTGAGTTTGAGTCACATTGATATTTGTCATTTCAATTCATAGACTGATTGTTTTAGCTTTTCTTTCGGTTCTTTGTGTGGGGTCCCATTGATTTGGCCGATTGGCTGGCCAATGACGATGTAACATCAAACCAAGCTTTGGAGCCCAAGGACCTAGCCTTCCTGGACTCAGAGAGGGCTCTCTCTATTATATGCAAAAGATGTCGGTGTGTTTACTTGCGGTGTTTTGATATTAGGCTAGTTATGAAGTGTGTTTTTAGTTTTTTTAGTTTTTAAGTTTGTGAGGGATGAAACTGATCAAATACATAAACTGGATAACAAGATGTAGATAAATTGGGCTATGGGGTCAAACAGGTCAAGGAAGCTATGAGGTGATGATGTAAAGCTGCTGTAGGGCCGATTTGATTCATGGTAGAAGGGATCTTTGGGAAAAATGGATTAAATGGACAACAAGTTGGTGAAAGACAAGGGATTTCAAGTGTAACTAGTTAATAGCAGACATAAACATGTAATAGCAAGCCATTAATCATGCTAAGTATAACTATAAGCTAATTAATACATAGAAATCAAACATTCCAGCCATACATAGAGGTATAGACCCTCTAACTTCGGGAAATGGCTATCAGACTTTGGGGAAAACACATAAGACAAACTAACAACTCATAAACTACGCCGGAACGCCTAAACATAGTCTCTAAGTCATTGGGCACTTTGACAAACAAGATTTCATAGTCTTAGGCAAAGGGCTAGATCGGGACTAGGCCTCCTTGGTTCAACAAGATGATCAACAAATCAGTCAAAGAGAAAGTTTTATGGACAGAACTATGGACAGCTTATAGGTAGGCATGGCACACCATACATCCTACTCAACATGCATAGAACTTGTAAATAAAACTAGCAAACATTATCCTTAGGTTACTAAAGAGCAGTTAAGAATTCTTTAGCATAACAAAGGAAGAAGAAAACATCAAGCTATGAAGATTCGGGAATTTTGAGGTGCCTCCATGGGCATATCTCAAAACTAATCTCTACTGATCTATAGCAGCAAGAAGCATGTATTATGGATGAAAACTAGAAGACAAAAACATAGCAAGAAACACTATACCATTCTACCATGTCATGGAATCCATCACCAATCCTTCATCATTCCTCAAAAGGATCCAAGAGGCAGTCCAAAAATCATAACACAAATGTATTCTTCAAAGCTCATATGACCAATGTATTAATTCTTCTCTCAAGTTCAGCCTCTGATTTACAATGAAACCCATGGAATAAATAGGCTTGAGGGAGGAAAACCTCATGGAGCGACTAGCTATCCCATTGGCCAAGTCAAAATATCTAAACTTGTCCTTGAGGCTTTGCAAAGCCCAAGGCACAAAATATCCCATAAAATATCTAAAAAACTGCTAAAAACGGAAATTATATTGACTTTACATCATTTCCCAATGATAAAAATAGCTTAACGCACATTTGGGAAAAGCGGATTTTTGAAGTTCAAAAATTACAAAAATACTTCATATTTATGCCTGAAAAAGGTCCCCTGACTTGCTGGATGCAATAGGCAGCCTTCCCGATGTCAAAATGAGGCTCATGAGGGCTTGCTGGAAATCTCTCTGTGTCTATTTTCCGGCGCAACTGGAACCAACTCAATCCGAGGTCCGGAAGTCATCCAAAACTGTACCTGTGTGAAAAAACCCAGAAAATAGCAGACTGCTGATATGGCGGGCAGAACGTGCAAAATGAGGGTGTTTTTCGCCAATTTGAGGGGGCGAATGATCTCCAAATGCCCTGAAAATCGCTGGAGACCTGCTCATGGAATTATGGCATCCATCGGTATCATCCTCCTCCCTTGACAACTCATCAAACTGAAAGGGCGAAATTATGAGTTTTCGGCCAAAAACCCAAAAAATGCCAAAAAACAAAAAGTTGTCGAACAAGGCCCAAAATTGGCATGCATGACCCGCAAGGGTCCATAGCAACATGCTTCGAAGCTGATGCCAAAATATCAAGGGCTGATATGCTTTTCCCTTCTTTTCGTGCCTGGCGCTTCCCTTTCAACTTCTTCAATTTCTCTTGTGCTACCTTTAATTTTCGCCTGGCAAACTGATTTAGCTTCTGAAAGTGAAGAGTCCTCTTTCTTTGTAGCTCAAGATCCCTGTTCGCCCTCTCAAGCTTCAATTCCAAATGCTTGTTAGCTCTCTCAAGCCATGCTTCTTTGTTTTCCTCAATTTCTTGCTCAAGGAGTGCAGTGAGAGGAAAGGCTTGGAAATGGGCTTGTTCTTCTGCTCTTTGCTTTTCCAAGGCTCTTCTAAGCCCGATGGTCCTAGGCCTCTTCCGCCTAGGCTGGTCTTCCTCCTCTTCATCATCAAACTCACCAATGAGCTCTTCAATTCTTGCTTGCGCCTTTTCTGCCTCTTTCTTATACTTAATTGCCCTTGCCTCATGAATAGCTGCTTGAAACTTCATCTGTTTGTTTTCAACCTCCAAGAAGTGGTTGAAATTCCTCGCCCTTTGAAGATCTTCCTGTAATACCTCAATTTGCCCCTCTTTGTGAATGAGGAGGTTTTCAAGGATGCGGGCCTCATTATCACTGTCACTTCTTGGGATAGGGATGACAGCTAATTCACCTCCATGCTTGGCACTTTCTCCAACTATGCTTTTGCCTTTGAAAGCCAATCTGGCGCTTTTCCTCCTTGGCAAGCTAGAAGGTGTCTTTTTGGGCAATTTCCTCTTGCTAGGAACAATCTTTGTCACTGTTAAGGTGGCAGCTTTAGCTTGCTGTTCTTCCTCAATATCTTGTCCAGTTTGTGGCTCAAAAGGTGTTTCAATTTCCTGCCCAACTTGCTGCTCCTCAACTGCTGTCTGCTGCTGTCCCTCATCCTGTATCTGCTGCTGTCCCTCAATGTCCAACTGCTGCTATCCCTCAACATCCAACTGCTGCTGTCCCTCAACATCCAACTGCTGCTTTTCACTGCCTTCTCCTTCTCCCTGTTGTTCACTGCCTTCTCCTTCTCCCTGTTGACTTGGTTGCCCAGTAGTCATTCTGAGTCTTCTAGGTGTAGGCCTACTAGACAAAGGCACTGGGCGATGGACAGGCTGAGTAGGAGACATATGAACAGGAGGGACAGTGGCAAAATCTGAATGGCTGATGAATGAATCCCATGAAGCCCCTTTCTTCTCTAGCTGGTGTAAGAAGATAATCTTGATCAAGGAATGATGAAAGAGAGAAGGGATTTGCTGAGGTGGAGCCTTCTTTTGGACAGTAGATGCCATTTTCTCTATGCTCTTGGACAAAAAGTAAGGAAGTTTTAGTTGCCTGCTTCTGGTAAAATGCATCAACAAGCGGACATGGTAGGCATAAATTCGATTAAACCTCCCTTCACAAGTGAAATATCTCATTATGGCTTTCGTCAGTGGAGCATAGCTGTCAAGAAGATAGGAAAAAGGGAAAATAGCAGTGATAGTTTCCCTATGTTCAAGCTTGATGAAAGGTTTATAATCCTCTAAGTCAAGATGAGCTTGTTTAAACCACTTTTCGCCATGATACGGGATCTTGGTAGCCTTGGACACATACCTTGGAGAAATTTTGAAATCAAGACCCGCCAATTGGAAGTGTTTTTCTTTGAATCTCAAAGCGCACAAGTGTGTTAATGGCGAAAAACTCTTGACTTCTTCTATCTTCTGGAAGAAATCAAGACATCCTACTTCATGGAAATTGAAAAGCACAGATGGGTGAGCATTGATTTCTTCTGTGGAGATAGGCTCATATCTCTTATGTGGACCACTCCTGTGGTCTTGCTTTGGAGGCATTCTGACTTGAAAAAGCTTTGAAAGAGGCAAATTGCCTTCACTGTATGTAAAAATGCCCTTCTGGATTCAAACTGTGTCAATATGCTGCTTGGACAGAGAAAAAATGTGAGGTGGAGGGTTTGCAACAAGTGTCTTTGAAATCACAACCTCTGCTCTCCTTAAAACCAACCTTTCACCTTTGACTGTACCCTAGCCAGGAAAAATTCTTCAATAGGACACCATCAGTAAAGATGAGACAAATTGCTGTGTAGATTTCCTGTGCACAGTATTAAAAAATCACCTTTCCTGTGGATTTGTTAGAGGCCAAATCAACACGCCAGTATTTGGTCTTCAAGACAAATATTAATTATAATAACCCTGCTCTTCAGAAATGGTCTTCCACCTTGAAAATACCTTTGTCAACAGATTTCCCTAAATGATATAATATAGTGAGAAGAAGGGCAAATTATATGAGGCAAGCTGTATATAATGTCAAAGTTTCCCTGCTTGGTGATCCTTCAAAGTTAATCAACACATCTTGTGTCTTGGATCAACATTGTATTTTCCAATCATTCCAAATCTGCCTTGACTAAGTATGCCAACAGTCAATCAATCTTTCATGTGTGAAAACAATTCTTTATGCAAATTAAAAAGTCACTTGGCCTAATCCTGAGCCAAGATGACAAATCCTTTCAAAAACCACAGAGCTTTTGGGCAGAGGCTTATGTGAGTTTTCTTTTTCAAAACAGTCAAGGGCCCCTTATACATGTAACCCTAGCTTTTGGAGGAGAAAAACTTTGTTCCACCTGACAGACGTAAGCCCTGTCTCTATGAAAAAATCCTCCTCTGCAGCTTTAACCTATAAGTTTCTGCTTGACCAATAACCCCTTCTCCCACTAAACTTCACTGTTCTCTGTGTATGTCATTTCACTTAAACAAAAACATGCTCATTTTAAAGTTAACCTTGTTGTGAACATACAGTCAAACTCATATTTCAAAGCGGAGGTAACAGGGTTTTAAAAGCTCCAAAGCTTGAGCAAAGGCTGCAAGGGTTTCCCTTTTTCAAAATGATCAAGGCCTTTTCAAAATAGAATATCAGTCATCTGTGGAAGAAAGCTTTTTGTGACTTCTGAAAATCCACTTGGCAGTGAGTTGTTAAAGAGCAGAAAAATAGTCACAAAAATACAGTTGAACAGCTGTCTGGTGTTACTACAGCTTTACATTTCAAAACCTCACACAGCAAAAACACTGTTCTTCCTTTTATTTTAGCTATGGTGACAAGGTTTTGAAAGTTTTTGTATGCTGGGGTGTGAAAGATTTGTAGTGGTTTCAACACACGCTTTCCTCCATAGGCCTCTTCAACAATACATCTATCCTTCCAGCATAGTTTCAAACCAAGGCATACATAGTTTAACTTTAGTGTTCGAGATTTTCAAGGTCGGAGTTGAAATACCTCTTGAATTTGAGGGGAAATCCTTTGGAGGAAAGATTGAGTAGCACCGGAGACTTTTAAACCTACACGACACTCTTCAATGACAGAACGTCACGCAAGAGAAACCGCCCGGGCGGCCTGTCGGGTCGGGCTGTCGGGCGTGTACAGGCGCGTCGCGCCACTGTACAGGCACGTCGCGTGTACACGGGGTGCCTGTGTAAATTCGCCCCCAGGCGCGTCGCGCAGAGTGGCAGGCGCGTCGCTCGGCTTTTCACAGTGCCACACTCTGCAAACCGACCAGAAAATCGTTGCTTTGGTGCTAGGGAGGCACAGAGCTCTGTTTTAAATTTTGAAAATGAACCTCTTACTCTCACACTTCGACCTTAAGTCATTTCAAATCTAATCTTCAACGGTCATTTCAAATCTAATCTTCAACGGTCATTTCCCTTTTTAAAAGAAAAGTGGACTTTTGGTTTGGCTTGTTTGCGATTTTTCACAGTATTTTTGACACTTTTGAATATCCTCGGTGCAGCTCATACTTGAACCTCTTTATAAAAACAAAAATGGCTTTAAAACCAGAACCTCGTCTTCCTCATGCACCGGTGTTTGAACAGTGATTTTATGTTTTGTTCTTTGGGTGATAAACACCGAACTTTCAAATTTTGAAAAATAGCTCCACTTCATATCATTTCTGCCACTCTTTTTAACAATACTGGTCATATACATGAGATAGAGTAACCCTTCCTTTAAAACAGTCAAGAGAATACTTGCAAACCGCTTTGTTATTTCAAGGACAGGGCTAGTTTTGTCAACTTGTTTTAACAGCTCTTGTTCTTTGATAGTTTCTTCAACCTTCATCTACAGTAGGTGCCAAATTTGCTGACCCTATTTGGACTTGATCATGACCTCCTGATTTGATAAGGGCGCCTCTCTCTCAAATACTTCCCTGCCTGTAGGTGTAGTATACAATACCTCTGTTCTTTGAATAATAAAAGGTTGTGTTTCTTTTTAAACTATCCAAACAATGATCATATGCTAAATGAATTTTTGAACATAATGAACAATAACTCAAAAGGTGATATCTTCTTGGTGATGGAACTCAAAAAGCCCTTTCTGCTGGTTCTCTTTCCATGTATTTCAAAGTTTTCAAAACTGGATAATGACTTGTGATAAAATGTCCTGACTGTTCCCTGCTTTGCATAAATGCCTCCTCTTTTTAGGTTTTGACAGAATCTTGTAGATGTCCTTTGATTGGATTTGTAATAGTGAAGTGCTTCATGGGTTTTGAGTGCTGCCCAGAGCTAATAAAACTCATTTCCAGAAACTCTGTCTTAATCTGCTGATGGCTATATGATGTGCAGGCTTTGGCAAAAGCTCTTTTTGTACATGGTGTCAGTTCCTGCTTCCAGGTGATAAACAAGTTCCTTTTTGGATTGTAAGTGCTATATTCTAGCTTGCATCCCTTCATACCATATTTTCTCTGGTGTAAAGACCTTTAGCTTTCTTCCTTTGTCTCTTTCCACTGTCTCTTAGATCAATCAGTCTTTAACAACATCCAAGGCTTTGGCCATCTGCTCATACATGGAGGAGGCTCTTCATCAGGTAAGGTATCTGAAGGTTTTTTGACAAATCTGTTTGACACAGCTTTTCTCTGGATGTGATGGTAAGTAAACTACTTAAAAAACATCAATACTAGCATATCTTCTTGCAAGCATCACTGTGTTTCAGCAAAAAACCTAGCCAAAGTGACACTGTCTCCCTGCACTGCTCTAAGGGTGACTGAAATATCATCATTTGCTTTGGTCATCTCTTGACAAATTACTTGAAAGATAGTCTCTGTGACTATGGAGGTCAGTGCTTTTTGAACAACCAAGAACTTTCTTTCTGCCTGTGTAATGGCATTTTTGTCAGCACCTCCTCAATTTGATCTTGTGGAAAATAGGCTGCTTAAGATTGGAATGTTTACTGATGACATGCTTTTCTAAAGTTCTACAATTCACATGATTTGAAAGCTTCAGATGACCTCCTTTATCAGACCAGACTCTTTTTCCTTTGAGTTAGCATATTTCAAACTCTATTCCTGTTATGATCATCACTCACATTCATAAAACCTGGAGATATTGTTTCACTGTTCAGTAAAAGGAAAACCTGGACTTTTGCAATCTTCAAATTCAATACTGGCCAGCGCCCTCTGCTTGTGGATGAAGGAGGCGCTCTAACCCTCTGCTTGTAAATGAAGGAGGTTCTGGGCCATGACCATTTACCAGTTTGCTGAGACAGTGATGTCCCTTTCTTACTGTGATTTTCATGCTGAAAGAGCTGTAAAGTCTGGATGAGTAGCTTTCTGTTTTGCAGACATATCTCAGGCTCAAGTTACATTTAGAAGCAGCTGTTCCTCTAACTGTAAATTCAAGCATTTACTCCATGAGATGAAATTATATTTCCTGCCTTTGTAGAAACCATAGAACACTGTGAAAAACCTAATAGTCAGCTTGAGATTGGGGTTTATGCAGTGCTGAGATCTAGGGGATGTGAGTGGCGCGACTTAGGGCTGCTTGTCAAATTATTTTGCAAAGTAAGAGGTCAGTCATGGTAGGTCTGTTGCAGATGGAGGCTTTTTGGCCTTTTGATGATTGCCAAGGGTAAAATGCCTTAAAGCGCCACTTCCTAACATAGGGGAGACTTTTGAAACAGATTTGGATTTGATTTTTAAAGCTGATGGGCAGATCAGGGGGCTGAAGCCAGGTAGGAAAGGGATAATGAAGTTTTGATTTTGACATGGGTGTGCTGAAAGGTAGAAAGGCGAAAAAAGTTTTAGGAGGGTTTTCTGGATGACATATTGACATAAGGAGATTAGTTTCTAGAAAACTCAGCTGTAGATATAGTCATCACTAACATGTAAAAAAATACTGATGGCTAACACTTTGTGTCTTTGGTTTGTTGAATGATCACCCTTATTTTGTTTAGCTCTCCATTCCTCACTTTGAGCATAGATTACATTGCTCGTTGAATCATTTTGAAAGCCCTTTATTTTCTTGAAAGAGTGAATCCTTGTTTTGAGTGTGTTTCATGTTTGTATTGCATTGGTCTCTTTATTTTAGATCGTTACATTTGAAGTGCTCAAAACTAGTGTTCATTTTTCTTTTTAGTGTAACAGTGCATTGTGCTTCTAATTCATCTAGAAAGACAAAATTTTCATTCTTCTGCTTAAATTGAAAATGAAAATGTTCTTTTGCATTAGTAGAATTTAGTGAACAAGGAAAGAGCTTTTCATTTTTCTTTGGTTGTCTTAGATGCATTAGGGAAAATTCTCTTGTATTCAATTGATTGCTACTTTTTCATAAGATTCCTATCCTTCTCTTACCTAGCATTCATTGAATGGAAATGATTTTCTTTTGCATGTAGTTTGCATTAAGAATTCGAGATCACATTCGGTAAGGCCTTGAAATCGCAACATTAATTCAAGATCAACTTTAAAATGAATTTAATCAACCTAAGGAAGCATTGAAACCTAACACACATATTTTAGAGGTCTAGGCTAGTGACGTGTTTCGGCGTCGTTAAACCTAGTAGCTATAATTCGCCATCTGGCATTGAAACGTCAATGATACGGACTTATGCTTCCTGTGCAGTTGCGTATATAAAGGGGAAACCTCATGAAGTTCCTATCCTTTATCCATCTGAGAGTCTACCATACAGCAACCATGATACAGACAAGCATTCGGAGACTACTGCACATACGTCAAGTCCTTGAGTCATTTCTCTTTCATTTGATCACCAAGGTGTATATTGCCGAGTTCACGAAAACTTGGGCCACCCTCTTGTAGATTTCGATGATCATTTTTTATCTTTGATGACTCTTTATATTTCAAAGTATATCGCCGAGCACTTGTCCTTTCACACTTGTTTCAGCTTTGAGAAAGTAACTAGAGTCACCTTTTTCCTATTTCTTAACTCTTAAAATATGAAACAGTAGAGTTTTGTTTCAGTGTCTTAAACAATTAACTGCCCACGAAATATTCCTGGTTAAATTTATCTTCCTTATTGTTTTTGTTTTAAGGTTGTTTCCAATGGCAACGTTTCTAGATTTTTCCAACCAAGGAATCCCCTCTGAAGGGAATCCTAGTCCTTTTCTTGCTTTTGGGAATCTTGGCGCTCCTTATATGGCAACATTGTCCCTTCATGGGTTAACTTTTGGTTTGCCCGTCTGGTTATTTTCGACCTCGGTGGTCCCAAGTACTCCAACCTCTATTCAACCATCTTCTCTGCTTGAACAACATCATGTTGATTCTAAGGTGGACCTCTCACCTTCTTTGCCTATTTCTTCATCCTCCTCTTCTACTTCGCTTGGTGAAATTTTGGAATCTAGTAACCAGGAGGCTAAGAAGGAGAAGAAGAAGATGAAAAATAAGAAGTCAGATAAGTGAGAGGCTAACGTTGAAACTATTGCTTCTAAGACACCTCCCATCGATAAACCATCCAACTTTCCACGGGCAGTCAAATTCCCTTGAAATTTGTGCAAGGGTGACCTCCTTCTTCGAGATTTCCCTGGCATCCCGAAGGTGCTCGAAGTATGGTCCAATGGTCATTTGTCATTGTCTTTGGCTTCTAGAGGTCATGTTGGTGACACCTCTTCGACTAGTACTGATAAGACCCGTAAGAAATAGGGTAAGATCATGAATCCCTATGAGTTGTGTGAAGGGCATCATCCCATTCACCTTTAATTATAACATGGATGAAGCCACGTGAATGTTGTAAAATCCTACTCCTTCTGCATCCTGTCTTCCGGCTGGTTACCAAAAGATTTCTTTGAGTCCACAGCTAGTTTCTCACATGATCAATCAAGATTTGTCTTCGGTCGATCCCACTCCCCCATAAATTAAAAATCGTGAATCCATTCCTAATCAACCATTGGTCATAGAATCAGTCTGATCCCATTTATGGTTCATTAGCTCTTTTCCATCGAGAGTGCATCTCATACCCATCACGTTCTTCTTATTTCTTCAGATTCCTCAGAATTGGAGAAAGATCCTCCTGTCCCTGTGGTTCAAGAATTTTCTCCTCCTATTCTCACGTCTGTGGTCTAGGAGGATGCTCCTCTTGCTCTTGTAACACAAAGTGATGACCATATTGTTCCTGTGGTCCCCCTTCCAAGTAGTTTGGTTGCTTCTTTTTATTGGAGTAGATTCGCGGGATACCGTCTTCCTACTTATGTGCCTTTTGAGATCACAGTACAAGCCTTCAATGTGGTCGTACCTTGAACCATTATATATGAAGGCGCGTCTGTTAGTATTTTGTCTTCAACTACTTGGCAAGCTTTTGGTTCTCCATCGCTTGTGCCTATTACGCAAGATATATTAGCTTTTAACAGAGGAACCAGTCAACCATTAGGGATCCTTCCAAAATCTCCTATTGCTTTGGGAGGAAAAACCGTACATATAGACGTGATGGTGGTCCAAGGCCCCTTGGATTTTAATCTACTCTTGGGGTGTGACTATGCTTATGCCATGGTCGCACTTGTCTCTTCCCTCTTTCGTGTGATCTTATTTCCACATGAAGGTCGGATCGTGACAATTGATCAGCTTTCATTATTTGGTCCTAATGTGACAGTTGGCCCACCATCGTCTCTTCTGAGTCTTTATCTACCGGTTGTATCTTCCCCACCACAGGTTAATTATGTGGCCACTTGTCCATTGCCCTCATCCATTGATAGTATCGTCGGTTACCATCTACTGGGGGCATTCGATCACGATTTTCGAGATGTTTTTCTCCCATCATATGAGAACCTCTTGGAAGCCATGACTTCTTCTTCAACATAATGAGGCCTCATGTGGAGCATAGTTTCTATTATTGTGTAAAGCTCCTTAAAAAATGAAACAGGGTGTCATGAGGATAGTTCTTTTACTATGTCAACCTCGTTAAAAAATGAATTAGGTCTTGTGAGGATAATTCTTTTATTATGTCAACCTCGTTAAAAAAGGAACCAGGTTCCCTTTTTTATTTGAGTCTTTGATTAGATCTTGTAAGATCCCAGTCGATTCTTTCCCTTGATCTCGTAATTGAACCTTCACTCCATCCACCTGTTAGTAACCAGTGTTCTACTCAAGTGAATGGACTGAAGCTTGGGGGGCATGTACCTCGAATTGAGTCACCATGCTGGGGGCATGCCCACTTTTTCAAGAATATGAATCGAGTCACCATGCTTGGGGCATGCCCACCTTTCAAGCATAGTTTATCTTCATTTCAATCTTGTGTAAAAATGAAACCAATCCCACGCATAGTTTCCCTTTGTTTTCAAGATTGTGTAAAAATGAAACCATTCTTAGTTTTAGCTTGGTGTGCTTTGCGAGCATTTCCTGCTTATTGGATCATTGCTTATTGTGCAGATGTTTGTTACTCCTTATGTCGGTTTCGCGGATGGTGCATCCCGAAGTACCCAGAACCTGTCTTCTATAGCCTGGGTGATTTATAATCCTGATGGTGAGTTGATAGACCTTCAAGGTATCTTTCTAGGATGAGCCACAAACAATGTCACTGAATATAGTGTTTTTATTGAACTATTAACCGAGGCCATTTCTCTTGACATTTGTGCATTGATTTTTAACCTAGACTCACAGCTTGTTGTTCGTTAGCTTAATGGGCATTATTCTGCTAGAAATCCTCAAATATTAAGGTTGTATTTGTGTTTTCGTTTACTGGAAAGACATTTTGATTACATCACATATCAACATATTCTTATACGAATGAATGCGTTAACTGATATAGTAGCCAATATTGTATTAGATAGACATTTGTGTAATTTGTAAAAACATCATCATCACATGATAAGATTCATACGAGAAAAATAGTGTGTATATATATATATATATATATATATATATCGAGTGTTTGCATCCACGTACATCATAAGTTCAAAAAATGTGTATGTTTTGGTTACATCCTGAGACATCATGTCTCTCAAAAAATATGAAGAAATAAAAGCCTAGGTGTCTATTCGACGTGATGCTCATGGTAGCATGTCACTTCCCGTATGAGCCGCCTCAATAAGCGGTGAACATGGTTCGACACTCTTGCAATGTGTCACTGGCACACGCGAGGAACATCATCAAACTCGCAAAGTCAAGGATCCCACTAGAGAGTCCCTCCAAGTTGCGTATTATTTCCTCTTCCTAGCTTCCCTCACGATGAGGGGCCACATCAAAATCACGAGGAATCCTCTGTGTTATCGAAGACATTCCTGCAGGTCTTTCTGGGCCGACATCTGCAAATACATGGATTAACGTTAGAACATACATAATAAAAAAAATCATAATACTCATCAAAATAAAATAAAAATGAGTCTTACCCAATGCTTCATCTCAATCCTCTCCTACCGGGAGTGGGAGATCTGCATCACCGGTAAAGTTTGTGCCATAATAGGGCCAATCCTCCATGACAATCAGTTGTCGGCGGAGCCACTCAAAGAAATTTGGTCTCCAGGACATCTGTTGACTGCCTCCTGATCTTGGCATCAAAGCCGCCCAACAGATCACCATCTGTGGCTCTTGGGCTGATGGGGTAGGAACTATCACTTCCTGATGTTGGAAAATTAGTAATCATTCCAAGATGAATGGTACCAAGATGAACCCATAATTGAAATATTTCAGCGTTTCCCTTCTTGTATTTTTTCAAATGGTGTTTTATATTGATGGTTACTGCCTCTGCCCAGTTGTAGAGAGGTGGTGCCATGCAATCTACTCCAAGAAGTAGTTGTGTTTTTGTGGCCTCATGCGGAGCCCAAACTCCAGCAGCTCGCATGATGGTGTGCAGCACTACTCTTAGTTCTAAATTGGGAATGGTTTGGATATCCACCTTCCCGCTTTTGGATCCTTTCCTTTCCCTTCAGCACACTCTGTCAATGACCATGCTCATGTTTTCCATTATGGGTCGGATACATGTCAAGATTGGTACTGCCCCCCTCCGTGACAATTCGGTTATGAAGTAAACATTCGTGACCTCAATCTCTAGTTCATGATCGTGAATTATGAATCTTTCCTTATCAATGTCCCATACACTGATCAAGTGTTGTAATAGCTTCGGTTGAGCTCGGAGACATGGTACCATGAATAATTTTTTGAGCCCGCAGTCCCTGAGAACATCCATGCATCTTACATTGCCCAAGGTTTTCTCATCTTCTTCACTATGTTCTCTTTCCTTCCATTCTATCACCATTTTTCTCTTTCACACATGCAAAAACATCAATGCGGTCATCATTAGTCAAATTATTTGCTATTGAAGTGTTTAAAACAGGCTAACTTGTTGAATTATAAGCTAAAAATCATGGTCGCGGTTGGCGCAACTGTCTTAAAAACAATCGTGCCAAGTGGCGTGGCCCCATTTTATTTCAAGGTAGGTTGGCACGAGTCCGTGCCTGTAACCCGCATCGACCGCCGCGCCCTAATTTACACAAAAACTCCTCCACATATCTAAAAAAATGGGTTGTGTGCAATGAAAATTATATAAAAATGTAGGAAAAGATATGAGTTCTTACATGGAAAAGACAGATTCATGATTGCCCTTCTGGAGCTTCGCAAAATCACAGTGAAAAAAAGGGTGAAAAGTGCTCACAGGAGGTAAAAGTGAAAAGTAATTTATTTTTTACCATCTTTGGCATTTTATAAACTTTTCAGAACCCTAATTATGTTTTTGAGCATATTTTTATATTATTTTGCTATTTTATTTCGAAAAATGGGTTTTATGTGCATCTCTTGTGCAGCAACAGGTCCTCAACATGATGACAATGAAGTGACGAGTTGTATTTTATACTTTTTTGGACTTGGTAAAAACACGAAAAAGTCACCCCTAGAGTCATCTTTCAACTCTTTTCTGACTCTCAAAAATTGAAAAGATTGTCGAGACTCTTGTTATAGGTCAATTTGGGCACCATTCCCAATGACCTGGTTAAACTGGACATCATCCCCAGAACCAATGAATAGGGTCTATCATCCCCTATCATTTCAGTTGCTACATGCCCTAAGACAAAGAACAAGAACAAGTCATCCATGACTTCCATTGCAAGGTTTCCACGATTTGAAGTACATATTATATCACCTTTGAATATGCAGTCACCTCCATTCAAGGGTGCTTTGCAAAGCACTTCCCGACACTCAAGGGTGCGTTGGTCAATTGAGAGTGAAATTATCATTGTTCCGGAATCTCCACATGGCTAGTGCCTTCTAGAAGAATGTATATGTGTCAAACTTTGAATCCATGTGTCCATTCAACACCTCTGAGCTTGGGAACATGTCTTGCGTATTATTAGAAAGTCGTTGATTGTGAAACTACCTTCAGCTCATCTATAAATTGAGCACAGATCCTAGTGCTTGAAAAAGGAAGAAATTTGGTAGAGAAATGTTGTTGGAATCTCAATTGAGGGTTTGATTTGAGTGATATGCTGCTGGAGAGATGTTCATTGTGATGAGGTTGGGATGATGCTGGAGTTGGTGACATCAAATCAATCGTTGGTTGTAACCTCCCCTTCTATCCATTAAAAAATATTGTTGCTTACTTTCCCACATATGTATCTGTATAAGCTTTAGTCTTTCATATTATGGATTCTTATCCAATGTATATGTTTCATGTTTCATTGATTTAACTTATTAACGTGAATAACCATCTGTATATTGCAATCTCTTTGATGTTTAGTGTTCATACTTGTAGGAAATATTTTGGCGATCTAGCTTGGATTGGAATTTATAGCAAGAGCGACATAAGGAGAATAGGAAGTGCTTGGACTCCAAGTTAGTTTCTTAATATATTCTGTGTGTCTATTTACTGATAGGAAAAGTATCTGGAAAGTCTTTGATATTTTGTTCTAAATGCATATCACCACATTTAGGGAATGTGTTTTATCTGTAATCCATAACTCCGCATAACAAATTGGCGACTCCGTTGGGGAGTTTACCGTTCATCCTTGGTGTGTTTGCCTCTATTTATCCACCCAGTAGCATCTACTCTTAAGTATTAGGCTTTTTGGAATTAAAAATTTCATTAGAAGTGTGTCAGCAGCGTGAGTTTTTTTTCTCTGCTGCACCCAACGGACTGTTGGTCAAGACACAGTGCTTTACATAGCACTGTCTCCCACTCAAGGGTGCTTTGCAATGCGCACTCTCCCCTTAGAGACTTCGTTACCCCCTAAGCCAACCAAATTTCCTTTGAATTTGTCATTGCCATTGTTTTCAACCTTTTGCTTTCTATGTTTTCAATTTCCTGATGCCTCATAGAGACCAATGACTTTACCTGAATCTTCCTCCTTTGAAACATAAGTTTGTTCAATGTCTCTTTAAAGTGTTTTTCTTTATCATTGAAAAATCAATTTCAAAGTATTTTTACTTCTACATTAGATCCATTTGTCTTCGTAAAGGAAATTGTCGTTAAATTCATCATTTCCAATAGGAAAAATTGTAGTTCCATTCTTCATTTTTCCTAAAAGAGAAATTGTTGTTAAATTCATCGTTTCTCAAAAAAGAAAGCATTTGTTTTTATTGATTGATGCATTTAGTTTTCTTTTTGTATTCACATTAAGGGGACTAAAAATATAAACCTACATTTGCATGTAGTGGATTGTGTGTTTTGCATAGGAACAATTAGGAAAGTTGCATATTGGTTTGTGCTCTTTGTTGTTTGCTCTAAAAACTTATTTCTCTTTCCCTTTAGTAACTAAGACTTTCATTGAAAAAGCTAAAATTGAAATCATTTTAGTTTTCATTTTAGGAATTTCCATCACATCATCACAGTGAACCTTGAAAGACAAATTGTTAAATAAGATCAACTTAAAATTTACATCAATTTACCTAAAATAGCATTGGAACCATAACGATAACATTTAGAAGGTCTAGGCTAGAGACGTGTTCCGGTGTCGTAAAACATAGAAGCTGTTGTTAATTGTCTGCGATACATTCCGAGTGTGATACCTCACTCCATGTACGTAATTATATCGTAGCTATTCCACGTACCTTCGGGTATATCTAGCAGTGTTATAGTACGAAAAGTATAAAGGGGTGCTCTCACTGTGAGGTTTCGCATCAGAAAACATTAATACGGACTTGGGCCTCCACGTACCTTCAAGTATATTTGGGAGGACAAATTTAGGTTGCTATCCATCCATAGTGAACCGAATTAGCTGCTTTGTAAATTGTGATACACTGAACACAGTATTCGGGGAGATTGCCTACCCGTACTTCTTGGTTCGCCAAGAGGTATTTAGCAGTTCACAGTTTCTTGGTAAACCTTTTGCCTAGAATTATCCTTTTATTTTGTTTATTTATTTTTGGTCATAAAATAAATCAGTCATCATGGAAGAAAAAAATCCCTTTCCCCGTCGTTCGCGTAGACTTGCATTGAAACCACCTTTACCACCGGAAGTTACTTCTGGTCGGCGAAGGTGACATCGCTCTACCGAAACCAGTACCATCAGTACCTCTGGTGAAGCATCATCTTTCCATATATCAGAGTCAGCACAAGTTGTTTCTACAAATCCTGGTTCATCTACTATTGTCAAGACTGAGTCCTCACAGCTACCCACGGTCACGATCCATCCAATCAGTGAGACCATAGCTCTCGAACCTGACGTTGTTCAATTGGAAGTTGATCCAAATCCTGTCTCTTTTTTTCCAGAACATATGCATCTCGAATTCGAACGACCGAAACTTGTTCCAGTATCGGTCATTCCACATTCTATTATAGCCATTGAGTCTCCCATATCACGTAGTCAACCTCCTGAAATATACTTTGGTCCTGATGGTGAAATCCTTCCACCTGGTTTAATTTCGATTGAAGAAATCCCATAGGACAAGACACCTTTAACTCCAACCCATTTTTGGGAGGATATTTACCTGTACGAGTCTTTTCCTCAATCACCATCCTCTGCTCTTATTGATCCTGTTCCTATCCAAGTTCCCGTCGATTCAAAAGGGTATATATTTGGTCAAGTAACCATGCCTGAACTAACATATTCAGTTGGAACATTTGTTCCAATTGCGTCAGCACCTGCTCTCGCTACACCATCAATGTTCAAAACTTCACCAGAGTCATATTTTCATGGTGGCCCTTTGGTCCCATCAGGTTATAAATCTTTATCTGGAATTTTCTTTGGTGCATCTTCAAACCCATGGACTTCACCAATGTCATCGTCTGGTATTCTAACTGGTAAACCTATAGTGATTATTGAATAGCTTGATTCTTTATATACATCATCAGGACAATATCAAGCTGGTCCTTCTGGATCTATTCCATCCGGTACCATATCAACTGGACTCCCTGCATTTGGAGAACAATATTTTCTTTCTTATTATCCTCCTCATGTTGGGGAGCAAACTTTGGTCACCCACTTTGACAGTACTCCGTCGTTTTTTGGTCAACCTCATGTCAAAATGAATGTTTGTCAATGGTAGCCCACTCTGCCTATCCAACCACAGACGGTTGTACACTCATATCAACAGATTCAACCTGTTGCACCCACATCAATTCCATTTGTTAATACATATTTACCCCTGTTACAGAATCAAACTGTTGTACAGCAATCATTTCAGGCGGGTCCTTCAACTCAATACCCTCAAGTATTGGGTCCTGAGACTCCAACTCCTTCGGCTAATTTACAACAACAACCTGTACCCGGAATAATTTATTCACAAGCTGCATTACCATATTATGGGATGTCGCAGACACAACCAGGTTATACCTATCCTCAATTGAATCCAAGTTATCCTAATTTGGGTTATAACATTGGTAGACAGACCCCTTGGTAGCCTCAGGCGCAAATGCCTCAACCTTCATTTCAACAAGTATCATACCCAGGTTTTGGTCAACAGAATTCTCAAGTGTTTGCTTATCAAAACAACCCCTATCTGGGTTACCAACAGCAGATTCTTTATGCTGGTGCTCAAATTCCTATTTCCCAAGCAATTCCATCATACCCTGGCTATGCTCAACCTGACCTTAATCGACAGTTTCCCTTTGATGCAACTTCAGAATTACCAGATTCAAATCGGCTCACCAATGACCCAATCAACTATGCTCCTTGGTGGTTGGTGATACCCCATAAATTACCCTCGGATATTCTTAAGTTCAATGGAAACCCTGGGGAAGAGCCATCAACTCATGTTATGACTTATCATTTGTGGTGTTCATCAAAATCCCTGAATGATGATTCTGTTTAGCTACGTCTTTTCCAGTGTACGCTCACTGGTCCGGCTGCAAAATGGTACATTGAGTTACCTAGAGCTTCTTTCGATAATTTCATTACCCTAGCTACTGTATTTTTGACTCACTTACAGTTACCCATACAATATGAAACTGGAATGTAACTCTTGACTAATTTTAAACATACCAATGCTACTCACATTTATGATCATATTCATGAGTGGCGTCGTCGTTGTAGAATGGTTAAGAAATTTGTTCCTGATCAGCTTCTTGCTGAGTGGTTCATTAAGTCCATGTTACCATCTATAACTGAGGATGTGTCTAAGTTTGGCGTCATCACTGAAGAGCAGGTCATTTCTCGTGCCCAATATTTAGAATTGATTTATACCTATTCTGGCACGCTCTATGAAAAAATTCCTAACGCGTCACGATCTAAATTTATTGTTCCTTCTCAATTAAAGGACTCTCATGCCAGAGACAGTTTGATTGGTACTATAAGCACACATCATACTACTGCATCTGATCCTGCACCTTCTTCTGAAATTCATGCCATGTCATTTGACAAAGAAAAAAGTGACAAGCAACCCGGAAGTAAGAAAAAAGTGAAATCTAAGAAAAAGAAAAATTCTAACCCGTAGGAAAGATCATCTGATCAATCGTCTGGAAATAGGAAACCTCGTTATCCATGCATAATTTGTAACGAGGAACACTTTGTTCGGGATTTTCCTCACTGTGCTGAAGTCTCAAAAATGGTTAAGACTTCACATGTGTCAGCTATGTTGACAGATCCATTTCCGATTCCGGACACCAATTTGGTTGCTACGGATCCAGCTTCTAGTTCACAAGTGCTTATGCTATCTGTCACAAAACCTTCAACAGATATTTTGGTGTCAACACGTAATAAATATTACGGTGGTTAGACCATTGATCAACCTACTACCTCGACCATGAATCTGTCTACGGAATTGGTACCACCTACTGCTATTCCTAAATTGACAGTCAAGCCGCCGAAGGGAGTCGTTCATAAATCGACATATAATCCTTGAGAAAGAGCTGCTCAAAATTATAATATAGTTGAAGATTTGGCTCAATCCCCTTCAACTATGTCAGCTCTTGAGGTATTACAAAATTGTCCCTCCCATATAAAGGCTTTATTTTCGGCAATTGGTGGAATTGATCCAACTGATTCTAATCTCGTAGTATTTAATCATACGGGCTATGTGCCACAATTACTAGCAGAATTGGCATTTTCCATACAAGTAACTGTTCTCGATCACCTTATTGATGAGGGAGAATCTATGTGCATCATGTCTCTAAAATGTTGGAAGTGACTTAGCTCGCCGCACCTATCTCAATCATCAACGATGTTGAAAGCTTTCAACAGACATACATATAAGCCTTGTGGTATTATCAATAACCTGCATATAGAACTAGGGGGGGAAACAGTGAATGTTGATGTCGAGGTTGTTGACGGACCCCTTGACTACAATATTATACTTGGAAGGCCATGGGTATATGCTATGACTGCAATTGTATCTACATATTTTAAAATGATCGCCTTTCCCTATAAATGTGCCATCACAGTCATCAATAAACTATCCTTCTTTGCCTTTGCTTCGTTGTGAATCGGAAGTGTTTCGTCTGCTCAATGCGCACTCCCAAATTGCACTTCGTAACATTGGTGTAGGACTCTTGAAGGACTCCACCTTCTATCGGGAACCTTACGCATTACCTCCGCCGCCTACGATCAGTGAGACTGCAAGTATAGAGACACTCGCTTACATGATCTCTTCCACTCCATCTGGCTTAAGGAAGAGTACGAGTGATTCTGAAATTGTTATGTTGGATGAGTTTTTCTCGGCTAGCCCTATTGATTTGGCATAGAAATAAATATATCTAGCTTGGACAGCGAATCCGAAATCAGCGTCGCTGGTTGTTTGGGTTGATCGTTCCTTAGATTTTGGCACTCCATCTGATCCTTTTTCCTCAACTTTCTTGACAGATGACAATATTTTGGAAACCATGACATCGGAAGGAGAACCATGGGAAGATTATCATCATCGTTCCCATCTTCCTGATTATGAAGAAAATAATCTTAGTGAACTATATCGCCCATTGATCAAAAATTTATTTTCAAATTCTTTACCTATTAATGCAATCGATTTTGAGCGAAATTTGTCAAATATTGAAGAAACCATTTCTATCAATATTTCGACCAAACCTTGCGTTGTATAAAATATTCATGTCGACTTATCTTGTTCTCCATTAGAACTCGAAACATATTGCTCTCTCTTTCATGAATTATGTGATGTATTTGCTTAGTCTTATGAGGAAATGGCAAGCATAGTTACTAGAATCGTTGAACACACTATTAATATGTATCATAATGTCAAGTCGGTGTGTCAACACCTTCGTCCTGTTCATCCAAAGAAGGTCGTTGCCATTAAAGCAGAAGTTGAGAAACTTTTGCGTGCTGGTTTCATTTACCCTATTCCGCTAACAGAGTGGGTTTCCAACATCGTTCCTGTCATGGAAAAACGAGGAACCATCAGAGTGTGCATCGATTATTGGGATGTCAATCTTGCTTGTCCAAAAGAAAACTATCCTACTCCCTTTATCGACCAAATTATTGACGATTGTGCTGGATGCAAAATCTTTTCATTCATGGATGGATTTTTCGGCTACAATCAAATCAATATCCGCCCAGAGGATCAACATAAGACAGAATTCATCTGTCCCTGGGGCACATTCACTTATAGGAAACTACCGTTTGTTTTAAAGAATGTTGGCGCAAGTTTTCACAGAGCAATGGATTATGATTTCAATGACATCAAGCACATTGTTCGAACCTATCTAGACAATTTACCGGCGCATTCACGAAATCGGACTGATCACTCGATGCATTTGAGAGCCATCTTCTTAGGTTTTTGACACTACAAAATATGCCTCAACCCACATAAATATGTGTTTTGTGTTAGTTCTATTCATTTTCTTGGATTCATCCTCTCAAAAGAAGGAATTTGTATCAACCCATTGAAGGTTCAAGCCATTATTGATTTGCCTGCGCCATCAAATTTACTTCAGATACATAAACTTCAAGGAAAGGATAACTTCCTAAGGAGGTTCATACCCAACTACGCCGAAATGGCTAAAGGATTTACTCATCTCTTGAAAAAGGGGGTTCCCTTCCATTGGGACCAAGTTGCACAAGATTTTTTTTATGTTTTCAAGGATACTCTTGTCCGGGCATCATTGATATATTCCCCCAATTATCAGAGTGATTATTTATTATATATCGTCGCGGCTGATATGACCACTGCTATGGTATTGGTCCAAGTAGAAAATGTTATAGAACATCTGATCTATTATTTGAGTCGTAATCTCAATGATACAGAAGTGAAGTATTCATACGTAGAAAATCTTGCCTTGGAAGTTGTTCAAGCTGTCCAAAGATTTCGCCACTATATCTTGTTCAGGAAGACCATTGTCATTTCATATTGCAACCCCATGACTTATATCTTATCCCGTCAATTGCTGGGGAGCAAGCATTCAAAATGGATTGTCATTTTGCAGGAATTTGATTTGGAATTCATTAAATCCAACTCAAAGAAGTCTTTAGTTCTAGCCGAGCTTCTTTGTGACCTTCCCTCTGATAGTACTTCTACTACGTCGGAAACATCTATTCCTGATGAGTCTCTATTTCTAATATGATCATCTCATCCTTGGTATGGGGATTTTATCATTTATCTCCAAACCCAAACTTTTCAGCCTGATACCTCTCGCTCTGACCAGCGACGTATTCGATACCAAGCCAAAGATTATCTGATCGTCGGTGATACACTTTATCATTGTGGTCTCGATACAATTTTAAGAAGGTGTCTGTTAACACTGGAAAATCGTACAAGCAAAGACGACATTATTTAATGTCAGGAAGAAGGATTTACAGGGTTGAGAGACATTAGAGAATCTGGAAAGTATTTAAAAATCTCTAAGGTTTGAGGAAAAATCAAATTTTAGCAAGTCATAAATGCTTTTTCAGGCATAATCCTTCAATAAGAGCGCCTTTGCTCACCTTTTTACCTAAAATGCGCGTAATCCTGGGAGTGGTGAAAGGCACTTTCCAGGACCACAAAAAGCACACTCCAAGATAGTGATTTCACACTTGAAGCCACCTAAGGACAACCACCAAAGCCTCATTAGACATCAAGGGAGCACATAATGGAATATTTGTGGCACACAATGGAATCATCCCCTTCTATTGGGTCACCATCCACAATGTACCAAGAGAGGGAAAGAGGATTTGAATTCTCCTTTAAAAGGCCACCAAGAGATGAACAACTTGAGAGCACATCGTTACGCTGGCCAGAATTGTCCTAAGAAATACTAGCAGTGTGTGATCTGGAGCTGAGATAGAGGGGACTCAATTGTTGGACATCCAACAAGTTCAGTCCACCATAGTAGAGAGAGGGAGACTTTGCACCAAGGCAAGCTTGGAAGTAAATACATTCTTGCATCAGGTCTTAGAACCCAAGTTCTAAGGGCCCTTTGGCAAGAGGGTTAAAGTTTCATCCTAATTTCCTACCAACACTGAATAAGAGGGGCTGAAAGTGCCACCATTTGGATTATTGCAATTTTTTGACTCTACTCAGAGCTTTTTTTTATTTGTTTTAGTTTTAGTTTAGTTTTAGTTTGAATATGCATGCTATTTCTCTATCTAGTATGTTTATGTTCTAGCATGTTCCACTAACTTGCTTGACTCCACTTCTTTTTCTGCCTATGACCAATAACTTAAGAGGGTAAACCACACCCCTTAAGTTGGTGTGATTTCGTACATGCGTGCACCAAACACACTAACATGGGATTGGAAACTCCACTAACGTTTATTTCCAAGTTTATGTGGTTGTGCCTTTTTTTGCAGAGACCTCCATCTGTGCTGTGGAGTGGAGCTGAATTTCCCCTTTTTCTCTTACAGTCCCTAGTTCATCCCAAGTGACAGACTAAAGCAGAACAGCTCCAAAAATTAATTTTGTAGGAATTTGCACACTTTTCCCTCCCACAGATGCACCCAGGGCACGCGGTCAGAGATGACCTGCGCACAGAAATCACGCCTATTGCAGCCTTTTGCGTGCAAAAGATAAAATGAGAAATTTCTCCCATATTTCTATCTTTTCCTGATTGTAAAGTGTCTGGCAACCCATAATACATATTCCAGCACTAGCTGAGGTACCCCGCAGCTTGATAAAGCTCACTCTTAACTGCCTTTTGTAGGCTTAGTGTTAGTTTTATTTCAAGTTGATTTTTGCAAAGTTCACACATAGTTTAAGTAGGGGAGGGAATTAACTTGCATTTCGAAAAATGAAATTATGTTTTGCAAATTTAGGTACCAACACACCTAGAAATTAACCTAAGTAAGTGGCCCAAGTCCACGCATGCTTAGCTAGTTTCTTTTTTCTAGTGTAAAAGTCATTAGTTTAGTTCAATTTTTGCACTAGGATTTTGGGACCTGGATTGAATTGTCTATAGAAGGGAAAGTAATCTATGTTTCCTTTGCACCCTTCGGTGATCCTAGAGAAGCATATGAACACTCTCTATTGACAATTCACCATCTCCCATTATTTGATCACATAGATTAACTAGGAAAAATAGAAAGCGGCCCATATCTGCACATGTTTTTCTTTTGAGCAAGGAACAATACAACATAGTTTAATAGGGGATTTTGAAAAGGATCATCGTATATCCACATGTTAAAACTATGTACTTATCCACTTTTTTCTCACACACATCCACACACTAAGCAAAGCAAAGACACCTAAAACTAACTTGACAAAACTCACTAAATTCTCCCCACAGGGGCCACAAAATAATTTATAGTTTAAGTTAGGATCAGGGGGGTAGGCATCCAATAAGACGCCTTGATCATTATTCATCTTGAAACATAGAACTTGAGTACATAGGGAGCTTTAAATCCACCTATCAGCCCATGGAAAAGAAAACCTGAGCGCGGTAGAGACCTGTTTCAAAGGGGGTTAGGGTTAGGCGCAGTGCGGGTAGGTATAAGTTGGGGCTACCTGACCCAGCTGATACTCGGTACTGTTACATGAATTACCAAGAAGCCCAAGACTCGAATGCTCTTGTGGGATGGTGGTACTCAGTGGTCAAATCTAGGGCATCCTTTCCCTATAGGTGACGGTGCAAGCTAGCATTATATCCTCTACCCTTACCTTGGTAGATTTTCTTCGGCTGACTGGGGGCATCGCCAGCTCTTACGGGGCATTGTGCTGGCACTCACAAGATATCTTCTCAAGGCCCAGTTACATTTGAGTGTTTGAGGTCGAATAGTTCTTCTAGGATTTGAGTATCATACGCAAACAAACAAAAACCATATTTTTGATTGATTGATCACATAGGATTAATTTAAAGGGAAAAACAATTTTATTTTTTCTTTGTTTTATGTATGTGATCGGAATTTTGCTTTGATCATAAACTCTATCCTCTCAAATTTTTCCAAATCCAGACCTAGTCGACACCAGAACGGACCCAACAGGACATCGTCGATCTAGACGTCTTTTGGACCTCCCCCCATTACCGGGAGGGGTTTCAGGTCTTTCGCCATTTCGGCGTCAAAGACAGAACACCTCCACGATTATTGGTACATCCTTTATTGGGGCATCCTTAGTTGGGAACCCTGGTTGGTCTCCCAACACCACACCACACACCACTCCTCCCACAACCCCTAGGGGGAAGAGGAGTGTTACCCATTCGAGAAGCCAGTCGAGTACACAGCAGGGTACATCGCAGAAAAACCCTCTTCCTAACCAAAAATTTCTGTCTTCACAAGTTGCAATGGCTTCAACCTCACAATCACCCTTTTTAGCTTCGTTGAATCTGCCAGATTTGATCAAGCTGAAAAATGACCCCATTGCACACAATCCTACATGGCCTCCCATGCCCACGAAGCTCCCTTCGGATATTCCAAAGTTCAAAGGAAAGCAAGCGGAAGACCTAGGTAATCATGTCATGACCTTCCACCTGTGGTGCTCATCGAATAGTATCATTGACGACACTATTCGATTGAGACTATTTCAACACACTCTGACAGGAGTAGTCGCGAAATGGCATGTGGAGCAACCCTTTACTACACATGGAACCTTTAGTTCCCTTGCCACCGTGTTCCTAACATATTTTCAGTTACCCATTCATCATGATTCCATAATGGAATTACTGACGCACTTTAGACAAACCCCCACCATCCATATCTCGAACCATCTCCACGAATGGAGGCAGCGTCGTAGTTTATGTAAAGCCAAACTTGACGATCGGGTTCTTTTAGACCTTTTCTTGAAAACTCTCACTACAGATATTTCAAATGATTTGGTGCAACAAAGACCCATATCCAAAGAGGACGCCATCAGCAAGGCCCAACAGCTTGATATGATTTATACGCAGTCAGGATATATTTACAATATCCTACCAAATGCCCCACGCTTGCAAACTTACCAAGAATTTCCAGGCGCATCAAACTATGTAGATGGTCTAATTGGGTCATTGACCCAAAGTTACCTAGGCAGCAGCAGTCCAAACACTGGTTATACATATGGTTCTACCCAGAACGTACCACAACCTGGTTTTCAAAGTCATCATATGCCTCAGCAAAATTTGACTAATAGGACGCCAGCGTATCACCATGGAGGACCCTATCCTCCGGCAAAGGGGACCCAATACGCAGATAGAAATACTAATGGAAGAGCTCCCCCGCAATAGGCAGGTACAAACCAGGGACCGTGTTACGCTCAATCCCCACCACAAGACCCGCCTAGGCAGACCAATGCATAGGTGAACTTTGTGCAGCCTTTCCAAAGCCAACCACACCAGTCATATAACCAGGAGAACTACCCTCCTAATGTGGTGAATAAAAAAGGAAAAAACAAGCCTAAAGGGAATCCTGGAGAGGGGGGCAACAACCAGCAACGCCCGCCACGATCTCAGACCGGAGGCAACTCCAACCGAAATCAAAACTAGGAGCCAATAAATGACCAATGGCATAGAAAAAAGGCCACCTCTTCGAACAAACCACTCTTGTTCAATATGTGGTGAGTACGGCCATTATACTCACCACTATCCCGATCTCCCTGAGATGAAGAATCTTCAAAGTAACCAAGGACAAGGAGGATCTTCCCAGCGAACACCTGTGATGCAGGAACCGTTCCCCCATCAAGGGACAGTTATCACTCAGCAACAAAATCCAGACGACTCCGGAAAAAACAGCCGTGAAATCTTCATGATTGGTGAAGAGATGTTTTTTCAAACACGGAATCGCAATTACGACACCCCACCAGACACCAACACGTCAGGGGCTAGTACTAATGCACCAACTACACCTTTGACCATTTCAAAGATGCCTATTAAACCATTTCCAAAGATGGCGAAGGGACCAAATAGGCGAGCAGGAAACTACTCCAAAGCTACCCATACTTATAGCATCATGACGACCTAGCCCAATCTCCCGCTATAATGTCAGCTTTGGAAGTATTTTAGTCATGCCCAAAACAACGGAAAGCCTTTCTTTCTGCATTAGGCACTACCAACCCAGTCGATATTTCCCTGATGGATTTTGATTTAGACAAAGCCGCCCCTAGGCTTCCTTCGATGATCACCTTTCAGAAGTGTCGGTCTAGAATATCACCATTCACCGATGTGTCATTAATGAAGGTGCATCCACGTGCATCATGTCAAAAAAAAATTGGTAGAAGTTAGGGTCTCCCGAACTAAAACCATCAGTCATCACGCTTAGAGCATACGACAATTGTCCTTCAACCCCCGTCGGTCTATACCAAAATGTATTGGTCTGCTTAGTCGAAAAGACGGTCCATATAGACATCGAAGTTTTGGATGCTCACTTGGACTATAATATACTCCATGGTCGGAGTTATATGTATGCCATGTTAGCCATAGCCTCCTCCGTCTTACACATTATGATGTTCCCCCATGAGGACTGCATCATTACTGTCAACCAACTGACGCATAGTGAGAAACGACCCCTAAAAAACACCTATGTAATTATATCCTATGTAGATACATCCTCAAATACACTTTCACGGTACCAAGAATATGACCCTGGCCAGTTCAAGCCGTCGTCTATCCCAGGATCATTCCTAGAGGATCCTCCCATTATACCTAAGTCATCATCCGATGTCGCAGGGGCTCCAAGGTGCATGATGTCCACATCAAGTGCCGAAGCTAGTCAGGACACAGACACAAGCAATAATGAAACCGACTCCTCAGCCATGGCAGCCTCTCTAGCCTACACCGCTTCCCAAACCCCTTTCCTCTACCCCCCAACTAGTTTCATCTCCTAGCAGGTTTTGGCAACAATTGTGTTACCAAACATATTGTTTGCAATACCAGTTTGGTATCTCATCCCCCCTACAGGGACAGTAGCCACACACATCACTGCCATAGGGTTAAAGCCCCTCAGTCCCGAGGAGGCCCCACCCGTTAAAGAAACGGTCGAAACCATCCCTGCAAAGGAAATCCCCGTTGCAAAACTGATGGTAGCGGCTAATAAAACCGAGAAGAGATGAAAGAAGATGGAGACTCCCACCATATAAATGGAATCACCAGTTTGTACCATATGTGACGTAATAGGTCACCCTACCCATATCTTCCTAGAATTGGAAAAATTAAAACCACTCCTCGGCTCTGAGACAGACATCATGATGTCGTGTTCTCGTAAAAACGAACCTGCTACTAAAGGTAAAGGCAATGCATTGCGTACCAATCTCACTTGCGCTATCTACAGCAATTATGGGCACTATACTCATCATTTCCCACATATCCCATGATATAGGGACACCTTACACATCATCAAGTGATCCTATCAAGAGGATCCCTCCACCCAGTCTGTTGGAGATGAACCTCGTATCAACCTGTACCTACAAGAGGAACGACGTTCACCAGAAAGACCCCCAGTCATGCCCCCTCCCATTATTTGTTGCACGATGTGCAATGAACGTGGTCACTCCCTCGAATAATGTGCAGCCCTGGAACTCATCCATAGATGGTATCCTATAGAACGGGTTTACCACGTTGGATTGCACAGAACACAATTCACTTGTCCTTTATGTGCCAACAACCACCTTCTAGAAAATTGTCACTATATCTCTCGATTTCGGTTAGCCCTCACTAGCTTGCGCTCAGCTATAGTTGGCCTCTCCCAAGAATATGACATAGACTCAAAATCCATAAACAATTCGATAACCCAAGAGAACGTGACAAGCAGATCCATCCTGTTCTTTTCAGCTGAAAAGAGACCAATCATGAAACCCTAGTTACCCCTAACAGCTCTCTACAAAGAAGACCAACGTGCTCGTTATGCAAAACGCCCAATCATGTGGTCGCCATTTTCCCTGATTTAGCAGCGTTACGACACTGGTACCCTTCCAGACCACAAACTGAGCATGACGGGACCCCCATATCTAGGGTATTTTTCCCAATATGTCAGGGCAATCACTACGGACAGCGTTGTACTTATATCCCACGAGTTTGTTCCCTCATCGATATGAATCATAGAATAGAGAAGAAACGGGACGATGAACTCAAGCGATTTAGAAAGTACATCACCCGTATGCTAGCGACCCCACACCCACACAGGCGTGTGGGCAAGCTAGGATGACACACCAACCAAGCATGACCCAGGCCAAACCTAGGATAACATGCAGACTATGCAACCTGAATGACCACCGGGTCAATCAGTGCAAATAAATAAAGCCCCTCGCAAGTGGTTTTCGCATAGTCTCTCCTCCCCCTCGGAGACTTCTCTCTAACCAAGAGAAGATTACGCATACCTATTGCCGATTTGTTCACAATTTCATCATACAATTAAATGTGTGCATCTCCCCAAGCTAAGAGAGGAAAGAGCAGCGCTAATTCTACACTCCCCCAAAGAGTTAGACGCACCCAATCCAACAACATGGAAGTGGAAATAGAAGACGACCTCTTCTACAACATATCCTTTCTAATCGTCCACATCGGGGACAACAAGTAGTGTTGACTCCCATACAATCTACTCAGTTGGCAAAATGGTACCATGCACCATTTGAATTGGCGAAAACAACGAACCAGAGGCATGCCTGCTAATGGAAACATTCAAGCACCTTTGCAGCAGGCACAATTTCCACCCACATGAAATTGACCATCCTAGCGGGGAACCCAACCTCGCGCTTACGCAAACTCCCATCACGGAGATTATTCCCCCAACGAATGCCAACGACACGATACACGACATATGATTCATATCATCACAATTGGAAATAAGATTGCAGTCACCCCCATGCCCCAGGATTTCCACATTATTCCTCTCACAAAAGGTCAAGGTACCTTGCGCTTTTGCATCGATTTCCGCGAGATCCCGAATTTTCATGCCACCATCGAACTCCTCGATGATACCCATCCTCTAGAACAACACCTAGTACAACTAGAGCTTGTTAATGAAAGTCGACGACAGTCACTGCAACACAATGCGGCCCATAAGAAAAGGGTAAAAGCATCATTCGACTGCCACATCAACCCTCGTTCATTCACCGAGGGAGAACTAGTCCTCCACTATGATGTCGCAAAAGAAGCCCTAGGGCCAGGAAAGTTTGAAACCTTGTGGAAAGAACCCTACATCATAAAACATTGCCTCCGCCAGGGGGCATACATCTTGATGGAACCGGACGGGACATGTCTAAACAACCCCATCAACATCCTTTTCCTCAAGAAGTTCTACCCATAATGGCCAAGATGGCCCTGCCCTAGAGTGAATGTACACAAACCCAACCTCCTTAATTTTTTACCAAAAGACTTATTACGAAACATGCTCAAAGTGCCGCCATGGATTATCAACCCGAAAATTACTTCAGATTTGCTGATGGAGCATCAAGATGGTCTCAAAATTTAGCAGCAATTGCTTGGATCATCTATCACCCTGACTGATCACCACTCTACACAAATGGCGTGTGCATCATTTCATCAACAAACAATCAAGCAGAATATGATGCCATCATCGGACTTATATGCGACGCCCTCCATCAAGGCATATGCCATATGCATGTCTACCTCGATTCCCAGTTAGTATCGTCACAGTTAAACCAAAAATTTGAGACAAGAGATTCACATCTATTTAGAAAATATTTGCATGCAAAAAGATTAAGCATACAATCTGACTATATCACATTTACACATGTACCAAGGAGTCAAAACCAAATAATTGATCGCATAGCTAACAATATTCTAAACTGGAATGCATCTCAAATAAACCGTCATACATAAATTACCAAAAACATAGATATTCATCAGTACAACATCATCCATAAATCGAAATAGGTGACAGAACATGTAGAGTTGCAAAAAATATCTCTCATATATATATATATATATCATGGTGTATATGTCTGAGTACAAAAAATAGTGTCGCCAGCCCAAAGATACACAAAAATTCGTCAAAAATAGGGGGAGCATTCTCATAATGGGTGCTTTCCCCGTGTACAAGTATACTCTAGGGCGGTGCTCCCTTAGGAGGGGCACCTGGACCCACAACTTCTCCTAGTACCACTACTAGAGCCGTCGTCAAAACTGATACTTCCACCCGATGTAAAATAGGTCGATAGTCCCTCTCTTGGGCCATCACCGTCTACAAGCATACCTCCTCAAGTTTATCCAAAAAACCTCGAGAAGGCATCCCCTGGGTCAAGTGGTCCACTCGACCCTAGGCATCCTCTAGAATTGACACCCGAGTAGTTAGCTCAGCATTGCGAGCCTTTGTCGCATCAGCACATGCCGCCTCTACATCAGCATGAGCTCGCTCGGCCAGAGCCTTGGCAGCAACAGAGCTACTTCCCTCCCCTGAAGGGCCAGCACCACCACCAAGTCCTCCAACAGCATCTCCTCCCTACCCTCCATGACCGCCCCCAGGTCTCCGAAGAGGACAATGGCCGACCAATTGAGCCACGGGGCGACCTACCTCACCAACATCTGCAAGAGTAACCAAAACTATGTCAGTGTCACCATCAAAACACATAAGCACATATATAATCAAAGAAATGCATAAAATAGAAAAACATACATGTTGGCCCCCAAGCATATCCAGGAGGGAGACCCATATCTGGATCCCTTCGGAAGTCCATCCCTACATATGGGAATGGAAGAAACATCTAGGGGTTGACCTCAAACCAGGCCTCCATCGTGGCGTTCCAATAACTCCCCACCATGCCCCCACCACCTCGCAGCATCACCGGAGCCCACCTCCTCATGCGAGGCTCTCATTGCCCCCCAGGAGGCATCGCCACCACTGGTCTCAGTAGCACTACCCTCTCGTACATAATGCTGCATATAATACTGGCGTACGCAAACAACTTTGATCCATTGCGGACCTTGTTGAGTTGTGTCACCATCCTGTCGTAGTAGAAGCGGAAAAATCAAAGAAATGTCTAAACCTCAGCCGGCGCAAGACTCCAACCTGCGGGCCAGAAGCCCGATGCGGAGCCGAAGACCCTGCAAGTCGCACAATGGCTGCCAAAGCACACCGCTCGGCCAAGTCTGTCACCAAAGCAAAGCTGATGCACCCCTTCGTAAGGGGCACCCCGCCACATTGACATGCACGAAACCTCTCAAAACCACCCTCCCAGAAGGGATTGGATAGCGCAATGCCTCACCATGAGGCAGTAACCTGGTCACAAAGTGTACATCCGTCTTAGGACGGATATCCAAGCTAGTCCCACGCAACATAAACATGTTGTGCCTCCTGTGCCAATGTTGGATCAAGTAACGTAGCAATCGATCCTACGACTGAAGAAGCTCGTTCTCCATGAACTTCAGGAGCCCCCATTGTGCCAGCCAGCATCAGTGGCAAATGCAGTATATAGCTCGGGCCAATCCCGCTCTCTCCACAACAACCTGTCATCCAAACAAGAACCCATCAGAAAAACATCAAAAAATAGGAAAAATCTATATAAAAAAATTGCCTCGGCATTTTGCGCACCTTTCCCTCGGACATGCACGCTCAAGGCACACCTGTATTTTCCATATGCATGCATAAGGTGTGCCAGAACAAGGGAACAGAGCACTTAGAGCGCACGAATCCCCCGAAATGCATACAGAGGGTGCGCCCTTGCCCTGATCCCTCACGCAATATAGGGAAAAAAATCACTCAGAATCCGTACAAACCAAGTTTGTACGAACCCCTGCAGCCTTAGACTAAAAAAAAATAAAGTGTAGGACGTCATGGAGGTTACCTGGGCATGATATCGCTAATCCTTGGTGCTCAGGCTGACCGCAACGGCAAGAACTGCTCTGCAAAAGCCTCTAACCTCTCAAAAACTCAACAAGTACAAATGAATTGAATTAGGACCATATTCACCCATATATCGCCCTTTTCAAAAACTCTTGAGGACCATAACGAGAGATCAGAAGGTTTGTTCTCCGAACCGGAAGCAGCACTGTGATCAGCACTCCATAACGAACAAATGCAATTCCACACATTTGCACTCCTGAAAAAATAATTTTTCAGCGTCGGCAGGTATGCCCTCTCTCATATTCTTTTTTAAAGCTCATGCCTTTCAATAATATTTTATAAAGAATATGATTTCACTTGAGTTATTTGTTTTTGCAGGAAAGCTCGCAAAACACCCGCAACTCCATCCACTGAAAGTTTTAGAGCAGGTATCATTCTACCCTCAACATGATAGAGTCCCAAAAAACTCTGCATATCCTGACACCACTTCTCCATCATAAATCAACCATAGGTTCCACATATCCAACCTTTTTTATCATCACCTCACCCTGCACATGGTAAACATCCTCCTTGGTCGGTAGAGCCTCCCCTCCATGGCCCTCGTCACCCATAGTAGACCATATATCACAGCAAAAGTGACGCCATGGCCATACCACTTTAGTCCGAGAAGCACCTCATGCCCATCCATCCACCATGCATGATCCAGGTGGATATTGGTGGCCACCCACATATTCCACTTGGGGCCCCACCATTGTCTCTTTCATTTTTACAGTTTTGGCACAACTCACTATTTTTGGCAGTTTTTTTGGGTCTTGAACTTCTGAAGCCATTTTGAGGCCCTCAACGACGTTTTTTGGGAAATTTTATAATGGCCTAAACCAAAAGTTGTACTCCTCGGATAGATCTTTCTAACGGGCTATTGAGCACGTCAAACGGAGATCGTATGCCAAAGTTACGTCCCTGGGAAGTTGAAACACCAATTTACTCAAATGGGGCCCATAGTTTTGGCACTTCATCTCCTAGGGTTAGGGTTTTGGACATTTCAAGTTTTCCATTGTTTCTCAATTATAAATAGGCCCTCGAGCCTCATTGTAACACAGTTCAGAGGTCTGTAGCCACCACATCTCTTCTCAGAGATATGCTACCAGCACCCTAGCTATTTTTATTTCCATTATGTTTGTAATCCTATTTCAGTCATTCTTTTATTGATAAATGGAAGTATTTTTTCCACTACATCTCTGTATTTATGTCTATTTCTATATTTTTATTGCGTTCCTGCATAAATCTAGATTAGTGGTATCAGAGCGGTTTGCTCTTTCTCTTTTTTTCTTTACATGTCCCCAATGCGGTCATGGTATAAGGAGTTAGGGCTCGATCTGGTTGAACCCTTGCAAGATCAGCCTCACAAACCCCGACGACCTCCCATGGAGGAAGAAAGTAAAAATGAGGGAGCAGGAGATCCTATTAAAATATTTCTCGAGGAGGCCCTCAAGAAAAAAAATGAACGTGATGGTGGATAAATTTGCTCGGATCCTTCAACGCCTACCCACCTACGGCGCATCTGCATCCAACAGCCACTCTGGAGGCGCCACTCCCTTCAAGGTACATGTAAACTTTGACATTCCTATATTTGAAGGCCAAATAGATGAAGACGACGTAGATAGATGGTTAAATTTGTTGGAAGGAGTGTTAGGAATCACTGGGAATCTATAATTTTAGCGGATTGGTAAGACTAAAGAAAGCTGAAGCAACATCATTTCAACCAACTTTGGGATTCTAGGATCTAGCCCTCCTGAATCCGCAGAGGGATCTCTCCAATATGTACAAAGATGGATTTGTCTTTGAAGTTTGGGGTTATGATATTAGGCTAGTTATGAAGGCCAAGGGTTTGTTTGGTTTTTGGATGGTTGAGCATGATTACTGTTCAAGGTGGAAAGTTATGTGTGCGAAAAAGTTTAAAACCAACCAAGTGTAGGGCTAACCATTGACCTCTTGGGCAAGTTTGTATTAAAGCAGCTTAATTGACAAACAATCCAGTAATCCACATAATTACCTTTAGAAAGTATGAAAACATATAATAGAAACAAAGTATAACTTAAGATCAGATAAAGTACTTTTAAACCTATTATGCTTTCAGTCAACACCAAGGGAAACTTTCAGAATCTGCTTTTGGAGAAAAACTAGGACCAGGGCACACCATATCTTCCATAGTCATCTTTAATAACCACAATAAGGAAAATAACTTTCAAGAACAATATTTTTAAGGCAAACAGTAGGACGAGGGAACTCCAGCATTCCTAACTGCTTAACTGTATTAAATCATTCTTAAATAACAATTTGGAGGAAAACATTGAGATAAAGTTTTTCAATTAGAGAAGGTTACTGATATACAATAGGTCCTAACTCTGCAAATGATGTTCTTTATCAGAGAAATAGTGAACAATATGACATACATAGAAGGAAAACAATAACAAAGAGAGGGGCACTTCACCGATGATATAGACCAGGATCCCAAGAAACAACTTTTATGTTGATGTCAAACTAGTTACAGTCTTTAAGTCCAATGTTTCAGTTCAACAATCATCTTCACTATTCAGCCTATCTAATCTACCACAAGCAGAGCTCCAAGGGCCAGTGAACACTATTTACAATCAGAAGTTTTTACTCAAATATATTTCCAAGTTCTGCAACCAACAGTTTCTCATCTTCTACTGAAGTATTTATAGAAGAATGAGGAGGTGAGACCTAACAAAAGATCTCTTAGGTCAATTAATACAGATTCAAGACTTCTCGGCCTTTTGAGGGGCTCGATCGAGAAGTTTACATGTGGACTACTGTATTAACTGTTTTACAATAAATATCAAAGCTTGGTGAGAGATTTTATTGACTTTGAGGCTCTGTGTAATGTTTGGAGTAACTCTGCAGATATTTCTGCATTGATTTCCTTGCAGAAGTAACTCCCTGGCTGCGCTGAGGCAAAATCTGATCTTCTTCAATAACTTCGGCCCCTGTTTGAATGGTTTGAGGCAACAGGTGGCTCTGTGGTAGCTGGGAGAAATTGATTAACCTCATATGTGGCGATGGAGGTTTCCTGTCTGATAATCCTTTGTGTTTTCTTCTTTAACTGTGTTTTAAATCGGGGATTAAGCTTTTGATAACAGTCTTAGCCGTAATCTCCGTAAAACTATCTTTATTGTTTTGTTCTGATATATTCTGGTCTTCGACACTGATACTCTTTAATTGTGCCCGATTCATGGTGTTCCGCTGGAGTGCAGGGTTACGCAGGGACGATATGGCATCAATGCCTCACGCATCATTGACGAGACGTGAAATTTACACCCTGCAAGTGATTTCCTCTGATAAATCGAAAGCAAGAGGGTCGTCACCCTCTCTTTCGAATTTTCTTCGAACATAGCGAAAAGATCATTAAACCCTGCAAAATACAAACAAAATGTTATAAAATCCTGCATATTAGGTTAACTGCATCGGAAGGCGTGTGGAGGAAGCGGGGCCATTGGATGGCATCATCCAACGATCAGGATTGATCGAGAGAGATCGTGCACCGGATGAAAAAGAGATTGAATCTGAGCCATCGATCGCGCAGAGATCGACGGCCAGGAACGGAAGTTGAAAGTCAAACGGAGAGAAAATGGGCGATGAAATGTGGACCGTCGTTCTGCAGATCAGATCGACGGTGGAGATTGCTTGGACGACACGTCGTAGCCTGGTTATCGCGTGGGCACCTTCGTTAATTGTCGGGCATCTTTGGCGAGCGATCACCGTTGGATGGCCTGGCCCAGATCGGACGGTGGACAGCGATATCACTAGGCATCCTGGTCCGAACGTTAATGCGCGATGGACTGCGGTTATGCGCTATGGACGGCGGTTTTGAAAAAGGTACAGGGGACGCGTGGCGGCAAGCGTATGGAATCACTGCCGATCGGGAGAAAACCACCTTCCGCCCAAAGGCGTTGCGATAGATACCACGCGGTATTTGGAAACAGTGCAAGACACGGCGGGGTCCACCGGGTTTGACAGGTTCTGCACCGTCGGATCTGCAAATCAGATCAACGGTGGAGATCGCTCGGACTTCGGACCGACGGAGAATTTTATAAAATAAAATAAAACCCAAAGTTTACAAATAACAAAGGTTTTTTTATGTTTTGGACGAGATATATAATAGGGTTAGGCGCCCGATTGCGGGGCCATTGGACGCATGGAGAATGGTATGACTGGGGTTTAAAAGGGAAGGGGTTTATCGCATATCGGAACTTTGGGCCTGGGCTTTTCAATCAACCCATTGTATTTTCTGCGATTGCAATTGCGATTGCGCGAACTGTCTTTTTGATCAACCCATTTAATATTTAACATGCGTTTTTGGTTTTTAGACCAAAACTTTGGGAAAGTGGGTTTTATATTTTACAAAGGGAAAAGCGGATCGGGGGAGAAATATTATAAGATTTTAAGCGCCAAGGCGGGCCCACAGGATATATATTAAAATAATGATGCGATCGGAGGTTTTTCAATATAAAGGCTGATCACATCGCAAGTTTGGGAATATCGCACAAAGACTCGCGCTCTTAGGTTTGTGCGATGCGATAAGCGCTGTGAGGGGTTAAGCACTTGGTTCTAGAATGCGGGTATGTGGGGGAAATGGTTTAGAAACTTAGCCCAAGGGGGCTAAAGCTTGTATATAAAATATGAATTTTTATTGATTTTTCAATGTTTTCAAAGGGTTTCGGTATAGTTAAAAAATGGGTTTTTAACTATGGAAAAGTGATTTTCATAAATGGAAGAAGAGGATTTATGAAAACAAGGGAGTTTTTATGGAGAAAAAAGGGGAGCAAATGAAGGTTAGCTTTGGGAAGGAAGGGTGCTGCGGGTTTTGGCTTGGAAATCGAGCGGGATTTCTAAGTATAAAATGGGAACAACAATGAAAATTTTTGGACGAGAGGCATGAGGCCTTCAAAGAGGTCTTCAAGAGCCAACAATTTTAGTGATAAAATTTGTTCCTTGGAGGTCAAAAAAGTCTTAACACCTTTTGCTATAATCAAATATTATAGGTGGCCTAACTGTCCTATTCAATTATGTGAATGTATCTTTACATGTGTTGCAAATTCTGTTTATAACATAATTCGCTAAAGAATTAGTCAATGTGTTCAAGTTTCTGAAAATGTGTTGATATTGAATAAAATCAAAATGTCTTTCCAAAAATCGAACTCTTAGGAACAAACGATGCAGTTCTGGATTTCTAACAGTATAAACACTAATAAGTTGTAATACCACAAGTTGCGAGTCTAACCTTATGAAGATGTGGTTAATACCAAATGAAATGGCATCAGAGAGAATTTTGATCAACGTGTTATACTTAGCGATATTGTTTGTCGATCTACCGATACAAGTCCCTTGAGAACTCACTAAATCGTCGTTCAAAGCGAAAATGGCCCACGCTACAGAGGATAGATTCTACATACTACGACTAGCACCATCAGGGTATCCAACAACTGGTTCCAAATATTCAGACATCTGTGATGAAATGTAAAGGAAAAAAACTAAGACAATGAATGCAAATCAACAGCATATATATACAATATAATACAAAAAAATACTACGCTCATGATAAGCATAGTAACGTTTCAGATACAACCTATTTCGGGGTTCTGCCAACGGAATTCCATTGTAATACACTAACTCGTAGGCACCCTTAGAAATAAATCTTTTGAAAATATAGGGGCCATGCCATAATGGCTCAAATTTCCCTATACCTATTACATCAGCTTCATGATCATAAAGAAGGACCAAGTCGCCCTCTGAGAAAATGCGAAGTTGGACATGCTTGTCGTATTGCGCCTTTATACATCTCTTATGCGCTTCGTTGGCCAATTGGGCTTCACGATGCATTTCATCAAAATGGGTGAGGTTAAAAAGACGTGCTTCTTCATCTAAGGTGTCAGGTAACAAATCTATTGCGAGTTTTAACGACAGTATTTCACATTGGATTGGAAAGATAGCTTCTCGACCATACACCAATGAAAAGGGGGTAAATCTGGTTGTGTTTCTTACCGAGGTTCGATACGCCCACAAGGACGAGTACAAGATCAAATTTCAGTTTCATTTTTGAACTCCTATCATTCGTTGAAGCATTCATTTAAGAATTTTGTTAATAGCCTCAACTTGTCCATTTGATTGTGGATAATAAGGAGTATAACTATCATGTGACAGTCCTAACTTGGCAGTCAATTCAGTCATCATGTGATTACGAAAATGTTTACCATGATCTGTGACTATAGCCTATGGGACCCCAAACCGTGCAATGACATGGTTAAAGAAAAACAATGAAGTTATTTGTCCTGTGTTGTTGAATGTAGGCATCACTTCGACCCACTTGGTCAAGTAGTCTATTGCGACAATAATATAACCATGCCCCGCGAACGAACGAGGGTTACAGGTCATGAAGTCAATGCCCCATTTTGAAAATGGTCCTATAGAGACAACAAGATGCATTGGCGTTGGTGGCTTGCAGATTTTATGATCAAAGATCTGGCACGCATGACAACTTCTGACCACGAGGATGCAGTCACGAAATATGGTAGGCCAAAAGTAACCGACGCGGAGTATCTTTTGCACGGTAGTGTATCTAGACAAGTGTCCACCACAAGCCACAGCATGACAATCATTTAAAACCTTTTCGGCCTCCTCATGAGTGAGGCACCTTCTTAAAATTGTATCGACACCATGATGATAAAGTGCATCGCCGATGATCAGATAATATTTGGCTTGGTTTCGAATACGTCGCTGGTCAGAGCGAGAAATATCAGGCTGTAAAGTCTGGGTTTAGAGATAAATGATAAAATCCCCATACCAAGGATCAGATGATCCGATCATAAACAGAGACTCGTCGGGAATAGATGGTTCTGACATAGCAACAGTACTATGAGAGGGAAGGTTTCAGAGAAGCTCAGCCAAAACTAAAGACTTCTTTGACTTGGATTTCATTAATTCCAAATCAAATTCCTGAAAAATGACAATCCATTTTGAATACTTTCCCCCCAAAAATTGACGTGATAAGATGTAATTCGTGGGGTTGCAATTTGAAATGACAATGGTCTTCCGGAATAGGATATAGTGGCGAAATATTTGGACATCTTCAACATATTCTAAGGCAAGATTTTCTACGTACAAATACTTCACTTTCGTATCATTGAGATTACGACTCAAATAATAAATCAGATGTTCTATTCCATTTTCTACTTGGACCAATACCATAGCAACTATCGGATCACTCGCGGCGATACATGAGAAATAATCACTCTGAAAATTAGGGGGATACATTAATGACGCCCAGATAAGAGTATCCTTGACAGCATCAAAAGAATCTTACGCAACTTGGTCCCAATGGAAGGGAATCCACTTTTTCAAGATTCGAGTAAATCCTTTAGCCATTTCAGCATAGTTGGGTATGAACCTCCTTAGGAAGTTAGCCTTTCCTTGAAGGTTTTGTAAGTGAAGTAAATTTGATGGCACAGGAAAATCAAGAATCGCATGGACCTTCAATGGGTCTATTCGAATTCCTTCTTTTGAGACAATGAATCCTAGCAAACGACTAGAACCAACACAAAACACACATTTATGTGGATTGAGGCGTATTTTGTAATGTCGGTAGTGTAAAAATATAGCTCTCAAATGCATCGGGTGATCAGTCTGACTTCGTGAATGTGCGGGTAAATCGTCTAGATAGGGTTGAACAATGTGCTTGATGTCACTTAAAGCATAATCCATTGCTCTCTAAAAAGTTTCCCCAATGTTCTTTAATCCAAGCGGGATTTTCCGATAAGCGAATGTGCCCCAGGGACAGATGAATGTTGTCTTATATTGGTCCTTTGGGATGATATTGATTTGATTGTAGCCGGAAAATCCATCCATTAACGAAAATATTTCACATCCAGCACAATTGTCAATAATTTGGTCGATAAAGGGAGTAGGATAGTTGTCTTTTTGACAAGCAAGATTGACATCCTGATAATCGACACACACTCTGATGGTTCCTTATTTTTTCATAACAGGAACGATGTTGGAAACCCAATCAGTTAGCGGAACAAGGTAAATGAAACTAGCATGCAAAAGGTTTTCAACTTTTTCTTTAATGGCAGCGGCCTTCTTCGGATGAACCGAACGAAGGCGTTGATGTACCGGCTTGACATCAAGGTACATATTAATAGTGTGTTCAACGATACTAGTATCTATGTCTAGCATTTTGATGTAGGAGCATGAGGCTTAGAGGCAAAAGGCTTCATTAATTATTCCAAAAATCCAAAAAAATATTCCAAGCAAAGGTGTTGGTACCTTTAGCTATCAATTTCCAGCTTTACTGGATAGGGTTGAACTAGTATTTAGGAGGATTGAACAGTTTTAGATTTGTTTCAGCATATTTAGCTTCAGTTGATAGAATTTAGGAAGATATTGTGTAATTAGGATTCTTCTAAGTTTAGAGAATTCGATCCTCAAGAGGAGGTCGATTATTATGTAAAAGAACTATAAATTGTAACCTCTGCAAAGGAGGAATGGGGAATTGGCCGTAGAAGAATTGATTGTGACGGTTTGATCTCTGTTTTTAATAAAATTATAGATTTTATTTATCTGTGTTATACTTGGAAAATCCTCGAAGGGTTATCTCTTTGAATTCATTGAATTTATCCATTCTGTGTCGAATCTTGAGTATATTTGCTTCTGTGTAAGAAATTTGGAAGAAATTGAAGTGATTATGGTTCTTTGTTTGAGATTAAATAGTTGACAAATGGTCTATATTTATTGAGCTATTTATCTATGTAATAAGGGTTCGCAAGGAAATAGAAGTTCTGGTTTTCTTTGGTTAAGATCGATTATCCAATAATCGATCTATGTTATTTTGTTTCACAGTGGAAAATCAGGGTTTCAAGAGAAGCGAAGTTAAAGGATAAACCCGAAATCCGGCATAAATCGTGTTAAACGCGGTTAAAACACAAGTTTTGAAGAAAAACGGTTTTGAGGAAAACCATCCACTGTGTTCGCACAGCTTTTGGGATATGAGTTGTTTGTTTCATTTTGAATGTGATCCAATTATAACACGACACGTCAGAGGTGCGAAACCACAAATTTCATTTTGATTTTGGGAGATAAATCTCGGAGATCGAATGAACGCGATATCCGTCCGATCGTGATCTGTGGAGATCCGACGGCATTCGCGTGGAAAGCTGTGTGGGGGTTTAATTAAAGATAAAGACCAGAGGCCAATCGAACGCGATAACCATCCGATTATATCCGAGAAAATCCAACAGTGGTCGCGTCGAAAATCATGTGGAGGTTTAAACAAGGTATGGACCCGATGAATATTGCAATAGAGTTTTATCAAATTTTTTGAAGTCCGGATATACATTGTCGAAGGTTTAAAATATAATTTCTGAAAGGTTTATAACAATGTTTTAAAAGTCAATTGATATATCCCCGAAGGTCTTTAAACCTTGGTTAAGTGCTTTGATATATTTCCGAAGGGATTTTAAACATTGATTAAAGTGGGTTTAAAAGGTCCCGAAGGGTTTGTAAACATTGTTTACAAAGGTTTAATATTGTTTAAAGGATAAAGGGACTTTTAGCTTCCAATGTGAATTTTATTAAATAATCAATCAGAATTCATACAATTTTGATGATCGAGAGTGAAAAGAAAGACCAGGATTAGATTCCTCTTGAATTAGAAACCATTGTACAAAATTTTGAACGGCTCTCCTTAAGGCCTGCACCCACACTGCCATGACATTTCCTCGTAAGACGAAGAAAATACATCACAGAATTCACAAAAGAGAGAGAAGTATGTTTTGATCTCTGATGGAGAACAAGACACGCCGACATGAATGTTTTCTACAACGCCAGGTTTGGTCAAAATATCAATAGAAATGGTTTCTTCAATATTTGACAAATTTCGCTTGGAATCGATTGCATTAACAGGAAAATAATTCGAAAAGAAATTTTTGATCGATGGGTGATATAGTTCACTAAGATTATTTTCTTCATAATCAGGAAGATGGGAACGATGCTGATAATATTCCCATGGTTCTCCTTCTGACATTATGGTTTCCAAAATATTCTCATTTATCAAGAAAGATGAGGAAAAAGGATCAGATGGAGTACCAAAATCTAATGAACGATCAACCCAAACGACCGACGACAATGATTTCGGATTCGCCGCCCAAGCCAGATATATTGATTGTTATGTCATCTCAATAGGGTTGGGAGGAAAAAACTCATCCAACGTAACAACTTCAGAATCACTCGTACTCTTCTCTGCTTCTGCATTATGGGTGGAAGAGACTCGTGTGTGGCAGTGTCCTCATATTTTCAATTTATGCCGACGTCACTAAGTGTGTGGTAATGCAAAAGGTTCCATGAGAGTGGAATCCTTGAAGAGTCCTTGATGGGGCAACTTGCATTTCCCAAAATCACATTTCTTGATCATATCAAAAATACCATTCAATCACTTGTTGAGAAAATCCCCTTCTGGAAAACTTAACTACTTTTGGAAACTTCTTTGTACAAAACAATAATGGTTATAAAACCATGATTAGTACAAATCATCCCAAGTTTTCATCATAACTTCCATTCGATTCACAAACTTTCATTCAATAAATATCATTCCACATCTCCATTTCATAGGGCTTTTAAAAGTCATAAAACAAAATGCGCCAGTGTGTGTAATACCACTACATCCAATTTAAGCAAAACTTGAAACTTGTTTGTTTCTTTAACCACGCTCCCAATTCTTATCACCGCTTAACTCAATATTCAGGTGCACCTTTAAAACTCCCCAATTTGAATACAACTAACGCATTCACATAGTCATGGAAAATTTCACAATTTATTGTTAATAACACATACATGACTTACCCATACAATCAGCGCTCCTCTCAATCTTCTATTTTCCATTCAACCTGCGCTCCTACAGTTCAATCCAGCAATTCGATTTCATTTCAATAGTGTCCAGGAATAGAGCAACTAGCAAGACTTTTCAAACCTGCGTCCGGTTTCTACTTGCAACTTCATTCTGGTTTTTACTTGCAACTCCTACATCGCATTTAACGTTTTCTTCAGCAAATCATCGTCCACAGGAATTGCATTAACATGCTTACCCTTACAAATATTCTGGCAAACTGCGTCTTCAACATTTTTGTTCACGCTGTCAATTCGGATTTAATTCATCAAACTTTTATCAATTCTGGATCGCACCTTCTGGCCTGTCATTTCTGGATTATCAAAACGCTGTTTGCTCTCCAGCAGGACTCTGATGATCGATTGCAAATGAACCGATACATTCTTCAACATCCAGAAAACCCGTTCCATTGCTTCTCCACTGCGCTTTTGACCTGTGATCCAATTCTCCTCAGGCAATCAAACAACGTGTGAACGCATTGAACACAATCATTATTAATGGCGATGACTTATCGAAGGCATCATTCACAAATTCAGCTCTACATACAGCAAACACTACAGCAAAGGCTTAATCGATCTTGATATACATCGATTTTTCCACAGTAACAATTTGTCACGCCTTCAACTGCATTCAACGTGTTATATTATTCAATCAACAACGCCCTTCATGATTCAATTGCTATTGAACCCAATTTCTTCAATCTCTGAACCTGCAGCGTAAATAACTCAACACGATTTCAAATATTTTGCATAACAGTTCAACTTAATGTTTATTAAACAATTGTGCTTTCTATAAATCGACTCTCCAAGTCGATGTGCCAACGCCTTCCACAATGTTTAATATGTCAACAAACAGTGATCTATTTCAGTCAACTATAATGCCATATAGTCTGCAAGTAATCGACCCTCCAAACAGAAACTTCAAGGCTGAACTTTAATCACCGCCTACTCTGCTGTAACACTACGGCATGATCTTAGCGTTACCAATTAAATACCAATGCAAACTTACCAGATTCGATTCAACGCAGCTGCTTCTCTCAGCGTTCCATCACAATAGCTGTACTTCCAATGTGTTATTCAACCATTTTTTTAAATGTTGCTTATGGGACATCGATTTATTTGCGTTGTGGATATTATATCATCAGAGAGCCAAGTGTAAAATTGAACATCGATTCACTGAACTTTATAAACCCAACTATACAACAATTTTCCATTCCAACATGCTTATATAAGAGCGTTCACCATAAACAGATGAACCATCATCATTGTATATCATTCAATGCTTTTGATTTATAAACACAACCCATACAAGTGCGCATCACTAAAACCATTTCAGAAATCAACACCCAATTTCTAAAAACCACACTTATCATATTAATAAACAAATACTTACAAACTTCCTTCGTGGCCAGATATTCAACAGTCGTGGCCCTTACAATTTGCTGAAGGCTTACAGCCTTGCTTTTCAAGCTTACTCTCAATCTCACACTCTCTCACAATCTCTAATGTGTTTTTCTCTCAAAACCCCCTCCTATTTATACAATTTTAAAAAATCATTTAATTAAATGCTCAATCCCTTCAATTCCTCAACAAACCCCTAAATTTCTCAACATCCCTAAAGGATAGATCTTTATCCCTAAAATCCTTCAACTAATTAAATTCCCTCATATCCTTTTATTAAATAAAAAGATATTTACAAAAATCCTCACCTTCTCCTATTTTATTCAAATTAATTAATAAAATATTAAAAATTATCACACCCTTTTAACATATTTACAAAATAAAAAAACGCCCTTGATGCTCCTGCATCAAACTCCCCATGTAAGAAAATTCATGACCACCTGGTCATAAGTCTGGATATTTCCTCCTGGATCCCAAATTTTATTTTGTAATCTTTCCGTGCTTGTCAATTGCTTTACTGCTGTTGCTATCTGCTGTTGTCCTCCAGGTTTCCATATTTTGTGTTGTAGTGCTCCACTTGCTCTGCCTTCCAAGTCTGCTACAGTCTTTCTCTTGTTGTCTCTCCTTTTCTTTCTTGCTACTGTCTTTCTCTGGGATGTTTTTATCATTAACCTCCTTATCAACTCAATTTCTCTGTCCAGTATGTCCTCTGTCTGCTGATTGTTTCCATCTCTTGATTGTTGAACTCTCATTCTTGCTTGTTCTTCACTTGTTTTGATCGCTTCCTTTTCACCCTTACTGCTGTTTTGCACCTTTTCTGCTGCTGCTACATTGTCTTTTAGAACAATTTCTTGCCTCTTTTTTCTGCATCTGTCAACTTCTTCTTGATTATCATTTATGACAACTATTTTGTCATCCTTCTTCAACAGTCTCTCCTTAACATCCTTCAGTAGATGTTCTTCCTCTCCTTCTTCCATTTGGCTATCCACCTGTGCCAAATATGTTCCAGCGTCTACAACAACATCTTCAATTATAAGACAATCATTATAATAAAAAATATAAGGCCTCTGTACCTCTTTTCCCTTTAGCAACACTTCAGTATGTTGCGTTGATTTCTCTTCTTCTGTCAGCATATCAGTATGTTGATCCAAACTCAAAGAACTCTTGAGACTGTCAGCTAGTCTCCCCTTCTCATCAACTATTTCAATGATGTCTTCCAGCATTTGTCCACTGTAGTGAACTGATTCTTTCCCAGCCTCTGCTTCAAAACTTTCATCTTCTGGAAGGTACTCTTCCACATCTTTGACAACTTTAAAAGATTGTCTATCTTCTTCCAAACCTGCAATCACACACAAATCATTAGTTTTAAAATCACAAGACCTTACGGTCTTATTTGATGCTTCAGTCATCAAGTCTTCGGGCTACTTTGAATCATTCATATGATTCAACTCCTCTAGCTCTTCATCACTTTCAAAAAGTAATGGTCCACTCTCTGGGTAACATATCGAAACTTCAACATCTTCTTCAGCATCTTCATTTTGCTGTAGCTCAACTCTTTCGAGCTTCTCTATCCTCTGTCTAGCATCTATAACCTATTCAAGTTCCCTTAGTTCCTTTATCAACTGCATATTCACCTGATGATTCCTCTTCTCTTGTAGCCTCTGCCACTTCAGCTTCTTTCTCATGACATAACCATGCTTCTGGTCTACCTCATTTCTTTGCAACATCTCCATTAACACCTCAAGCTGAACTGCTATCTCAGCCTTCTCCCTCTCATATTCCTCTTTGCTTAACTATCTCTGTATGCCAATTGCCTTGGCATCCTTCTCCTTTTGTCCTCTGCTGTGGTTTATTTCAGAACCTCTGTTACGACTGTCACTAGTCATCATCCTTTCCCTCTCTATGAGTTCCTCACTCACTTTACTATGAGTTGCACTAAAGCCTCTTCAGCAGCAAGTCCTGTCCTGCCACCACTTACCTCACCAAGCTCTCCTCACTCAGTCTTTTGGCAAGCAATTGGTTCTCTATCTACGGAACCTCCTTTGAGCACTTCTCTTTGCTCTTCCTGGCTTCAACTCATCTGCCTGTTCACAACTGTCCTCCTTATCCAATCTCTATTGGAATTCCTCAAGGTTCTGCCACATCTATGTTTTCACTTAGAAACTTTCACCAGCTTCCTTTATCTGTTAGCAATTCTAATCACACTGCCTTTTGGGAGTTGCAATAATATTTCAATGCAAAGACTACAATATTCTATTCTTCAAATCCAAATAAAACCATATCATCTTACCTCCAAGATCTTGTCTGATCTTGTCCTTCCATTCACCTGTACTTCAATTACCTTCAGAATCTCACCACTCCTGCAAATCTGTTTCAGCAAATCTTTATGCTTCCTCTGCACAATTTCTCGATATTCAACTACTGTCAATCAGATTTTAAAATCTGATCCTCTCTTCCAATCTTCTGGCTTGATCTGGAAAACTTTAGCTGTCAGCAACAATTCCTTCTTTGCTGAGTTTCTTCCACTCAGAAATCATTAACAGCTTCTTTCATTACTATCCCTTGATCTCCTTTGCTGAGATACTTCATTGCTGCAACCATCAATCCTCAATCCATTTCTTGTCAGTGAAACTCAAATCAAAATTAAACAAACACAATACCTGCATGATTCTTCATTCCTTCAGCTATACTCTGGTTTGCTTTGACTGTCAGATTAGAATCTGACATTCCTTGTCTGTATGCACATCCGCTGTCATAATTTATCTCTGCACTTATCGCCTGCAATTTGTCAGTCACTCATACAACACATATCAAATTTTACCAATCAAAACAGAATTCTATTCTGTTTGAATGCCTAACCGAGAATTACTTCTCAAGAAATTTCATACAGAGCCAAGCTCTGATACCAAAAATTGATGCAGGCAACCTGCATTTCCCAGAATCACATTTCTTGATCATATCAAAAATACCATTCAATCACTTGTTGAGAAAATCCCCTTCTGGCAAACTTAACTACTTTTGGAAACTTCTTTGTACAAAACAATAATGGTTATAAAACCATGATTAGTACAAATAATCCCAAGTTTTCATCATAACTTCCATTCGATTCACAAACTTTCATTTAATAAATATCATTCCACATCTCCATTTCATAGGGCTTTTAAAATTCATAAAACAAAATGCGCCAGTGTGTGTAATACCACTACATCCAATTTAAGCAAAACTTGAAACTTGTTTGTTTCTTTAACCACACTCCCAATTATTATCACCGCTTAACTCAATATTCAGGTGCGCCCTTAAAACTCCCCAATTTGAATACAACTAACGCGTTCACATAGTCATGGAAAATTTCACAATTTAATGTTAATAACACATACATGACTTACCCATACAATCAGCGCTCCTCTCAATCTTCTATTTGCCATTCAACCTGCGCTCCTACAGTTCAATCCAGAAATTTGATTTCATTTCAATAGTGTCCAGGAATAGAGCAACTAGGAAGACTTTTCAAACCTACGTCCGGTTTCTACTTGCAACTTCATTCTGGTTTTTACTTGCAACTCCTACATCGCATTTAACGTTTTCTTCAGCAAATCATCATCCATAGGAATTGCATTAACATGCTTACCCTTACAAATACTCTGGCAAACTGCGTCTTCAACATTTCTGTCCACGCTGTCAATTCAGATTTAATTCAACAAAATTTTATCAATTCTGGATCGCACCTTCTAGCCTGTCATTTCTGGATTATCAAAACGATGTTTGCTCTCCAGCAGAACTCTGATGATTGATTGCAAATGAACCAATAAATTCTTCAACATCCAGAAAACCCGTTCCATTTCTTCTCCACTGCGCTTTTGACCTGTGATCCAATTCTCATCAGAAAATCAAACAACGGGTGAACGCATTGAACACAATCATTATTAATGGCAATGGCTTATCGAAGGCATCATTACAAATTCAACACCACTACAAAAAATGCTTAATCAATCTTGATATACATCGATTTTCCCATAGTACCAATTTATCACGCATTCAACTGCATTCAACGTGTTATATTATTCAATCAACAGCGCCATTCATGATTCAATTGCTATTGAACCCAATTTCTTCAATCTTTAAACCTGCAGCTTAAATAACTCAACACGATTTCAACATTTTTCATAACAGTTCAACTCAATGTTTATTAAACAATTGTGCCTTCTATAAAATCGACTCTCCAAGTCGATGTGCCAACACATTCCACAATATTCAATATGTCAACAAACAGTGATCTATTTCAGTCGACTATAATGCCATATAGTCTGCAAGTAATCGACCCTCCAAACAGAAACTTCAAGGCTGAACTTTAATAGCCGCCTACTCTGCTGTAACACTACGGCATGATCTTAGCGTTACCAATTTAAACACCAATGCAAACTTACCAGATTCGATTTCAACGCAGCTGCTTCTCTCAGCATTTCGTCACATAGCTGCACTTCTAATGTGTTATTCAACCATTCTTTTGAGTGTTGCTTATGGGACATCGATTTATTTGCGTTGTGTATATTATATCATCAGAGAGCTAAGCGTGAAATCAAACATCGATTCACTGAACTTTATAAACCCAACTATACAACAGCTTCTAATTAATTACCATTTCAGATGAACCATCATCATTGTATACCATTCAACGCTTTTGATTTATAACACATCCAATACAAGTGCGCAACACAATTTCAGAAATCAACACCCAATTTCTAAAAACCACACTTATCATATTAATAAACAAATACTTACAAACTTCCTTCGTGGCCAGATATTCAACAGTCGTGGCCCTTACAATTTGCTGAAGACTTACAGCCTTGCTGTTCAAGCCTACTCTCAATCTCACACTCTCTCACAATCTCAATGTGTTTTTCTCTCAAAACCCCCTCCTATTTATACAATTTTTAAAAATGATCTAATTAAATGCTTAATCCCCCTAATATCTCAATATCACTAAAATATCTCAACAAATCCTCTTATCTAGAATCTTATCCCTTCATATCCTTAACTAACAAAATTCTCTTATATCCTTTTATTAAAGAAAAGGATATTTACAAAAATCCTCACCTTCTCCTATTTTATTCAAATTAATTAATAAAATATTAAAAATTGTCACACCCCCTTTTAACATATTTACAAAATAAAAACGCCCTTGATGCTCCTGCATCGAGAATTTGGCTGGAAAAGAAGAATTCTTTAATGAACTGTTGGGATAAGACTTTGCATTGTGTAGATGAGGAAGGGAAACCTTTTATTCTTAAAGGGAAACCAAAACCTATCTCTGTAAGACAAATATCAGCACTGCAATTAAAACGAACAACTAGGAAAGGATACCAAGTTTATGCAGTACATGTGGAAGAAATGAAACTGACCGGGGAGGAATAAACTTGGATCTTGTACCGGTAATGCTAAAAATTTAAGTCTTTCCCAAGAGTTCCTCGGCTTCCCAAAAAGAGATTATTTTAAGTACGATGTGGTCTTGGGGAGCAACATCTCCAAGAGCACCTTATCGAATGAGTCCCCCTGAACTCATGGAACTAAAAATGCAATTGAAATAATTGTTAGATAAAGGTTACATAAGACCAAGTGTGTCTCCTTGGGGAGCACCAGTCCTGTTTGTGAAAAAGAAAGATGGAACTTTTAGGATGTGTGTTACGACAATTTATCATAAACCAATATTCCCCCGTCCCCGCACAATGGAGGACCCATAACGTGACCCCCTCCAAAATTTAGTCCCATTTTGAAATTTCAGAGCCCCTGATCGCTTTGGTGAAGGTAAGTCTGATGTGCCCTCAGCCATGGACCTTGAGAAAGTCCCTTTCAAGAATTTTTCCTTCAAATATAGGTTCATGACTTGTTTTCCTTGAAACTAGTCGCATAGTGGCAAAGTCGCAAACTTGATAAAAATTACACATTTGCAAATAAGCGACCTAGCAAGTTTACGACCTCTAGGTTGCAAGGTCGCTAGGTCGCAAGGTCTATAAAATGCACGAATGGAAACTATACGACCTAGCAATATTGTGACCTCCTAGTTGCGAGGTCACACGGTCACATCCTGGCATAAATATTTACATTTACGACTGCGCGACCTAGCGACTTGGTGACCCCCAGGTTACGGGGTCACAAAGTTGCAAGGTCACATCCTTGACCAACCAGCCCCAATTTGCGACTTAGATACCTGCATTAAATTATCACACGTGCGACCCCTTTATAAAAAAAGGGTCGCGTAGGTCGCATTTGACCTGTGAGATGGAGTAAACAAAGCCTCTAACAAGCCAACTGGAGCATGTTTTTTCCAGGTAAGTTTCCTAATATTCTTGCTATTTCCTATTTTGATTATATGTTTCCTTACCTGCCCCATACCCTAGCCTATTAATTACCATTTGCCTCATTTCTTTGCAAACCAAATCCTCACCAGTTCTCTAGCTAGGGTTTTTAACTCTCTTATGATCATCCCTCTCTACCTCCTCCTCTGAGCCTTGCCTTGCCTCAGTTTGCTACAAACACCCATTCCTGGCTACCTGAGAGGGCCCTCAACTCTGATTTTCCCATCTCCCTTGGATTTTTTTCCCTCCTTGCACTTTATTCCCCGCAGGTTGCGATTGCTCGAATTTCTCTCACAAATCCCTAATGCAACCCTATGACCTAGTGACCTCGTGACCTTGTGACCTAGCGACCTCGCGACTTGGTCGCTAAGTTGTGAAGTCGCTAGATCGTTGATCATTGACTAACCACCCAAATCATGACTTTGCGACCTAGCAACCTTGTGACCTAGTCGCAGGTCACCAAGTCGTAGAGTAAAAGTTTTTAGAAATTTCACGCGGGTGCGACCTAGTGACCTTGCGACCTAGTCGCAGGTCGCCAAGTCGCAAATTCACAGTTTTCGAAAGTTTCACACCGATGCGACCTAGCAACCTCACGACCTAATTGTAGGGTCACCAAGTTGCAAACCTCCTTAATCCTTCAGCTAACAACCGGCATGGGTCGCAACGACCTAACCTAAGCAGTCAAATCATTTAGAGGTATAGTTAGTCCCGTCATATTTGTTATCATGCCATCATTCTTATCATGGGATTATTTTTTAACATGCCAAGGGATGTTGAAGCCGAGCTCGAGTGTGTCTCCATCTCTTCAGCCTCAAGCAATATGGGGCCTCCAGCAGTTCAGAAGAGAAACAAGAGCACTTAGGTAGAGATATCCAGAGAGGACATTCCTCCTCCTCCACCCCCTATCTATGGAGAAACTGCCTGTGTCTTTGGGAAAGGAGATAAGATGACTTGGTACCAAGTATACTAGGAAGTCATAAAGCCTAAATTCCTGGAAGACCTCGCAAACTGGAAAGTATATATTCAGGGTAAAAGATCCAAACTTCCCTACATAGGTGCTCATCCACTAATATTCCCATGCGCAGAAGTCATTGAATGTATTCTTCAGAAAGTTGACTCCAATGTCTGGGTCATTTGCGACCACTCGGGGAAAATGTTTTCCAACCTGAATTGGAAAGACGCAGAAGTCTACTATGCACTCCCTGCCAAGGAAGAATCCTTCAACGGCGATTGGGTCTCTGCAAATGAATTATTAGTGCCAGAAACCTTGAAGGGTTGGTGGGAGGACCCCGAGAAGTTTAAGGCAAAAAAGGATCAAGAGTATAAAAAAGATGGCCTTATGAATTTCTATAAGCTCGTGGCAACAATGATGTGCATAATGTATGGCTGGCAAGACGCGACTACCTTCAATGGGGATTTGATACCACTCATGTATGCAATCACCTCCTACGGAACCCAGTTCAACTGGGCTTACCTGGTAGTATCGGGCCTCAGAGCAAAAATATCACTAGCACAGGCACCAAAAGAGGGATGCGCATCAGAATTCTATATGGTCTCTTACCTTTTGGATGCAGTGTGCGCAAGATGTAATTTTGAAGGATGGTCGCATAGTTGGGATGTGAAGCATGATGGGCCCATTCACAAATATTTGAATGTATTATGGGCTTTCAGATACAAGAAAGATATATAACCTATCTCACAAAATTTCATCCCCGTGCTCTAAGGGAAGATTTTTAGTAAAGATGCCCTGTGCATGTCTAGGAGGGCTATGGAAACAGTAACCCAGGTGACCAACTGGTTTCCCATTACAGAGAGTACCTATATCAGGGTCTTTGGTTCATTTAAGGCACCTCACGCATTACCTCATTTTGTCACTGATAAACTACTATTACAATAGGTGTGTTACCAAATGACGAGCGGATTCTCCAAGGTCCTCAGTAAAGGAAAAAATAAGATATGACATACCCTCCTACTAACTATTGGTGCCTACACTTTTAAGGATTTCAAAAATTAGAAGTTGAGGCAGAGGACATCAAAGGTTTTCATCTCGTGACCCTCGCCAATAGATCGTATGATCTTGAAAGGATCGTCCATGCACAGGACAAACAGCCCAAGTTCAATTAGAAATACCAATACACGGAATGCCCTGTTTAGGAACAATTTAGAAATTGGTACAAGAAAGACAGGGAAGCAGCGCCGAAAGAATCAACTGACCTGAGTGGGGATCAAGGAGGTCAAGATGATTAAAATTTAGAAGAAAGGGCTGACATGCTGAAAATAAAGGACCCAGTAGGAGGAGCCTCATCTTCCAAAGCTAAAAATCCAAAGAATACTACATGTAGTAGTATTTCTAGAGAGAAACAAGAAAGGAGAGACAAAGAGTCCAAGGTGTAGCAAGAGGTTGAGAAGAAGATGAGAGAGGAAGAACTCAAAAGGACCCAAGATACCTTGGCATGATAGCAGGAAGAAGATAAGTGAAAGAAGCAGGATGAAGAACAATAGAAAAAACAATAGAAAGAAGAACGGAAGAAAAGCAGGTAGAAGAGGCCCCTAAGAAGAAAGAGGAAGAAGAACATAGGAAGAAGGAAGAAGAAGAACAATAGAAGAAGGAGGTCAAGTGAAACTTAAAGGAAGAACATGATAAATAAGAGGCCGAAAAGAGGAAGAAGGAAGAAGAAAATCAGAAATCATATGAAGGATCTTCTAAGGAATCATAGGGAAGCAAGGCACCGCCCCCGAAGACTAGGGAACAAATAGAGCTCCCTCATATTGAGGTACCCCTGACAACTCCCATGATGGGTGTACACCTCCTGCTCTCAGAACTTGACATCATAGAGGAATAGGAAGATGATGTCTTAGACTTAACAAGACTACCATGCGACCAGTTTAAACACAATATCAGACAGGAGAAGACAAGATACCTTGCACGGAATCTGGCCAAGCCCCTCACAGTTACCATAGAAAACGACATAGTCCTAGACACTAGGACTAACCCCATCATGATCATGTCAGCAAGGACTGCTTTCACAATATCCACAGAGGATAATTTCAATAGGATGAGCAGAGATATCTTGTCCCTGCAAAATAGACTCCAGGCCTCTGAGCAGAAGGAAGCTCAGGTTGACCAGGAAAAGAAGGGATTGGAAGAAGAAAACCAAAGGCTCTAGTTCACAACCACCCAGGCCAACGGTTTACCAATCACCATTCAAGGGGAATTGGTTACTTTGGAGGCTGACATGAAGCAGGTATAAGAGGATATGTTCACTATAAAGCAGACAATTTCCCTGCTACTAAGGGCTCAAGAAGAGACAAAGAAGAAGACTGCACAGCTAAAGGAAGCCTCCACTACACTAGACAATATGCTTGAATGGTGAGAAAAATATCCACAGACTCTTGACACCCTACTTAAGAAGGATTGGTTCTGCACGCAAAATGACAAAGTACAGATATGGATAAAAATACAATCCAAGGATAATTTGGTGAAAGGCATGGAAAAGGTGATGTCTGCTTATGAACATCTGATCAGTGGCATTGATTCAATGGTGGAGGTACATCACATCCCTTCCTTGGGAGCATTGGGTACCCAGAAGACAAGGGAGGAGGTGTCTCAAGACATCCAAGCATTTCTAGAACCCATCAGGCAAGAAGCTATTTCCCAGGACCTCTCGGAATCAAAGGAAAACATTGATCAGTTCATCATCGCACTAGTCTGGATCTACACCAAGCTGGCCTACCTATCCAATCAAATATCCATGAAGAAGCACACTTTGATTCCGAACACTCTTGAGTGATGTTGGAATAGGGTTCCCTAACTTGCGTTTTTTGTATAATTTTGTAATAGTCGGTCCTGCATAGGGGTTTTGGGGTGGGTCAAAGCCCCTAATGTTTTGTAATAGGTAAAAGGGTAGCTCTAGGGTCTGCAAACCACGAGTTGTGGACCATAGGATAGAAAAGGCTACGATATTATAAATAGATAGATAGTTGGGTTTAGTAAGTAAGTAAGTCGATAGATTGTTGCTACGTGCGAGCTGTTAAGATCTGTTTGGGTTGTTTTGGGTAAGGACTCCTGCTGGCTGTGTGCACATAGATCCTCAGCCCTGCTATGTGAGGACCCCGCTAGGCTGTGTGCATGGGTTGTTTCTGGGTTGTAAGTGGATCTTTGATATTAATGAATGTGAAATATCGTTGAAGTATCTGTGTGTTATATGCATTGGTTATGTTTACTGCTGAAGTGCATCTGTGATATTTATTTAAGCTGGGAATATATATATGTTCTGGAATTGGCATAAGTATATATGTGATCTGATATTGGCTGCGATTGTAGTGCTTTGTTATGGTATTTGGTAATGCGCACGTGGATGTGAATGTACTGATTAGATATGATAGCTTTGGTATGGTTGTATGTTGATTACACTATTAAAAGAGTTGTGAATAGACTCATTCTGTGTGAACCTAGTAAGTTATAACATAGATATGCCTCGAATTACCTACTCTCTCTATCTGGGTGGGGAAAATTGGTTCCAACACCCTCCCTTACTACTTCGGGTGAGACCTTGGCCTGCGCAAGTAGGTCATTGCCGAAAGGGCTGATAGTATAGGGGTTTGTTGGCAAAACTTAACCTCCAAACGTGGGTCAGGACCCCTCAAGCCAACAAGTGTTTTCACATGATAGGAGAAGACACACCTCAGGTCACTCCAGTGGCCACAGACTATCAGGCCTGGTAGACTTACCTTAGGGAACAGTAGCAGATAGAAGACTCAGGCCTGTCTATCACACAGCTGCTCCCTTGACAAGGAAAGTATTATAGGTCATAAGTCGCAAACAGAACTAGTCGCAGGTCGCAAATAAGGACCAGTCATAGGTTGCAAGCAGGACCAAGTCACAAGTCGCAACATCACCTAGGTCGCAGGCCATGCCTACACTCAGGAAGCTAAAAGGACAGGGCCACCCAAAGTTCATTTTTGTTCTATAAGTATTCCCTCCAGGGACATTGTAAAGGGACCATTTTTCGGGACTCCAAGAGGAGAAGAGATAATTGTATTGCATTGAATGCATGATTCCGAGAATGAATACAAACCAATTTTTTGACTCCATTACTAGATCTGATGAGAACTTACGTGTGATAGCATTATGAATATTATGTCTTATGTATATGGTATCTTTTATAACTGACTAGTCTGTGTTTTTATGTTCATATATCAGTTGTACGTTTAAGATTTTTGGATGTGTCAATGGTATGTGAATATTCCACTTAGGGATGTTTAATGACTTCATTGTTGATATCGCTTAATTATTTTGGAAAATGCTTAAGGAATTGAAGGGCGTTTCAATCATAGAGAGCTATTTATTTTATGGTCAAGAAAGATTTTTTATGAGGATTACCCTAATGATGTGTTGCTAACAACATCTCCTTTGGTTGCATGCTTCAAATCTCACTTTGCTATTTATGATGTTTCATTTACAGGAGAAATCGTCGACCATTTGTTTTGTATAATTTGAGTAGTCGTGCATCCTCGTGTCTGCAAGGCACACCTCCATCTGACAAAGGCATATTCAACGGTAGCCGGACCTACACACTGGACGAGATCCCTATCACAAACGGTCTAGAGTCTAGTTGTGACTTTATACAGGGGAGATCCCCTACTATTGGTCGAGCATTTTTTCCCATCAACTAATTTGGTGCTAGAAGGAGGGCATGAATGGCAGGCTCCCACCATGCAAGTAATATCCCTTTGCAAACCCCATAGGGGGGGATCATATATGAAAATATTGGTCCTCCACCTCCTGAAAATTCCCCAAAGGAGGACCCGACCTACTATGAGGTCACCTCAAAACAGCTTAGAGCCTTGCCCCCGCTCGCCCATGATCTCATTAGAGGTCTACAAAACCTCTCGGCCACTGGTTCCCTTTCCAATCTACAGACTCCCGAGATGCATCAAACTCGCCAGGGTGTCCTGGTTAATTCCATGCCTCATATGATAGGTCTTATGCTTGAAGATTATGCAGATGCAGTTGAGCAGAATTCAGCCAAACCTCCCAAAATACCCTGAGAGATTGACGGAGGTGGGCCTGAAGTTACTGAACCCTAACCAAACACCGACCCTCAACCCAACCAGCCTTTGAATGACAACACTCAAGCAAATTACCCGCCTGGGGGAGGAGCAAGGAGAGGCTAGGGGAATAGAGGCCGGGGAGATAGAGGTCGGGGACATGATTGCAATACGGACCATACTCACCACCACCACAACCGAAACCAAGAGAGGTTTCCCTTCCTTTACAACTGGAGAAATTATAGAAACATGGGAAATCTTAGAGGTAATCATGACATGCACTCTCAACATGAGGGAAAAGCCTCCGGGTCTGGCGCCAGAAGAGAATCTGAGAATGAGATTAGGCATATCTTCATCCACCCCACCATAAGGCTAGATGGGTTTAGCTATTATCTTGGATGGAACAATCTCCTGTAGGCCTCCGTAGTATCTTTCACCACATGCCCCGACACCTGGAGAATCATCTCCCTAATTTCGACCCCGAGAATGGTACGTTGGCCGAATATCACATTAATAATTTCTACTTGAACTTACAAATGATGAGAGTGCAGTCCAACGATGTAGCATGCCGACTCTTTCCCCACACCCTAGAAAATAAGGCTACTAATTGGTACCTTTCATTACCATCACTTCCATTTCCACCTGGGGGCAATTCCGCAATACATTCCTCTAGAAGTTTTTGGAAGACAAGAATCCTTCTATGATCCTCACGGAGTTGATTACTTTGAAGTGCCAGAAGAAGGATAAATTTAGAGACTTCAACCAATGCTTCGCCACCATATTGAATAAATTCCCACTAAACATGGCCCTAGATGATTCCATAACGATTGATTATTACACGAGGGCCCTCCCTCGGGATATTTTCGTATTCATGAAGCGTAGAGATACCCTGGAAGTAAACTACACCACTTCCCTCGTCGTCCAAAAGGACATGCTTTCCATAGGAGCCATTGATCATGATGGCCGATATGACCGAAAACCAACTGCAAAAATAATTCAACCCTTGGCCCAAAAATATGGAGACAAGGATAAAGACCCCTTCAATTTCGAGAGAATCGTGAAATCCCTTAAAATTTTGACGATTGAAGTCTCTGATTTGAAGACAAAGAAAAATGACTCCACCTTAGGTAGAAAAATGCAGAAACCTTTCTTTAGGAAGAACAACCTCATGACTAGTCACCCTTCGCCGAACCCAAATACTAACCTCAACGTAGAAGAGATTGGTAAAGATAATTTCTTCTCTTTCCATCAAGCCTTCCACTCAGAAAATACCTACCCTCAGTGGATCAATATCATGACCATCGTGGTAAATCAACTCCTAGAGGATCAAATAACGTGAGAGTTAGAAGAGGAGGTCAGCTCAAATAGCGAGGAAGTCTCTCCTCTGGATGAGGATCTGGGATCTATTGTCCTCACCTTCGAGGTAATCTGTGGAGAAGGACCTCCCCCTATGACGGAGATAAACCTAGTCGATGATCCTCAATCCAAACACCCCCCCCCCCCCCGAAGTTATGGCCTAAAGAGCAAAGGCCTAGTTCCCGACCATTCCTTTGAAGAAAAGAGAAAATATTTCCTAAGAAATATTCTACCACCAAACACGAAAAACCGAACTGCAACGCCTAAAAAATCTAGTCCCACCACTACTTGAGCCACCCCCAATGCTAGATTATCATCAGGTTCACTAGGTGCCTCTATGGAACCTCTCCCACACCAAGAATCCAGATATAACGTCATCAAAGATATGAAGAAAATGCGAGCAAACATTTCCCTCTACGAGCTCACCCGAATCGCCAACCAGCAAGACCTTATTATCAAATATTTCACCAGCCCATTGACATCCAAAGTAGTGAGCTCCACAACCTCCCAAACCCCTCAATCTCCAGTCGCCCAAGACACCTAGTTAGAGCTGCTCTCGGCTACTGCTTTCCACCCCGCCATGCCAGAAGGACCACCAAGTGTCTCCGACCCGAGTACCCTCCTGTGCACTCACGTGATATTACAAAATTCGAAGACAAGGTATGGACCCTGTACTACGACAGTTCCAAGACGCATGACGGGGACAGTGCGGGTTGTATCTTGTTAGATCCCTAAAAGAATAAGTTCCTAATCTCATGCCGGCTGGAATTCTAGTGTTCCAATAATACAACCGAATATGAAGCACTATTTCTTCGTCTCAAGAAAGCAATCGACCTCAAAGTCAGTTGTTTGAAGTTAATTGGCGTATCCGAAATCATCACTCGGAAGGTACGCAACACTATTCACTACCTATCTCCCCATTTGAAAGGGTATCAACAAGAGGTATGGCGTTTTATTTCTGCCTTTGATGCTTTTGGAATTAAATTCGTACTTAGAATGGATAATGCAACAACTGATACATTGGCAAATGCTACTGCTAGATTTACCCCATTGAGGGATGGGTTCTTTATTGAAATTGTTTATAAGCCTACAGTGCCGTATAATGTATCTAATCTGCGTGTTTTTAATGATGATCAGTAGGTACTAGATTTCATGCTTAATGCATACATGTTCAAGGATGTCATGATCAAGGAAGAAGATCACGACCTAGCCTTGCAAAAGGAAAGACAAGAGCACAGGGGGAACCCCATACCCAAAGGGGTTGTGTCCCTTGAGAAGTTATTTGACCTATAGAACATTTTTTGGGGGCCTCCCAACATGAAGGTGTAGAGTTCCCACTACTACACCAGAAAATAAATCTCGGGAAAAAAACAGAACCAAAATTTGTCAACCTCGGTACAAAATTCACCCCCCAAGAGAGGTAGTCCTTTACCGAATTATCGAAGAAATATCGAGATGTTTTCTCCTGGACGTATGATGAGGTGCGAACTTATGACACGCGAATCATCTAGCACGTAATACCAATGAAAGAAGGATTCAAGCCATTCCAACAGAAGTTAAGGAAGGTGCACCCTACTTTGGAGCTGATGGTCCAAAAGGAACTGAAAAAACTCCTAGACGCCTGCATCATCTTCAAAGTCTGACATTCAACTTGGGTGTCAAATTTGGTCCCAGTTCATAAAAATTCTGGCGAAATTCGTTTATGTGTGGAATTTTGAAATCTGAATCAATCGTCAGACAAGGATAACTACCTAATTCCCCCCATGGAGTAGATCCTTCAAATAATATCTAGGTCAGAAATATTCACACTATTGGATGGTTTCTTAGGATACAACCAAGTGTTGGTGGTTGAACTCGATCTTCTGAAAACCACATTCATGACCAAATGGGGAACGTTCGCATTCAGATGCATGCCCTTTGGCCTAATCAATGCTAGAGAAACCTTCCAAAGGGCCATGGACATTGCCTTCCGGATTCTAATGGGGCAAAGTGTGGTGGTATACCTTGACAACGTCACTGTATTTACCAAGCGTAGATGTGATCACTTGTACCACCTCAAACAGATTTATGAAAGGTGACGAAAAATACGGGATCTCACTTAACCCCAAGAAGAGCATCTTCGCAGTATCTGAAGGGAATCTATTGGGCCACATCATAATCCAAGATGACATAGTAGTGGACATGGAACGCGCAAAAGCCATTGCCTAGATTCCTCCCCCAAGTAGCAAAAAGGCCATGCAGTCGTTTCTTGGAAAAATCAACTTCCTGCGAAATTTCATATTGGACTTCGCCCAAATCGTGAAAAATTTGCAAGGTATGATCAAGAAGAATGAAAATTTTAAATGGAATTCCCGCAAGAAAGAAGCATTCTATAATATTAAACAGACCATCGCAAAAGCACCAGCTCTTCATAGCCGGGATTTCATCAAGGGCTTTATCTTGTATACCTTCGCCTCAGACTCATCTCTCGTAGCCATCCTCACTCAGAAATATGGAAGCAATGACAAGCGGCCCATATTGTTCATGAGAACAGGGTTACAAGGTGCCAAGCTGAATTATCCATATATTGACAAGTAAGCCTACGAGGTATATAAGGCAGTCAAACATTTCAATCCATAGATTTTGAAGAACCACGTCACAGTGTTCGTACCCCACCCAGCGGTTTGCTCACTATTCGTGCAGCAAGAGCTGGGTGAGAGGCGAGGCAACTAGATGGAATGCCTTCAAGAGTATGATATGGAATTCAAGCTTGCACATACTGTCAAAGGGAAAGTGCTATGCTATATGGCTGCTGAAGCCGCAGACCCACGGGGAAATGAAGAGGAATGTTGGGATCATGAAATAGACATACACTAAGCCGACAGTACACCTCAGCAAAGCAGGTCGTCATGGTACATTGATATCCAGCAATATCTTGGCTGTGGTATTATGGACCCCACCTTAACCACCCAACAGAAACAAGAAATAAGGCTAAGGGCTACATCCTACTAGTTGGTGTAAGGTAAGCTGTTCCGAAAGCACCACAATGGGGTCTTACTATGCTGCTTAGAGCATAGTGAGGCTCAACAGGTCCTGAAGGAACTACATGATGGCCCAACTAGCGGGAACTACATAGGGGATGCCAAAACTCACAAGATCATGTGTGTTGGTTTTTATTGGCTCACTCTGTTCAAGGATGCACACGCCTATGTTCGAAGATGCCTTTTGTGTCGGAAGTTTTCCAGTAGGGAATCTCGATCATCCGACCTGTTATAGTCTATTGCGGTGGAAGAGCAATTTCAACAGTGGGGGCTTGACATGATCGGGGAAATTTTTCCACACTCCTCCAAGTAGCATCGATATATCCTAATGGCCATGGACTATTTCACAAGACGGGTTGAAGAAATACCATCACATCAAATCAACGATCAATATGTAATAGCTTTCATCACTCAATACATCATGACTAGGTTTGGCATTCCAACCTCCCTTGTTTTTGATAATGCTACTTATTTTTCGTCATTCAAGTTATATGAATTTGGTTTAGAAAATGGTATAGTGCTCAAACATTCCACCAACTACTATCCCCAAGGAAATGGGTTAGCTGATTCAACCAATAAAAACCTCATCTGTATCATAAAAAACACTTTTCTATCCCAACACCTGAATTTGCACAATGCCCTCCATAACACCCTTTAGGATGATCGGGTCACACCAAAACCTTCCCTAGGCACCACCCCATTTTTTCTAGTCTATGGCAAAGAAGAAATCCTTCCTCCCAACCTATCTCTCCCGACCCTTCAGTTGTCGCAAGAAACACATGGTACTGTGTGCCCTTCCTTACAAGCCCGCATAGACACTCTATTGAAATTGGAGGAGGAAAGACTAAAAGCCCAGGAAAAATTCACTATCCACTAGAGCCAGATAAAATGATGGTTTGATAAAAATTCCACCAGAAACAAGGTTTTCGAAGTTGGTGACCTCGTCCTCAAGTGGGAAATGGCTCACGAAGATAAAGGGAAACACACCAAGTTTCAAGCCTTGTGCACAGGCCCATTCCAGGTCAAAGAAAAGGTCGGTTCCCACACATATAGGCTCCAAAAATTAGAAGGGAGGATCGCGGTCCTCCCGGTAAACAGGCACGACCTCAAGTACTACTTGACCTGATAGCCCCAGGGTCGTCACCATGCTATGTAATATAGTTTCCTTTCCTTTTCTTTACTACTCTTGTTTTTCATTTTCTTTGTGTATTTCAGAAAACATCTTGCTTCAATAAAGCTCATGGAACTCCATTCCCATAATACCTCAAGTTGAAGGATTGACGTAGTAGTTACTCAATTGGCAGGTTGTACCAGAATCTCTGCTTGTTAAGAATTGGCCCTAGAACAAAAAATGGCCCAATCTTACCTGTGATAGACACCTCATGGGGAAACACGCCCAAGTCCCAGGACCCAAGCACAAGTAGCTCACGCAGTGCGCTAGCTCGAGGGACTGCTGTACAGGGGGAAGTTTTGATGAAATAGGTCACTAGATGAAAGGGGAACATGGCCAACCTGAGGTGACAAAAGGATATTCGGGAAAACCCAAAGGTACCTAAAAGCAGACCAGGAGAAACCTCTCTTGCAAGTAACATATGTCGGGATCCCTCGTACGCCCAGGAAATAATTTCCACATAAAAATAAGTGCCTGAGCACATAAAAATAAGTGCCTTGCACACATTCAAATAAGTTCAATTAGCACATGAAATAAAGGGTAAAGGATTGAGAAAGGCTTCCTGTGCAAAGAGGTGATGCGACGACTCCGTCGGGGTACTGACTAGGCTCGTTGGTAGCAGCGCAATGTATGTGGCTCCTAGGTAGTGGCTTTGCTAGGACCACCAGGTTCGCTGGTAGCGGAGCAACACAAAGGGACCAAATAACTATACTGAATCCTTGAAGCCCATGAGGTTACTCCGACCCCTTCCATCTAGTCTTCGAAAATGAGAACATGGTGAACTAATGCCCCGTGCAATGCAAAAAATTGGAGAAAACATGTAAGGGCCATAGATGAAAGTAGTGGGACCCACAGGGTGAAAGGAAGAACCTAATAAGCTCCTCGCCCCCCTCAAAGATGAAGCACAGGGAGATATTTTGGGTTCTACTAGTGAATCCCCATTTGTTGTAGTCGCTACAACACTCTCCAAAATTTAGTCCCATTTTAAAATTTCAGAGCCCTAATCTCTTTGGTGAAGGTAAGTCAAACGCACCCTCAGCCATCCACCTTGAGAACTCTCTTTCAAGAATTTTTCCTTTAAAGCTAGGTTCATGACTTGTTTTCCTTGAAACTAGTCTCCTAGTCACAAAGTCACAAACCTGATAAAAATTACACATTTGCAACTAAGCGACCTAGCGACTTTGCAACCTCTAGATCGCAATCTTGCTAGGTCGCAAGGTCTATAAAATGCACGAACGATGACTATACGACCTTTCAACCTTATGACCTCTAGGCCACGAGGTCGCAAGGTCGTATCCTGGCCTAAATATTTAAATTTGCAACTGTGCGACCTAGCAACCTGGCAACCTCCAGGTCGCAGGGTCGCAAGGTTGCAAGGCTTCATCCTTGACAAAATAGCCTAGATTTGTGACTTAGTGGCATGTATTAAATGATCACACGTGCGACCCATTTATAAATAAAAGGGTCGCGTAGGTCGCATTTGACCTACGTGATGAAGAAAACAAATCCTTTGACAAACTAAATGGAGCGTGTTTTTTCTGGGTAAGTTGCCTAATCCTCCTATTGTTTCCTATTTTTCTTGGATGTTGCCTTACGTGCCCCATACCCTAGCCTATTAATTACCCTTGGCCTCATTCCTTTGCAAACCAAATCCTCACCAGCTCTCTAGCTAGGGTTTTCAACCCTCTTATGCTCATCCCTCTCTGCCTCCTCCTCTGAGCCTTACCTTGCCTTAGTTTGCTACAAACACCCCTTCCTGGCTGCCTGAGAGGGCACTCAACTCTAATTTTCCCATCTCCCTTGGATTTTTTTCCCTCATTGCACCTTATTCCCCGCGGGTCTTGATCGCTCAAATTTCTCTCAGAAAGCCCTGATGCGACCCTGCGACCTGGTGACCCCGCAACCTTACGACCTGGTGATCTCATGACTTGGTTGCTAAGTCACGAAGTTGCTAGGTTGAAAATCATTCAATAACCACCCAAATAACGACTTTGCGACCTAATCACAGGTCGCCAAGTCGCAGAGTCACATTTTTTGGAAATTTCACGCCAATGCGACCTAGCGACCTTGGGACCTAGTCGCAGGGTCGCTGAGTCAAAAACCTCCTTAATCCTTCAGATAGTAACTAGCAAGGGTCACAACGACCTAACCTGATCATTAAAATCATTTATAGGTCTAGTTAGTCCCATCATTTTTTTTATCATGCCCTTCGTCTTATCATGGAATTATTTTTTGAACATGCCGGGGGTTATTGAAGCTAAGCTCGAGTGTGTCGCCATCTCTTCGGCCTCAAGCGATATGGGGCCTCCAACAGTTCAGAAGAGAAAAAAGAGCCCTAAGGTAGAGATATTAGGAGAGGACATGCCTCCTCCTCCACCCCCATCTATGGAGACACCACCTGTGTCTTTGGGAAAGGAGATAAGATGACTTGGTACCAAGTATATCAGGGATTCACGAAGCTTGAATTCCTAGAAGACCTCGGAGACAGGCAAGTATATATTCAGGTTAAAAGATACAAAATTTACTACGTGGGCACTCATCCACAAATATTCCCATGTGCGGAAGTCATCGAATGGATTCTTCATAAAGTTGACTCCAAGGTCTGGGTCATCCGCGACCACTCAGGGAAATTTTTTGCCAACCTAACTAGGAAAGACGCAGAAGTCCACTATGCACTCCCCACCAAGGAAGAATGTTTCAATGCTGATTGGGTCACTACACATGAAGTACTAGTGCCAGAAACCTTGAAGGGCTAGTGGGAGGACCCTGAGAATTTTAAGGTGAAAAAGGATCAGGAGTATAAAACAGATGGCCTCAGGAAGGTCTATAAGCTTGTGGTAGCAATGATTTGCAAAATGTATGGCCGTCAAGATGCCACTACCTTCAATCGGGCTTGGGTCACACTCATGTATGCAATCACCTCCTACGACATCTAGTTCAACTGGGCTTACCTGTTAGTATTGGCCCTCAGAGAAAACATATCAGCAGCACAGGCACCAGAAGAGGGATGCGCATCAGAATTCTACATGGCCACTTGCCTTTTAAACGCAGTGTTCGAAGATGTCATTTTGAAGGATGGTCACACAATTTTGATGTGAAGCACGGTGGGCCCATTCACAAAGATCTAAACGTATTCTGGGCTTCCAGATAAAAGCAAGATATAGAACCTATCTCACAAAATTTCATCCCCATGCTCTACAGGAAGCTTTTCGGTAAATATGCCTTGTGAATGTCTAGGAGGGCTATGGAAATAGTATCCTAGGTGGCCAACTAGTTTCCCATTCAAGAGAGTACCTTTATCAGGGCCTTTGGATCATTCAAGGCCCCTCACGCAATACCTCATTTTGTCACTGAAAAACTACTCTTACAAGAGGTGTGTTACAAAATGAGGAGCGGATTCTCCAAGGTCCTCAACAAAGGAAAAAAGAAGCCATGACCTACCCTCCTGGTTACTATTGGTGCCTAAACTGTTAAGGATTTCAAAGAAGTAGAAGCCGAGGTGGAGCACATCAAAGGTTTTCATTTCATGACCCTTTCCAATAGATCGTATGATCCTGAAAGGATCGTCCCTGCACTTAGTAACTGGGCCAAGTTCAATTGGTAGTACCAACACATGGAATTCCTAGGTCACTCCAATGGCCGTAGACTATCAGGCCTAGAAAAATTACCTCAGGGAACAACAATAGATAGAAGTATTGGGCCTGTCCATCACACAACTGCTCCCTTGATAAGGAAAATATTATAGGTCGCAGGTTGCAAACAAAACAAGTCGCAGGTCGCAAACAGGGACCAGTCGCAGGTCGCAAGAAGGACCAAGTCGCAAGTCGCAACATCACCTAGGTCACAGGCCATGCCAACAGTCACGAAGCTGAAAGGACAGGGCCACCCAAAGTTCTTTTTTTTTCTATAAGTATTCCCTACGAGGACATTGTAAAGGGACCTTTTTTCGAGACTCCAAGAGGAGAAGAGATAATTTTATTGCATTTAATGCATGATTCTGAGAATGAATACAAACCAATGTTTTGACTTCACTACTGGATCTGATGAGAACTTATGTGTGCTATCATTATGAATATTATGTATTATGTATCTGCTATCTTTTATGACTGACTAGTCTACGCTTTTCTGTTCATATATCAGTTGTACGTTTAAGCTTTTTGGATGTGTTAATGGTATGTGAATATTCCACTTAGGGATGTTTAATGACTTCATTGTTGATATCGCTTCAATATTTTAGAAATCGCTTAAGGAATTGAAGGGTATTTCGACCATAGAGAATTGTTTCTTTTATGGTCAAGCAAGTTTTTTTATGAGCATGACCCTAATGATGTGTTGCTAACAACATCTCCTTTGGCTGCATGCTTCGAATCTCACTTTTCTATTTATAATGTTTCATTTACAGGAGAACTCATTGACCATTTGTTTTGTATAATTCGAGTAGTCGTGCATCCTCGTGTCTGCAAGGGACACCTTCTTCCAAGAAAGGAATATTCAACGGTAGCCAGACCTACACCCTAGACGGGATCCCTATCACAAACGGTCTAGAGTCTAGTTGGGACTTTATACTAGGGATATCCCCTACTGTTGGCCGGGCATTTTTTCTCGTCAAAAAATTGGTATGTTTAGAGACAAATCTAATATGGAAAATTTTTATTCTTGTATCTTCATCATGAGTATCATTTGAACAATTTGAAGTACTAGTTCTTGCAACATGTTTACCTTTCAAACCCATGGCTGTAATTTTTGTCTCATCTCCTAAATAAGACCCTAAGTCTTGTTCATCTATAGCAACAATTTTCCCCTTCTCTTTGGCTTTCAGTCTATTTGGTTTCAATTCTGGATGAAGTTTCCAACAATGGTCTTCATCATGGCCAATCTTTGAATGGTTTTTGCATGTGATTTTTTCCTTCTCTTTTTTTACAGAGCTATTTCTTTTTCCTCTTCCATAAAAATTTCCTTTCCCTTTAACCCCACTTTTCTCTTTCTCCTCTATTCCTTGTTTTCCCCTTGCCTCTAAGTGTGTGGCTTGTACAAAAACTTCATCTAAATTGCATGGGTTAAACATAGGAGTAATATGATTCAAATAGGAATGTAAACCCCCATTGTATGTCAAGAGTGTATCTTAGGAATTCAATTTTACTCCTAACAACAAAGCTCTCTTTCTAAAGTCCTGTGTATAATCTTGAACTATTTGACGCTTGAGTTGCCTAAAATTTTTCCAACTCATAATAACTTTCTGCATGTAAGCTAAAGGATAAAATTGTCTTTTAATGGCAGAAATAAACTCAACCCAAGTGATGGATATCTTACCATGGATTCACATTTCCTCTTGAGTCTTTACTTCCCACCAGACTAGTGTTGCTCCTTCTAGCCTTAATGGATCCAACTAGATCTTTTTTTCATCATCTTCTAGGTTCTAAATTCTACAATACACCTCCAATTGATGAATTTAATTATCCAACTTCTCAGCAATTACCTCGCCATTGTACATGGGTAATTCAAACTTTATTTCCTATTTGAGTAATGGAGGTTTTCCTCTTGTGGATTTTGAGTGAGTGTAAGCGGTATTTGTGGTGGAAATGGAAGATTATGAAGATGGGGATGATGAGGATGATGAAGATGGTGGAGATGGAGGTGGATTTCCTCCGCCGCCCTTTGAACTCTTCTCTTCATCCTTCTTATCATTTGAAGTTCCTTCTCCACGTGGGAACTCAGAACCTCCTCCTATCATTCCAGAAGTGAATGCATAAAAAATAATCTTGACCATCCTCTTCATGTCATTGAAGTATTTCTTGACATCCTCCTCTTCTGAGTGTCCTTCATTTTATCCAACATTTCACATGATGGTTTCAGATTCAACTTCTTTTTTTGGTGCCAATTGGATCTCCTCAGTCTTAATTAGAGACAACAATTGAGGTGCTTCAGGTGAAACTGGGAGTGAAACATCAGGTGGATATGGTGGCATTGTGCCTCTCCCTCTTCTATTCCTAACCTCAGGACTAGTAACCAATAGTTTTCCTTCTCCTCTATGCAATATTAACCTTCTAAGCATCACAAAATTGCAACCGTTAAAATTATTTTGCAAAAACCCTAGCAAAGAAAGAAAATAAACTTAATCAACCTGATGCTCTGATAACACTTGATCTGAACCTGTATGTTAGTTTTTCTGTGCTAATTACAAGTTCATAATTATAATTTATTTGCTTCTTGTTTTCTTGTGGTGCTTTAGTTTCCTTGGTGCAAGTGGGTGTCAAAACATGAAATTGTCTTATGTTTTATGATGAAATTAATGACAAATATACAACATAAGTAAGAACTGAATAGTAGCATAAAAATTTACATCAAACCATAAACAAAGACATCAACATAATTTTTTTATGAAGGAGTTTACCCCTCCTGGGCTACATCTCCTTGGTCTAGCTTCCGTAGCTTAGGCCTCTTGTATTAGCTAAAATTTGGAAAAAGTGTTATGTACATTATTCAATTTCTCCTCAAACCTATTTTATTGTCTTCAGAAGATACAAATCATCTAAAAATTACTGCCCAATTACTGAAAACAAACTTTGGCTGGTCTAGATTTGACCTCCTTCCCTAGTGGCTTCGGGCTCCCTTGTGTAGAAATTTTAATACAAATTATGTATTGCCTAGATTATCCTGATCCAAAAATTATATGCGACTATTAAATACATAATCGCTTCTACAAAAACCTTGCGGAATTTAAAACATGATCACAAATCGTAATATCAAGAAGAAAGATCAATCACACATAACACAGATGTTTTTACCAGGAAAGCATAAAGCTAAAAACCCCACTATCATATATTATGTATATATCATGGATCATGAAACAATCTCATACAAATATCTAATCCAAGAGCTCTCAGTACAATATACAATAATCTCACACTGTCATATACAAATTGGAGAATTCATGTGCCAATTTAGTGCCTCCAGATAGCCTCCCTCCACTACGCAATCCCAACTGATAGCAATCCTGAATGAATGGAATCCTTCTTGCCTTGACTGCGCAATACTCATGGGAAAATACAACGTGTATGTGGTTTCATGATTGCACCCACTAATGTCACAACTGATAGTCAAGTTGTACCTTTCACCTACATCTCAACTGGATCTCCATTGGATCTGACATGCAAGTAGTTTACAGTAGTAAACATTCAGTTGCATGTGAGACCACTAATTGTGAATTAACTATTAATCAATTCACTGATCTCTCACTAGTGTATGTTCAGTTACAATTAGCACAACTGAGTTTAACTCACTTAACTGAGTTTAACAACTTTACAACTCACATAACTACACATCCAACTCTGTTACAACTTCGAATCACTCAGTTACAACTAAGTCCACGTGCATGTCCCACCAACCAACCTTTGAACTCAAATTTCCTATAGCTAACTGATTTTCCACTTCAATTAACTATTTCCGAGTGCTCATAGACAATAGATTATTGTTTATTGTCCAAATATTATTATGGGATAATAATAGTCGACATGCATCTATAAATAGACATGAAATCTATAAATAGAACTCACACATACATATATAAATAAAACATCATCTATAAATAGAATTTTCTCATCATCTATAAATGGAATTTTCTCATGCATCTAAAAATAGACTTCCACCTAAAAATATCCTGAGGCTCCATCCTGGTGTAGGTGCATAATTTTCACTAGGATTTTCTTGTTGAATCTCAAAACTCCCTCTCAACAAGAAAGTGGTTATCCTTCACCCCAATCCTGTCTCTATGGTATTCGAATTTTCTCCTAGTGACTGCCCTCGTCAGAATATCTGCATCCTGATCTTTCGTAGGAATGTAATGAAGCAACATGATCTTCCGCTGCACACAATCTCTGATATGATGATACTAGATATCTATATGATTAGATCTATCATGAAACATAAGAGTAATCGAGAGTTTAATGCAAATTTGAATATCACAATGAATCACTGTCAGATCTAAATGAGAACCAAACAAACCAACTAAGATCTTTCTCATCCAGATAGCCTCACATGCAGCTTGACTTGCTGCCATGTATTCCGCTTCCACTGAACTGAGTGCCACAGATCTCTGTTTCCTGCTGTACTAAGAAAAAACTGTAGATACGATACTAAAAATCCCCTCGATGTTCTCTTTATGTCCATTGGGCTGCCCACTCAATCTGCATCCATGAAGCCATGCAGCTTCGCTTCATCCATCTGTCTGTACCATAAGCCATAGTAAGATGTGCCCCTCAGGTATCTTAGGACATGCTTGCCCACCTTCCAAAAGATCTTTTTAGGCTCAACCATTACTTGACTTAGCTGGTTAACCACATAGCATATGTCTGGTCTTGTGTTCACTAAATACATTAGCGAACCCACTAACTATCGATAAACAGTAACATCCACTACCTCTCCATATGTAGCATCCTCTTTCCTCCAGTTTCCTGGAAGAGTAGTATCCATGGGTTTGAAGCCCTCCATGTGAAACTTACCCAGTATCTCCCTTGCATACTTGCCTTGAGATACAAAACGTCCACCATCTCGCTCCCATATTTCCAATCCAAGGAAATAATGAAGGAGGCCCATATCCTTCATCTTGAACTCATTTACAAGGTCCTCCTTGCATGAGTGTATCAACTGCTTATCACCAGTCATTATTAAATCATCAACATAAAGAATAATTATTATAAGCTTACCCTCCACCACAATTTGGTATAGGTTTGCATCTGCCTCACTCTTGGTGAAGCCAAGTCCAGTGAAATAGTTGTCTATCCGAGTGTACCAAGCACGGGGTGCTTGCTTCATCCCATAAAACGATATTTTGAGTCGACACACATGCGACTCGCTGCTAAAGATATCAAATCCTTCAGGATGCTTTATGTACACCTCTACCTCAATGATCCCATTGAGAAACACAGTCTTCACATCCATCTGATGAATGCGCCAACCCATCTGCACTTAGAGAGAAAGGATGGTCCTTATGGAAGAATACCTTGCGACAAGTGCAAAGGTTTCTTCATTATCAATCCCCTCAATCTGTGAGAAGCCCTAGGCCACAAATTTTGCCTTTTATTTCTCAACACTCCCATCAGCAGCTAGCTTTACCTTGTAGATCCATCTCGAACCTATCACTGATTTATCAACTAGCCTTGGAACAATTTCCCAAGAACTCTTTCTAACAATGGAGTTATAGTCCTCCACCATTTCATCTACCGATGTGGGCTCCTGCACTGCTTCCTGAAAGGAAGATGGCTCAATAACAATACATTTTCTTATGAGAGACATGTATCCAGTAAATCAGTCAGGAGAATGTCTTTGTCTGCATTGTGAAGTAGGGGCTCCTACATTTTTCACAGCATCAAGTCTCAGCCTATCAACTTCTGTGGTACGCCTTCAGCCAGTTCTGATGTTTGGCTCTGCGTGAGTGGACTCCTCCACTCAATGAACCTCATCCTGTGGTTGATCCACATCTAGAGACTCATCTTTAGGAACCAACAGTTCCTCCTCTACATGCAAGTCCAGATCCCTCTCAAGCGACAAACATATGGCTTTCGCCTCATCAAATTTTATATCCCGTTGCATAACAATCATCTTATTGTTAGGAAAATACACACGATAATTATTGGGTGTTTCTGTGTACCCCACAAATTTCCCAACTTTAGCAGTCAGCTCCAGCTTCTTCATGGCATTCTTGGTCACATGCACATAAAAAAATGAGCCAAAAATATTAAAGTGCAAAACATCTGGTTTCTTACCAGTGAAAGCTTCTTTAGGTGTACTCATGCCAAGTACTCTATGAGGACAATGGTTTTGCACATAAACCATAGCGTTGCATGCTTCCGCCCACAAATGCATTGGTAGGCCCTGATCATGCAACATCGCTCGTGCTGCCCCCATGATCGTTCTATTATTCCTCTCTGCGACCCCATTTTGTTATGGGTTATGAGGCGCTACGAGTTCTCTTTGAATTCCTTCTTTTTTGCAGAAGTATTTGAATTTGTTAGAGATGTATTCTCCACCATTATCGCTCCTCCGAGCCTTCACTTGCTTCCCCGACTCTTTCTCCACCAATGCCTTAAACTCAGAGAACTTTGAGAATGTTTGATCCTTCTTCTGCATGAATAAGATCCAACATTTACGATAAAGTTCATAAAAAAAAAACATAATACTTATGTTTTGTTCTTGAGGCAACCGAGAATGGTCCACACATGTCTGTGTGAACTCTCTCCAGGATCACCGAAGCATGGTTATCCTTTTCATGAAAGGCAGACTATACATACTTCCCCATGGTGCAATCCTTGCACTGATCTAACTGAGCAAGTGTTCCCATTAGAAGTATAGTAGATATTTGTTGCATGACTTTCAAGGCTCCATGATGAAGATGGCCCAATCGCTTATGCCATAATTCGCCCTCATTCTAGGTCACCACTTTTTATGCCTTGCCCATCATGGCAGCGCAACCATCTACCTCCAGCTTGTAGAGATTATTAACTCGAATCCCTCTCCTCTTGGCTTGACCCATTATTTTATGTCATAGGAAAGCTTTTCCATCGCTGAAAACAATGTAATAGACTCTGTCCTCTAACATTGCGACTGAGACTAAGTTTTTCTTCAGACCTGGAATATGCATGACATCTTTCAATTGGAATGGTTTACCTGACTCCCTCTCAAAGGTAATGGTACAAATGTCGGTCACACTGTATCATCCAACGTCTCCCATCTCTATATGCATTTGGAGATATTTCTCCTCCAAGTCACTGAAAATCTCCTTATCTCTCGTCATGTGGAAGGAAGCGCCACTATCCAAATACCACACCGATCCCAATGCACTTGAAACCATGCCTGCGATCAAAGAGAATCAAGTTCAAATCGCGAGGCAAGGACCTCACCAGCTGTAGCTCTAGTAGACTTCTTGTTCTTCTTCTTCTGTGGACAGTTAGTAGCGAGATGCCCATGTTTGTGACAGTGAAAACACTTCACCTTGGACAAATCCTGCTTCTTGCCTTTAGACTCGGATTTTGATTGGAATTTCTTCCCCTTCCCTTTCCTTGCCTTGGTAGCCAAAGCATAATCCTCTTCATCATCATGCTTTGATGAAGAGCCATATCTGGTGTTCCTCCTAATCTCCTCCTACACTAGATCCGACCATAGTCATTCCCAATCTGGCAATTTTTCCCGTCCGTTGACAGAGTATTCATAACTCTGCCAACTCTTAGGAAGTCCCAAGAGAGCCAAGCTCACCAAATCATCATCAGCAACAGTGATTCTCACACTCCCCAGTTCATCCCGACATTGGACAAACTTCGTGAGATACTCTGGAATATTGTTGCACTTTTCCATCAATCTTCCTGAGTTTATCTTTTAGTGCCAATTTTGTATGGTCGTCGCTGCTTTGGAAAAGATCCATCAAAGCCTTCCACATAGCATATGGTGTGGATTTCCCATGAAGGCTTGAGACAATGTGGTCTCGTACACCTTCCGATGGAATCCTTCTCGCCTTTTCCACTTTCTTTTTCCATGCATTAAGTAATGCAACATCTATTGAAGTGGGCTTAGGAACATCATTGTCAATGAACTCCTTCAAGCCATTATCTTCTAGCATTGCCTCCATCTAGTCCTTCTAGGAAATGTAGTTCGAGCTGCCCTCGAGTGCATAATCTAGCCGCAAGCCATTGAAATCCATTTCGATGTTTACTCAATTGTAGCACCAAGAAAATATTTCTACAAATTCAAATTGTTTCCACCAACAAACTCATCTCTTACTTCAAAATTGCAATCTTATGTGCTCTAATACCATGTAAAAATTTAAATACAAATTATGTATTGCCTAGATTCTTCTGATCTAACAATTATATGCCACTGATAAATACATAATTGCTTCTACAAAAATCTTGCAGAATTTAAAACACGATCACCAATTGCAATATCAAGAAGAAATATCAATCACACATAACACAGATGTTTTTACCGGGAAAGCATAAAGCTAAAAATCCCACTATCATATATTATGTATATATCATGGATCATGAAAAAATCTCATACAAAACTCTAATCCAAGAGCTCTCAGTACAATATACAATCGTCTTACACTGTCATACAAAAATTGGCAAATTCATGTGCCAATTTACTGCCTCTAGACAACCTACATCAACTACGCAATCCCAGCTGATAGAAATCCATGAATGAATGGAATCTTGCTTGCCTTGATTGTACAATCCTCATGGGCACATCCAATGTGTGTGTGGTTGCATAAGTGCACTCACTAATGTCACAAATGATAGTCAAGTTGTCCCTTTCACTTACATCTCAACTAGGTCTCCACTGGATCTGACATGCATGTATTTAATAGTAGTAAATCTTCAGTTGCATGTGAGACCATTGATTGTGAATTAATTAATAATTAATTCAATGATCTCTCACTAGTGTATGTTCAGTTACAACGAGCACAACTGAGTTTAACTTACTTAATTGAGTTAAACTACTTTACAACTCACATAACTACACATCCAACTCTGTTACAACTTCGAATCACTCAATTACAACTGATTCCACTTGCATGTCCCACCAACCAACCTTTTAACTCGAATTTCCTATAGCTAATTGATTTTCCACTTCAGTTAACTATTTCCAGGTGCTCATTGAGAATAGATTACTGTTTATTGTACAACTATTATTAAGGGATAATAATAGTCGACATGTATCTATTAATAGACATGTGATCTCTAAATAGAACTCGCATATACATATATAAATAGAACATCATCTATTAATAGAATTTTCTCATGCATCTAAAAATATACTTCCACCTAAAAATAGCCTGAGGCTCCATCCTAGTGTAGGTGCATAATTTTCACTAGGATCTTCTTGTTGAATCTCAACACCTTGATCTTCTCTATAGCAAAATAACATGTAGAAGTCATTGTAAGCCTCTGAAACAGGTACCATTGTCTCTATAATGCCAAAATCATCTAAGATTGACTATCCTTGCCCCTAATTTTGTCGAATATTGCCTCCATTATTGCAAAAACAAAATTCCCACAATTTCTCCACTAATTCTGGAGGAACTCCAGCTAACCCTGCCAAAACTGGGGTTTCCGCTGGATTTGGCATGCTTTGCCAAATGAGCCGCCAAGTTAACTGCGCATCAGCTTAGAGATAAGTATGGATTACATTTAATTAAGTTGTTCTTAGCGCATAAAGCGCATTTAGTAGTTTGGCTCCGATGTTGGTCATGAAGTATGGACATATGATAGGGGGCTGGCCCCCTCCTCCTCCCGTTGGTGCGGACCTGAAAGCATAAGTATAAATTGCGTGCTTGATCTATTAAGATCCGAAATGGTGGTGTGGTGATTAAAGGGATGGCTTGTGCGGCGAAGGTTTGGGGTTCAAACCTGATCCTACTCACATTACATTTCTTTTACCATATTATATAACGAAACAATTGAAATTCCAACTAGTTCGATATAGAGTTAATCTTATTTCTTATATCATAAATTTCTACATTATTTCAAAGATTTAGTTAATTTTTAATACTTTATTTTTAATAAATTAAAGCTTAATACTTAAAACTATACATTAACTACCATTTATATTACATAAACTAAGTTTATGCAAATGGATATAAAGTCCTACACATTATTAAAATTTAATTTTTTTCCACTTAAAACTATACATAAACTCATTTTCTACCATTTATATTACATAAACTAAGTTTATGCAAATGGATATAAAGTCCTACACGTTATTAAAATTTAATTTTTTTTCACAACTCTTCATTGTTTTGGCAGCTATGTTGACCGTTTATAACCGTTTATGTTGATGCTCCTAAAGTATAAAGTAGCACACATTTGGTATCATTTGTATTTTACTAGTCATAGTCATATCAACTCTAGTATATTCGAAAATTTTCATTTTTGACAACATATTTTTCATCATATAAGAAGATGGAAGAACTCGCCCACATGGAAATGGTTCTTTCTATAGAATGGGGGACCTTTGAGATGGGACAGGGAAAGGGATGTTCTTCTGAAATGTTACCTGCGGATAGGTAAAGCGGGTGAACAGTTCTCATGGTGTCTCCACAATCGGCAATGACACATTTCTTCCATTATCCTCTCTAACAAAGCTTTCAGAAACACTTAAGAATATGAAATGTTCCCTACATGAAACAAATGTTTCTTTAAATCTTCACTTCATTCACTAGAGAGACCGTCTATAGACTTCACCTTAGTGGGAGTCATCAAATTTCTATGGTCAGTTTCATTCAAATATAATGGATTCATTTGGGTTTTGCATTCACTTTTTATTTGTTTAGAATTTTTTCTCTGAGGAAATAGTATTCATTATCAAATTAGTCCTACTTGTTGGGCTAAAAACATTTACTACCCAATTGGATGGAGTTATTAAATATAAATTTTTAAATTAAATTCATCGACAAGGCTTCAAATAATAGAACTATTAAAAATATAGGAAATTCAGAGGCAAACGCTTCTCTATTTATTTCCAACACAAACTGAAACAAACATTTTGTCCCCTTTATCTAAATTCCTTGCTAGAACCAGATTCTACTTGATATATATAGACATATGGATATCGCTAAATAAACTTCCGCACCATAAACAAAGTCCCGACTTCCCCGCGATTCCTCATCTGAATTGGAATTGGGCGGCGAAGCATTTGGACCACGCCCTGACTGAAAATTCGCAGAAGGTGAACGAAAAGGCCACAGAAAAGAGAAAATATTGCACCTCCGTTCATTCTCTCTGCTGTTCGGAGTTCGTCTATCAGTAGCATAGACGGGAATGTTTTCCCCTGTGGATCCAATCCTAATAGAAATCGCAGGGGCATACTCAGATCCTCTCACATTACCTCGGCCGCCGGGCGCTGATGATTCCGGCGGGCATGAAGCATCGTTGCTGGGCCTCGAAAAAGATCGAACCTTTGGGTTGTCTGTAACCTCGCTTGACAATCCATGGCGACAGATGGGGCACGAATTGTGCTGCGCCAACCACGGAAGAATACAATCTGAATGATAAATGTGTTTGCAAGGCATTTCCCGGGCTTCGCCGCCTAATTCAAATTGTTCCTGGCAGACGGCACAATGCCAATTGTTAGCCAGATGCCCAGAATTTATCATTACTGTCGGCATTGCGTCAACCGAAGCTTTCAGGGCAGGGGGGCGGCCGCATCTATTGTTCTCAGACAGCTGTTCAACCAATTGCTCTAAACCAGAGGCCATGGAATAATCCTGCCTGTTTGCAGGGAAGGGGGTGGGTTCGATTTCTCTACCGTACCCAAAGAGAAAATCCATGGCCCTGTTTCCCACTGTTGTGTTCTGTCTGAATATCCTATCGTCTGGGTCTCCGTTGTTTCCGCGGATATTGGGGCGGTTCGGCCGTGTCGCCATGAGGAACCCGTCAAAGAGGTTCGTAATTGGGAAGTTGGAAACAGCGTCGCCTGTTTCTTGTATAAAGCTTCGGCCACAGGAAGAGCAGAACATGGGATCACTAGCGAATTGTCTGATGAAACCGTTGCAGGAATGACACCAGTAGGAAGAAATGCTTCTATCACTCATCTCGGAAAATTCCTGAAACCTTCAAAAGCTTGCCACGGCACCAACGAAAAACGCCCGTAGCAGAAGGATGTGGGTAATGGCAATTGCGGAACAAAAGTGAATGGAGGTAATAGTGCAAGCAGTAATGGAGATAGCCGTGAACATGGTGGGAGAATGTAGTCTTAAAGTCCAGAATTTGGAGTTCCGGAGAGTTTGGTATTTCCAGGAGCAGACGAAAGAATCGTCCATATATTCCTTGCGTTTGCTTTGTGTTTTGGTTATTGTTTGGGTATTAAAAACTGATGTCGATGGCCGACACTCCGCCAAATTCTTTCGGTTCTGCCGAAATTCCGGACCGTCAAAGTGACGATTTAGATTCAGGAATATTTTGGAAATGCGATCGATCAAAGCGAAGTTAACTGTTTGATTTCACTGCTCTTCTTCAAATTTGTAAAAAAAGCAAGTTCAACGAAACAAACTCAGCATAGTAGTTAAATAAAAAATATAATATTTATTTATTATACTTGGTGCGAATTGATAATTGAATTATAATAATTTTATATATATACACACGTACAGTTGCATTCGATGTTAGACTAAAACTGTAGCTCTGTATCTCAGTCAGTCCGGGCTCTAACCGTAACAAAAACTAATTAAATGATGTTATGCGTAACTTTTCACTTCTTATAAATGCATTGTTATTTTTAAATGTTTAATTAATTAAAAGATAATTTAGTTATTATTCATTAAGAAAAAGATATTTATATAAATGTTTAATTAAAATTAAGATGTAATTTTAATAAAATATGAAAAAATAATTGTGCCTCTTTGATGGTCTAATAGTTGTTACAATGAGATGTTACCTTCACTAGGTTTCAAATATTAAGGGAACATCTTTGGTATATTGTAATAAGACTTAATAGTTGTTACAATGAGATGTTACCTTCACTAGGTTTCAAATATTAAGGGAATATCTTTGGTATATTGTAATAAGACTTAAGATCTTTATTGCCATTCCTCTTAATTTCCAAAACAAACTTAATTGACAAAATTATGTGGTCCAAATTAAATTTAATGTAGCAAAATCATATTATATATATTGATATTTAATTTTAAGTCGTGTTTTAAAATATATTAAATTAATTTTATTAATAATATTCAAATAAATTTAATTAAAAATCAATATAAATACATCTTACTAGTAGTTTGACTAAATACTAAAAGATCAATTTAAAGGATACAAACTTCTTTTTATGTTTAAAATTAGAGAAAATATAAATTATCTTAACTAAGTAAATTTAAATTTAAGATGTTTTTACTTTTATAAATATATTATATATATTTATATAAATTTAATATTATTAATAAATATATGAAATATAAAAAAATTAATAAATTTTGAAATTTTTTATATAATATGTATCTTTTTCTGGATCCGTAACCCATCATATAAATAGTTTTAATAAAGCCAGACTTATGTTCAAACTTGTCTCCAAGGCCTAAACAATGAGAAAAATCGAAGAAATTATAAACATGAAGGGAACAATCTAATGCAAAACTAAGCACTTCCCATATTCAATTCATATGCCCCAATTCGATATGTCCAAGAAGAAGTATCTACCAATTTTCATAGTGTAACATCATGATAAAAAACATTTTGGCATAGTTCAATCAATTAATTTGAGAAATATGAAATTGTTGTAATTAAACAGACCGAATTTAAATCCCGTGACCAAAATTAGCCCCCAAAAAAACGTATTGCAACTATCTTTTGGATTCCAAAATACAATTATATAAAAAAACATGAACATACCTAGTTAAAATCCCGTGACCCAAGCTAACAAGAGGAAAAAATAAAAACATATTGTGACTATCCTTCGGGTTACAAAATACAATTATATGAAAAACATAATATATATAATTTTAAAAGAAATAACATAATTTAGTTTTAAAAAAACCATTCATAATAAATATTATTACAATTATATATAAAATCGTAATATATATTCTCATATATTACTTTCCCGTGTAAGCCTTATACCACCGTTAAGAGTACGATTTATTATGCAGATGATCGCATGGTTAGCGGACACCACCAACCTGAAGAAGTGTGGAGAACAAGATTTCTCGTATCATCTTATCCTCTAGATTTATCAATCATATAATTTTATTAATCTTAGTTCATATAACTTAATTTTAATAGTGTAGGTCCTTATCTTCTACTCTATATATACTCCTTCAATTTAAATAATGCAAATGGATTAATAATTGTTTCTTGCCAGCAAAGTGTAAGTGAAACCGAAAAATAGAATTATATTCTTTGTACCACGGCCCATCCCACTCAAGGAATCGAACATCGAAAACTTAATGAAGCCTCTCGCATCTTTCGCGCTCCATAATTTTAAGCTGTAACTGAATTTGCTTTCCTCCAAGTCTTATAAAGATGTTTTGGGATAGCTGCGTAGATTATTTTCTCCAGCGTACATTTTCTTTGGGGTCAGAATACCAACTGTGACAAGGTTGTTGATTTCTTTGAATTTGCAGGAGATTTTGTGCGTTAAATATGGAGATGGATAGTCGTAGTACTGAGTACTGGTGCCATTTTTGTCATCGTTCCTTGAGATTATCTGCAGGAGATCCAGTACTCTGCCCTACCTGTCGTGGAGCGTTTCTAGAAGAAGTCAGTGGCGGCCAAGGTGTAGCGAACCCCTTCGATGGAGATCTCGTGGCGACGATGCTGAATTGGCTCAATAACCGCGGAAACAACGAAGGCCGCGACCAACTCCCGGATGGGTTTCTCAACGGTCCGTTTATGATCCTCAGACGGCGCCCAGATAGAAGGAATGGCCTTATGGAATTACTTTTAGGTAATGACGCAGGAATTGAACCCAGGCCCTTGCCTGCAAACATTGGGGATTATTTTCTGGGCACTGGTTTAGATCAGCTAATAGAGCAGCTCTCTCAGAACGATAGGTGTGGCCCTCCTCCTGCCCCGAGTGCAGCCGTGGACGCAATGCCCAGAATTAAAATCAATTCCCAGCATTTAACTAGGAGTTCGCATTGTCCAGTGTGCAATGAACAGTTTGAAGTAGGCGTCGAAGCCCGGGAAATGCCATGCAAACATATTTATCATTCTGACTGTATTGTTCCGTGGCTGACTCAGCACAATTCGTGCCCTGTCTGTCGCCAGGGATTGCCCAGTGACGCTCCAGACAGTGCAGAGTCTGGATCTGCAACCGGCACCAGCAGTGCTGCTTCATACTCCCCTATTCCTTCAGCCACCGGCGGCCAAGGTAACATGGAAGGATTTCGGAATTTCGCTTTTTTCAGGACTGGCATTATATCCACTGGCCAAAATAGCAATTCAATTAATTCGCCCGTTTCAGCTGCAGGTAACGGCGGACAAAATCGACGACGATGCAATCTGTTATCTTATCTGTGGCCTTTCAGCCGGTGTTTCACAAGTCAGAATTCACGGCCTCCCCGGAATGCTTCCAATTCAAACGATGGTGTTCGCCGAAGGCGTCTGGCGTGGCTGTATCGTCCTTCTTTGTGGTTCAGCTAAGTGAAATGAAAACACTTCAAAGAACTTGCCTGTAATATGAATGCGTGGGGTTGACTCTATGTATATTTTCAACCATAGGGAATGTATTTCATTTATTTTTTCAAGCATGAAAATGAAAATACTTCTGGTTTATATTATGTATCAGAGAAAAACTATATGGCAAAAACGTCTGAGACATTTTTTTTTATCGGTAGACAAAGTTTGAAGCAAGCCTCTTACAATCATTACATATGAGAAAAACAAAATTCTTCGAAACAACATTTCAAAATACTTCTGGTATTTCATTTATGGCACAACATTTCAACCATTAGCTACAGGGTAATTAACTTAGATGGTGGATGTTTTGGAAATTCTACACTGCTTACATCTAAAAGAATTGAGCCAGTAACATGATTATCAACCATGAAAATCTACACATTTAAATTATCCATAATTGTGTTTTATGCTTTTGATTTTGAATTTTTTGGCTAAGAACTTTCTACATGGTGTTCTTTTTGACTAGTTATTTATGGCTTTGTGTAGTGAGCTAACAATTTCAGCAATTTTTTCTGGATAGTAATTAAAATTTTGAAAATAAATTCAACACTATCAAAATTCAAACTCTTTGATAACCAAAATCATTTACTAAGAATATCAACTATATTTATCCATTATTTTCCAAAGGGAAATTGTTGTTTACTATGAGGCAGATTGTATGCATTAGACCAACCTCATGGCGAAAGTTTTATCAAGCTTCCAGCGAGGTGTGCTGTGCATTTATTCCTGCCTCGCTACGAGATCGATTCTCATGAGAAACTGAAACCACAAAATCTTTCGTGACAGAAAAGCCAGCCTGCCCGCTTCATCGCCTGACCTTTATATGTTTTTTAATCCATCTCTTTACCATATGCTGATGAATGTAAATATTTTTAACATGATACCTGTGGCTTTATAAGATGGATGGATGGATGGGACAAATCCTATGATCCACATAACAAGAGAGAAGGAAAAGAATCCAAATGTGTTATCAATGTTAGACCACTCAATGCATCCACTTTTTGTGCAGAAAACATCCGAGTAAAAAGAAGTCAAAATCTAATGTACGTAATAGTTGTGTGACCATGGGGTCAACCACAAAAATATAGTCACATTAACAGTTGCCATATATCGAAAACAAATATCATCGTACATTCAATTGGAGCAAATGCAATGTATCCCTGATCAAAGTTGGGAGTGGTTGATGCAAGAGTAAGAGTGTAACTCTAGTGTTTTTATGAAATAGGATAAACGATATGAACGACTTAGAGATTTTTATGTATGGGAAATTTGGATTCATGTGCGAATATGATACAAAATAAATTATTTAAAAAATTAAAAGTAAAGTTAAGAATTATTTTATTTTGGATAATTTAAGTAAAAGATAGAATCATGAAAAAATAAATTAAAGCAATATTAGAACAGTGGTTGATGGTTCGAGCGCATTGACTATATATTATTTTGCTAAGCTTTTGCAATTTTAACTCAATTTTTCTGAAAGTTTTGAATATTTCAATAGTTTTGTAAATTTAAAAATAATTTTCTAATATTTTAAATTTTTTATTCTTCTAGAGAGTTTTGATGGTAAATAATTCTCCTCATGAAAGCCTATTTATTTTTGGTATTTTTTGGTTCGACAAATCATTTTAAAATAAAAATAAAAAAACTAAATTTATGAGTGGCCATTATGTAGGTGACTGCTCTAACACTAACATTGAGAGAATGCTTTCAACAAGCTTTTTATTTAAGCAGGGCAGGAGGAGGAAGGAGGGGCGACAACATAGGGGCACATAGGAAGGAGGGGCGACAGTGAAGGGGCACATTTCTTGGTTACTGCTTCCACACTAACATGAAAATAGGTATGCACATTTCTTGGTTAGAGCTTCAAAACTAACATGAAAATAGGTATTTCTAGTCTGTTTATCTCCTATTATTTTAGTTTAAACTAGTTTCCATTTGAATTTTTTATAGATTTAGTTGTGCGGGAGAACAATTACATAGAGCTATTGCATAGAGCTATGAATCTGTGTAGAATGAAGAATGTGAAGAGGACCGGGTATGTGTAGGAGAACGAGAGTGTTGAGTGTACTTTATTCCACAGAAATGAAATTAATTAATTAGGAATATAAACTTTAATTTGTAATATTTGGTGGATCGAGGTGGGATGTGTAGTTTCCAAAACTAGAAAGAGAAACTTATAAACTAGAAATAACGAACGGGTGTGTGGAACAACAAAGAGAGACTTTTTTTTCTGCAATGTTTAGCTCTCCTCCCACACACGTCCCTCCCACAAAAATGGTTACAGACAAAACTTTATTTGGTGGAGATAAAATTATTTAAACTTCAAGAAAAAACTTAGTATCCAATATTAAATGAACTTTATTTTTTATGCATGTGAGAAAGGATTGTTGTGCAGGAAAATGGGTACATGGAGAACATAATAGAAAATTTAATTCGTAGTGTAAAAAAACACTTGCATTCACAATGTTGTTGTTTTCTGCATAAATTTATTGACATGAAATTTCTTCCACATACATGTTCTCACTTCTTACATTTGTGAATTAAATACTAATTAGCAAATATTCAATTAAGTTTTTTTTTGAATGCATGTGACGAAGAGGCATTGTGTTGGAGAATAGGTGTGTGGACCAAGGATGTAATATCCTTTAAGAAATATATAATGCCACTGTTGACCAACAACATAGATGGGTCAATTATATCATAATGCCAATTAATAACCCTTGACTTAGCGTTGTGGTGGTGCTGCAACAACTTGCTGCAATAGATCTGTGTTTTCTTTCTTCCTTTGCCAATCTAGAAATGCAAATAATTGTAATAAAACTGGTAGGGAAGATATCAGATACACGCTCATAAAGTCTAAAGTAAAAATAGACAAAAACCCCTTTCAAAACAAATATGTAATAAATGCGATCAGCTAGGGTGATCATAGAAACCACCGAAATTGGGTTTGCTTACTAGGGGGAGGTCGAATCTTACTGAATGAAGCTTAAGGATCTCACTTGAAAATCCTGACTTGAAAACTCCTCTGAGCTTTCAGAATATCAATGAAGAAAAGATTAAATTCCATGAGTTTCTCTCGATCCTCCTCCTCCTTTTATAGTCGGTTGCTTGGAAGAAATTGTGGGCAAATACCTGGGGTCAAAACAACCCAAAAGAAAAAACCATGGGAAAATACCTGGGGGTAAAAACAACCCAAAAGGAAAAACCATGGGCCAATGCCGCTTTATTTATTAATTTATTTATTAGTCTACTACTTTTATTATTTTGTGCAACAGGTTAAATGGTTAGGGATATTACAGTTCCCCCTACCCAAATTGCTTGCCCTCAAGAAATTTCAATGTTGGATGCTGCAATATGTGTTCTCCTTCCCAAGTGGCATCCTCAATGAGCAGATCTTTCCATCGTACCAAATATTCACGGATGATTCTACTTCGAAGCTTTCTTTCTTGAACCTCCAACACCTCGTCAGGAACTAATTGAAGATGTCCCTCTTCATCTGGTGGCGGTAATTCTGGTGATGATTTTATGTTTGATCCTAATGCTTTCTTCAAATAGGAGACATGAAAGATGTTATGAATTCTGCTCTCTACGAGAAGCTCTAGCTCATACGCCACTTCTCCTATCCGGATAACTCGATAGGGCCCGTAAAATCGTGGCTTTAATTTTTCTGCTTCAAGGTAGACTACCTATACGGCTGAAGCAGAAGATAAACCACATCTCCCACTTCGAAACTCCTCTCTATCCTTCAACGATCTGCGTATAAATTTTTTTGATTCTGTGTTGTCTGTAGATCGTCTTTAAGGGCTCTCAGAATATCCTGACACCACTAGATCCAATCCTTTGCAAATGGTGCTCTACTATCTCCAAATTTTGTATCTGCAAAAGATAGTGCCTCATATCCATATAAGGCTCAGAAAGGTGACATCTCCATGGAAATGTGATAAGTGGTGTTATAGCAGTATTCTCCTAAGTACAACCACTTGGTCCATGCTCATTTTTGTCCTGTGACATAATCTTGTAAGTAACATTCCAACCATTTATTCATTGCTTCTTTCTGTCCATTTGTCTGTGGGTGATAACTGGTACTAGGGGTGAGTTCTGTTCCATCCAACCTGAATAAATCTTGCCAGAACGCTCCCATGAATCTGTTGTCATAGTCACTCACAATGGTTTTGGGCAAACCATGTAGACGGAATACCCCCTAGAAGAATATTTCTGCTATTTGAGATGCATAAATTTTGGAGGGGATTGCAAAGAAGTGAGCATACTTGGTGAGACGATCCACCACCCCAAAAATACAATCTTTGCCTTGTGATGAGGGTAGACCTGTAATTAAATCCATAGATATAATTTCCCAGTTTTGTTCCGGAATGGGTAGTGGTTGTAATAAACCTGTCGGGTGTGTGTGTTTAACCCTATTACTTTGGTAGGTACGACATTCCTTAACATATTTGATAATGTCCTTCTTGAGTGCCTTCTATTTGAACCTTTCCCTGATGGTCCTATAATTCTTCATAAATCCTGGATGTTCGACTAAAGGGGAGTCATGGGCTGCTTGTAAAATCTTCATCTTAAGTTGAAACTCGGGTACTAGATAGATTCAATCCTTATAATAGATAATATCATTGAAAACTCTATAACAGATGTCTGATGACTGTCCATCAAGGATCTCACAAGCTGATTGATTTTTTGAGTATTCCACCAAAATATGGGACCTCCAGTCATCCATAATATCAATGAGAGAGAAGGTAGTTGGTCTCCTTGACAAGGCATTTGCAACTACATTGTTTTTACCTTTTACATATTCAATCTCAAAATCATAGGCTTGGATCTTACTGACCCATTTTTGCTGCCTTTCATTTAATCCCTTCTGATCGAGGAATTATCTAAGACTATTGTGATCAGTCTTGACTTTGAACCAGTTCCCAACTAGATATGGAAGAAACTTGGCCAATGCATGCATAATAGCCAACATTATTTTTTCATAAATGGAGTAAGAGCGTTCATAATCATGCAGCTTTCTACACTCAAAAGAAATTGGATGATGGTTCTGTGTTAGGATAGCCTTGATTCCTTCCCCAAAAGCATTACACTCCAATAAAAAGGGTTGAGAGAAGTCTAACAAGGCTAGATCTGGACACGAACTCATGACATCCTTCATCCGCTCAAAATTCTCCTAGGCTGTTTCTGTCCATAAAAAGGCTCCTCTTTTTGTCAAGTCAGTAAGAGGGGTTGCTAGCTGCGAATACCGCTTAACAAATCTTTTGTAATAAGTAAAAATACCCAAGAATCTCCTTAACTCTATTACATTTTTGGTAGTTGGCCAATTGAGAATGGCTTCAATCTTCTCTTGGTGGACCTTAACACCCTGGCCCCTGATGATGTCACCCAGATATAGCATTTATGTCATCCCAAACTCACATTTAGAGATTTTGGCATAAAATTGTTGTGCCTCCAGTATTCCCAAGACTTTGTCCAGGTGCTGCAGATGCTCTTTCCATGTTTCACTAAAGATCAAGATGTCGTCGAAGAAGACCAAAACAAATTTACGCAATTTCTTGTTGAATACATGGTTCATGCATGACTGGAATGTTGATGGGGCATTGGTCAACCCAAAAGGCATCGATAGGAACTCATAATGTCCATAGTGGCATATAAAAGCTATTTTTGGAATTTATTGATCATGAACCCTAATATGGTGATACCTTGAGCAAAGGTTAATTTTTGAGAAGTACTTGGCTCCCTTTAACTCATCCATAAATTCGGCGATCCTGGGGATAGGATATCTATTTTTGATGGTCTTCTTATTTAGTGCTCGATAATCTATACACTTCCTCAGGGACCCATCCTTTTTCTTGACCAAGAATACGGACGAAGCAAAAGGGCTTGAGCTCGGCCGAATTTTTCCTAATGCCAACAATTCTTGTATTGCCTTTTCTATCTCATCCTTGTACACTTTGGGGTGTCAGTAAGGGGTAGTGATGATAACTTGGACCCCTTCCTCTAGTTGGATGATGTGCTCAAATCCCCTATCAGGTGGTCTTCCTAGGGGTATATCTCCAAAGACCTTCTGGTATTTTTACAATAGTGCCATAATATTAGGGGAGTACTCCTTGTGTTGTTCTATTGGTTTTTTCTCCATGATTCGACACTCTACTTCCCATACAATATCCCCATGTCGAAGGTCTACCTCCATCCGATTGGATGTCACAACCTTGGGAGGATATGCATGCATTGCTCTCAACTTCACCTTTTTACCATCTGGCCCTGTGAATGCAAGTTCCAAGTCTTAGTAGTTTACTGTATGAGTTCCAATAGAATATAGCCATTGTACCCCCAATACTACATGAGAGTCTGGGCAGTCTATGACAAAGAAGTTATCTATAACTGTGTAGTTTCCCATTGCTAGGATCATGTTAGGAACTATCTTAGTGCATGGCATGCGGTTGTGCTCTTTCTTTATAGGAATCAAAACTGTAAAGCCTTCAAATTATTCAGTAGCTAGTCCCCTTCTGGCTACGAATTCTGCATCAATGAAGTTGTGGGAGGCCCCACCATCAATTAACATAGTAACCTTCTATCCTTGTATGGTACCCCTAACCGAGAGGGTGTGATATCTTGGGACCCCTGTAAGAGAGGCAATGAATCCTTCCTAGATTTCTTCCTGTATTGCCCCCATGCCTTGTGATTCCCCTTGATCGAGCTCTGAATTCTCTTCCTCATCTTATCTCTTAGAAAATACTTCAATATAGTGGGAATTCCCTTTAGTACATCGATGTCCCAGTGCCCAAGGTTCTTGACAAGAGAAGCATAACCTTCTCCTTCTGAGATCTTTCCTGGTCCTATCATCTAGCTTCCCCTTACCAAATGGCTCCTGTTGTTGCTACTTGACTTCCTTCCCTTTCTGAGGAATATAAAATTTGGATAGGAATCTATTCTTGGGTATTGCATCCTGCATATCCCTTGCACGGTTAATTGCATCTTGCAAGGTGGCACGTTGGTAGGCCTTAACCCAACCTCCTAGGGGTTCTGACAACCCTTCTATAAATAACATGACCAACCAGGTCATGGAGAGGTTGCTGACCATTACTGCAAGCCTATGGAATTTTGCAACATAAGATTCAAGGCTCCCTATCTGTCAAAGCTAGGTTAGCTCCCAGAAGTACATCTTAGAATCCTTCCTATCAAATCTTTCTATTAATCTCTGTGTGAATTATGTATAAGAGATGATGTTAGCATGTCCCAGAGTGGTCATATCATGTTGCCACCATTCATGTTCTTCTCCATCAAGATGAAGTGTGGCATATTTGATGGCATCCTTCTGCTGCATGGGATTCAGCTGGAAATATGTATCCAATTTTTATACCCATGACTATGCAGAACACTTCGATGATCCATCAAAATAAGGAAGAGTTACCTTTCCCACAAACTTCTGAAAATCTATGTTTGACTGATGGCCCCCATATGTGGTTGCCCTCCTTTGTTTTTTTCTCCTCATGTAGTAAAATTCATTAAGGCTCAGGGTCGCTTTCACGTTGGGAGGCAACTGATCATACTCTTTCATCCATGCGGTAACCATTTCTGCAATTGGTGAAGGGAAATCTTGCTCCCTGGAGGAGTCATGGTTGGTCAACTAAAAGGGTTGCTCCGAGTGTTGACATGTTCGTGTGATGGACCGTTTCTACGAACATTGATATACTCCTTTGGTGGACCATCCCCACCTGAATGGGAACCTCCTTCCCCATTATTTCTTTGCACATTAGGTTGCCCGATTTGTACTTTAAGGAGATCCATAATGGTGTTTTGAGTGTCACCGATCTTTTGTAAGGCATCTTCAAGTTTGTTATTTTCGTGATCACCCATTGGTCTTTCTTCCCCTTCATTTTTCCCTTGACTCCTAGCCTTTCTTCCTTCCTAATTGATAGTAATATCATTTTGTTTCTCCTTCCTTGGCATCCCACAGCTGGCCAAGATGAAGCTTCGATACCACTGTAATATCCTTTAAGAAACATATAATGCCACTACTGTAATAATAGTAAAAATATAACAACAAAGTAATATGCTTATTATAAAAAACCCTCATGATAACATATACACATAATACTCCATTACACATAATTAAGTTCCAATCACCATATTTAAACAAGCCCTAAGGAAATCCACCATATATCATTTATTAAGGAATTTAGCCCATGTAATACAAGCAGTTTGACCAACAACGTAGATGGCTTAATTACATCATAATGCAAATTAATAACCCTTAACTTAGCACTGTGGTGGTGCTGCAATAGCTTGATACAATATATCTATGCTTTCTTCCTTCCTTTTCCAATCTGGAAATGCAAATAATTATAATAAAACTAGTAGGGTAGATCTCAGATCCACGCTCAAAAAGTGTAATGTAAAAATAGATGAAAACCCCTTTCAAAACAAATATGGAATGAATGCAAACAGCTAGGGTGATCATAGAAACCACCGAAGTTGGGTTTGCTTACTAGGGTGAGATCGAATCTGACAGAAGGAAGCTTGAGGATCTCACCTGAAAATTTTCACTTCTGAGCTTTCAGAACATCAATGAAGAAAAGATTAAATTCCATGAGTTTCTCTCGATCCTCCTCCTCCTTTTATAGTCGGCTGCTTGGAAGAAACTATGGGAAAATACTTGGGGTCAAAAAAACCCAAAAGGAAAAACCATGGGAAAATACCTAGGGTCAAAACAACCCAAAAGGAAAAACCATGGGCCAATGCCGCTTTATTTATTAATTTATTTATTAGTCTACTACTTTTATGATTTGGTCCAACCAGTTAAACGGTTGGGGATATTACAAAGAATAAGAAAAGTTGATACATTGTGTGCCATCCTCATTTTGTGCGCACCTCGGTGCTCATTACAATGTATCAACTATATAGATATCGAGGTTAATTGTATCTCGCTCACTACCCCCTCTCATTTTTGTAGGCGGCTTGTAATTGCATGAGTTCTGACATTACTGGGCAGAGAAATAACACAATACTTACAAAATATGAATGATATGCAATAAAATGACCTACACACACATGTATTCGATGAATTAAATGATAAAAAGACAAATATTCACCCACAATGGCGTTTTAAGTTAATTTGTGAACACAAATTGAGATGATAAAAATTTGGATGTCAAAGTTATCTCCAATACAAATATTTCATAACATGTTTCAGACACAAAATAGTAGCAGGTGGTGGCTATATAGGGTAACAAGTCAGAAAACATTTGAAATGGTTAGTAGAGTGAGGAAAGAAGCTATTTGTAGTGATTCAAATAACCCATTTGTTCATATCGATAGGAAATTTCATTGATTGATTGCATAATTTGAATAATGGAGTGTGTAATTTTTTCTCTTTGCATACTGTGTTTAAAATCTAATATTATTGTTGAAGCTTCTGTTGTCTTACATAAATTTTTATCCCCAAAGGTGAGGTTGCATAAAATCACATCCTCGACTTTCACTCGTGTATGAATGGTTGTCTAATTGTCATATGAAAAGTACAAAATTTGGAAATATATCCATTGGGTTGCAATATTAATTCACCATTGATAACAAATCAATGTTTAGGAAGAGACATATTAGGTCCCTATAATACTATTGTATCCCCTTATTGTTATTGTTAGTATATCCCCCTTATTGTTATTATTGTGCCCCACAATAGCCCACTACTTTTGTTATTGTTCCCTTACATTATTATTGTTAGGTTGGCTAGGATTATATTGTAACTCCATGGACTCTTATATATATAAAGGATGTTTTTCCATTTGTATCATCCAAGAATTGTTCATTTATGTAATGTAAAGGAGGTTTCCCCCTTAAAGTGGCTGATTTCTAAGGCGTTCATCTCTCTTTTATTCTATTTTGGGAGTTGGTTTCATAACATTTGGTACCAGATCTTTGGATTCTAGGGTTTCATTGCTTCAAACAATTAATTGTGGAATTTTCCCTATAAATTTTATCCTACGAAAGTTCAGATGCTAAAAAAAACCAGTTGGGAAGAAATCCTTAGGAACATCGTGTAAAACTTTTAGATCTTGTTTCAAAACAGTGTTAGAGATATGATCTGTGGAAGTTAGGGTTTTTGCAGGTTCCCAAATTTCATCTAAAAGAGGTGACCTTGGGAAAATCATTATAAATCTCTCTCTGACCATCAGATTGGAATTCTGTAAAAATTGGTCAAAAGTACATAGACTGTAGTTTCGTGTGTATCAAGTTTAGAGTCAAAGGAGGAAACATTGAGAGGTGGCACACCGTACAAGTTTGATCTACTAAAGGAGTCCATAATTAGGACATTGTGGGAGATTGGGCATAACTTTTCCTTGAAGATTCCAAAGAAGGTCAAACCTATGGAATTGGAAAGAAGATCCAAAGGGATATTAAAGGATCGAAGATAAAATCTCAGGGATCTGAAATCATAGATATACATCATCTCCAATATCGAGCTCTGCAAAAGCAAGAACAAAGTGTCTATTTTTTTAAAATTGCATAAGTCTTGTTTGACAAAGAAGTTTAAGTGGTTCCAAGGGCATATTGACGCAATTTTATCAGTATTGGGTTCTATAATGCCTCCCAGAAATAATTATACACCCATTAAGCCCTCATAAAATTCTACTATGACGAATGAATAGGAAGAATTGCAGTATGATATATCAAAATTACAGTACCAATTGCAACAAATTTTGATCTCACAAAGAGCAACCAAAGATGAAGTAGATGGTTTAAAAGAAGAAATGGAGGATAAGATGGACGGTTTTAAGAATGGAATGGATTCTAAGATCGATGGTATAGAAGAAAACTCAAAAGGAAACATGGAAAACATGAAGAATGATATAAAAGGAGACATGGAAGGTTTGAAGGAAGGTTTGAAAAAGTTGCTACAAGAAATGATTCCTAATGGAGAAAATATGGAGCAAGTTCAAACAATATTTCCAGAACTTGACGAGGAAGGAAAAATAATATTGGAACCTGAAGTAGTCATGGAAACAAGAACTTGATAACTATGAAATTGATCTATTTTAGAGCATCTCATCAAGTGGAAGAACATGCCTGTTGAAGGTTCCACATGGGAGGATGAGAATTTTATAGAGAAGCATCCAGAAATAATCAAGCGTTGAGGACAACACTTGTTTGAAGGAGAGGGGCATGTTAGGTCCCTATAATACTAGTATATCCCCTTATTTTTATTGTTAGTATAGCCCCCTTATTGTTATTATTGTGCCCCATAATAGCCCACTATTATTATTGTTGTGTCGTTACATTATTATTGTTAGGTTGACTAGGATTATATTGTGACCCCATGGACTAATATATATAGAAAAGAGGTTTTGTGATTTGTATCATCCATGAATTGTTTATTTATGTAATGTAAAGGAGGTTTACCCCTCGAAGTGGCTGATTTATAAGGCGTTGATCTCTCTTTTCTTCTATTTTGGGAGCTGGTTTCATAACATGACATGTCATCGAAAAGGGATGAGTCTATCTTAGAGCAATGCAGTGTAATGTTCTTTGTTATTGATATCTAGGATAAGAAGGAAATTTTTTTCAAGATCAATTTGAAATCAATAGGTGATTTTATGTGATCCCAACATTGGACTAAAATTTTAATTCAAGGTTGATGGCATTAGTCGGGGAATAATTTAGTGTATGGTGATATTTATTTTCCTCGTATTCATATTATTTCGTATTATATTCAAATTTTTGGGTTTTCTAATACATTGTATATGATGGGTAACTAATTGAGGTAATGTATGTAGAGGTACAAAATATTCCAAAAGGGAGTTTTTGTTCCCTGATTTGTGCATCTCACTTGAATGTGTTGGTTTTTATTTCAAATGAATTGTAATGTTTATTTCTCTTTACATTGAAATTTTTGAAATTTCCATTGTGTGAAATCTTAGCATTTCTATTACCAAAATCAACCAACATGAATGCATTAAACAGAAAGCTACTGACATAAACTATTATTTTTTGGTTGGGGGCATTAGTACATAGATAATGTAGTGCATCACAATAGTTTTTTTATCTAGTATTTCATATTATGATTAGATCCAATCCTTATTTATATTTAAATATTTGGTTTTAGTATTGCGTGGGAGGTAAGTATGCAAAATAAATGTGTGAGGGGATGTATGTGACACCATGCATCTAGATTGAACAAGTTGTGACAGTTAACTTTGCACCGTAGTCTTGAAAACCACGTGCCAGTTCATTCCTAAATCAAATTTGGTTCAATTACTTTTTTTGCAGTCTGATATAAAATAAAACAAATCAACACCGACATAATGGTAGGGACTAGCTTAACCATCAAGACGATCCATGGTATAAGGTAGTTGAACATGCCTTCCTATATCATTTATTTGTGATTGTCTTTGCACAATTTTATATTTACCATTAGTATTTACAATCTCCTAGCTAACTACCATGATCACGAGTAATTCATATTTATTTTATATCATAAATTTTAGTTACATATGAAACATTTATCAATGCTATTAAAGAATGATAAAAGTGTGAAGTAAATGGAAAGCATGGTTTTGGAATTTTGAGATTTATTTCCATTACTTTCATTAAACATTGGCTTTGGTATCTTCACTTATTATTTATTGAGAGTGTTATGTGTAACAATTTTCACATGAGTAATAGTAACAACTACGTGAGAACGAGTGTGCATAACAAGGAACACAAATTTTATGCGTAATGTTTCGTATCTTTTTTTATATTCAATATTTTTGAATTTCATAGCAAGATGATGATGTCATAGGTTAATATTGGAAGACTAGAAACAATAGGTTTTTAACAAATTTGTAAGCATTTTATATGATGCAATTTGCATTAAAATTCCAATTTTTATCATGATTATGTGTGAGCTATAATGGGAATTTCAAAGGAATGTTGATTTAATTAATGAGTTTCTAGACGATAAGCGTTATTTCAAATAAATTTGAATTCTTGAAAAATCTCGTAAAACTTGTAGAGTTAGTTTGAAATTATAAGAATTATTCAAAGTTTCACAAAACAAACATACTTTTTCTTGAACGGGTGTGAAAAACAAAGAAAAAGAAATGTAAACATATAGTATACTAGTCTAATAACATTGAAACACCTATACTATGATCTGATAATTTTCATCAAACATAAATTTTGTAAATTATGCCAAATTGGATCAACAAGATAATATAAATGTTATGCATCAAAGTGTTTTCTTTTGTTTTACAATCTAATCAAAATTTTAAATTGAAAAAAGACAAAAACATGTTTTGTAATATTTCTTGAGTAATTATAAGATTTGCAAATTTAATAAATTAATAAAACAATATAAGAAATCACATTGCAAAAAGTAGACAACACATATCACAATGAACTAGTTACGCATTACAATTAAAACATAGTAAATAATGTTAGTTAATAGCATAATACAAACATCAATACTCGAAGGGGGCGGGGGCATGGGGCATGGGAACATTGTGCTGAGAGCGGAGGAAGAAAAAATTGGGTGGGCGAGGAACAAATCTTCCTTTTTGCCTCCACACAATGTATCAACATTAATAGTTCTACGGACTATGCAAGGGTATCGAAACGAGAAATACTCTTTGTTAACTTGACATCCACATAAATTTACCATCTGCAAATTTCTTCTGCACATCACTTTGGTTAGTGCTCTCACGCTGATAGTAAGATACAAATTTATAGTTTGTTTATCTCTCATTATTCATTTTAAACTCGTTTCCACTTACAAATTTTATATATTTAGTTTCACAGGAGGAAACTTTCACAAATTTATGAACCTGTGATGAATGAATGATGTGCGGAGAACGACGATGCAAAGGAAAATTTATTCCATATAGAAGAAATTATTTTAAATAGGAACTAAAACTTAATTCACAATGCTTAGTGGATCGATGTAGGATGTGTGGTTTCAAAACTAAAAAGAGTGGTTTTGAAATTAGAAATAGTGAATATTGGTATTCAAGGTTTCAAAATACTATTTTCATTTTTCTATGCATGTGAAGTAGTTTTGTGAGGGATAATGGGCGCGCATATGAAGGAACAAAGACTTTCTTCTGCAATTCTTCGATCCTCCTTCTGCACACATCTCTCTAGCATGACACTACATGTTATTTATTAATTAATTATGTGGGATGCAGTTGCAAACATAAATTTATTCTAAGGACATAAAATTATTTAAAATTTAAGCAAAAACTTAATATCCAGTATAATAGAAACTCAATATCCAATATGACTTGAAATTAAGTGTGTAGATAAAGGAGAAAAAAATTTAATTTATAATGTAACATAAAATTTCATATGTAATTTTGTTGTCCCACATGTAAATTCTTTCTCAACAAATTTTTTCCGCAAACTCATGTTTCTAGATGCTTTCAAATAATATGTTCATTTGTGATATTACATTTATGATTTAAATATTATTATGAAATATTTAATTTAGCACATTTTTAATGTGTGTCACAAGGATGGGTTGTGTAGAGAAAATGGGTATGCATTTAGTATTATTGAACTTCCTAGCAAGAAAAATTGAAAACATTAGGTTTTTTAAAATTGAATTGTCAAAAATGCTCAATGTACAACTTGTGGAGTAGAGGAGTTTTCATATACAAGGCGTATTAATAATTTCATAGAATAGTTATCATTTGGATTGACTAGTGAGGAGAGAAAGGAACAAAAACATTCTTCCATAATGTTCCGACCATCTGGAAAAAAATTACGTCTGCAAAGTTCTTTTGCACATCTCCCTCCTATTAATATTGAATATATAAACATTTGATATGATGTATCTGACATTGAAAGTCCAAGTTTTACCATGACTATTCATATATTGTGATGGGAAATTTAGAGGAATGTTGATTTAATGAAATTATCACTACCGACAGGAAACATTTCTTCTTCATTTCTTTGTTCGCACACCCTTTTTTACATTAGCGGTTTGCAATTGTGATAGTTTTGCAATCATTGGGAAGAAAAATATCACAATACTTATAAAATATGAAATATATGAAATGAGATGACCAATTCACACACATATTTGATGAATTGAATACTGAAAAATATAGATATTCACTCGCTACAATGTTTTCTATTAATCATATATGCTAGCTAAATTTAGTCACGAGTTATTGGCAATGTTTCTATGACAATGAACAAGAAAAGTGGTGATATGAAGCTATTAGCATGAAATGTACAAGTGGTTAGGACATAGATATATCCACACTAACTTGAGATTCGTCAATAAGAACAAATATAGGGACAATAAAAAATTTGGATGCCATCTTTATCTCTAATACAAATATTATGTAACGTGTTTCACATGCAAAAAAAATAGTAGTTGGTGAATATATAAGGAAACGAGAAGAAAGCATTTGAAATGTATAGTACAATAAGGAAAAGATTTATTTGAAGTGATAAAAATAATTCATTTTCTCATATCGAGTGCATATTTGGAATAACAAAGTGTGCATTGTTTTCTCCTTGCAAAATGCATTTAAAATATGGGAGTATTGTTTGAGATTTTGTTTCCTTACATAAATTGTTATCTCCAATGATAGTGTTGCATAAGATTATATCCTTATATTTCAATTGTATCTAAGTGGTGTGTCTAATTATTATATGAAAAATACAAAATTATGAACATAAGGCCATTATGATGCAATGCTAACTCACTATTGATGAGAAATCACAGTTTAGGAAGTGGCGTATCATGACAAGGGGGTAAGTCTTTCTCATAGCAATGTACTATGATGTTCCTTGTTATTGATAGCTAATACAAGTTGGAAATTTTGTTCAACTCAATTAGAAATTGAGATATCATATTATGTGATGCTAGTTCTAGAATAAATTATTTAGTGATTTTTGGTGGAATTTTCACATTAGTCAGGGAATACTTTAGTGTATTTTCATAGATTTTGTCTAATATTTTGTGTTATTCTCACACTAATTTTTGTCTATGTTCGAAGATTGGGGTTTTTTGGATACATTGTATATGATGGCTATCTATTTTATTAATATGTAGTGTTATGCCGGAGGGAGGGGTGTGGAAGTGTGTGGGTAATGTATGCAGAGTACAAAATATTTTGCAAGATATTTTATGTTCCTTGATTTGTGCAGCTAGCTTCAATGTATTCGTTTTTTATTGTAATGAATTGTAATGTTTATTTCCTTATGCATTGAATATTTTGAATTTTCCATTATGTGCAATCTTAGCATTTATGTTACCAAAATCAGCTAACTTGAATGCATTGAACATAATTCAACTGGAATAAACTATTAATTCATGTTTGGTTTCATTAACTCGATAATACTTTAGTGTATTACAATAATTTTTTTGTCCAGTATTTTGTATTATGAATAAAGTGAATCCTTGTCTATGTTTAAATATTTCGGTTTATGTTGTGTGGGATGTAGGTGTTCGAAATAAATGTGCAGGGGAATGTATGCAAAGGAATATAATATCTTGAAATATATTTTATGTTTCTTGTTATGTGAAACTAGCTTGAACGGGTTGTGATAGTTATCTTCGCATCGTAGTCTTCAAAGCTGCCCGTGACGTCATTCATAAATAAAATTTGGTTAAGTTTGTTTTTAGCAGTGAAATACCAAATAAAATGAATTGACATCACCATTGTAGTGGGGACTAAATCTACGACCAAGTCTCTTTGTAGTATAATTTAGTTGAACACATATTTTCATAATATTTATTTCCGATTTTCCATGTACAACTTTCTATTTACAGTTATTATTAACATTCTCTTATTTAATTTTCATGATCATGGGTAATTAATATTTATTTTATATTAAAATTTATATTTATTATGACACATATATCAATGATATTGAAGCAAGAGTAATGTGCCGAGTAAATGGAAAAGATGGTTTTCGAATTTCAAGAATTATTTCCATTACTCCATGTACGCATTGGATTTGGTATAAAATGGGAATGTCATGTGTAAAAATTTTCCTATGAGTAATAGTAAAAACTTATGATTGAGGAGAGAGCCAAGAATTGTAAAGTTAAATGGGATTTAAGAAAATTATTCATTGACAGAGTATTTTTTAGTGAAAATCATAAATGGGTGGAAAAGGAAGGAAATGGGCTCTTTGAAGTGATACAATTAACTTACTCGTATCAATGATAAATTTCATTGGTTGATGACGTATAAATGATATGTTAATATCCTAATGGAAGAGGAAAGAACAACAATATTTGAAGTATAATATTAGGAAATGCAACATGTGTTCAAGTATTTGATTTCAGAGAAATTGTTTATCTATAATGCACAAAACATTTCGATTTAAGAAGATGAACAATTATTCTAGCAGAGAAGAAGATTCCTCTGAATCCCAAGGATTTGATATGGTTGCTCAAGTTCCCTTGACTAAATAATTTTTTTAAATTTTTTGATGTAGATAGTTTCATGAATTTAAAAGCAAGTAGGGTTGACATTACTCAAGATTTCATTTCGAAAAATTCTTAGGTTCCTTCTAATATTTATCTACTAGATATTTATTTTTTAAGACAACTGTATAGGGACTTTTTTTGGCTCTATTCCCACATGATAATCAGAGAAACTATAGTGAATGTTCAAAAATGGATTTTGTATTTTATTTATCACTTGTACAAAAAAAATGTAAGTTCAACTAGAGTGATGTCATTTCTAACGAATTATTTTTTCAATTAGTTTATTTGTTCAAGAAAAATAGATTCTTTATGATGGAATATCTAATACCAACCCTTGTTTCTATCCATGTGTTTGAAGACTTACCTTGTAATATTAAATTCAATGTTAGCAAGGAACCAATGCAGTTTTGGTATCCTATACTATGGAAGAATACAAATTATTTAAATTTTTTGTTTAGTTCAAGATGTCTTTATAAATCAAGTGTTTTGCATGATGATTAGACAAGAGCATCCTCGAATATCTGTACAGATTCAATTTTTCCTATTTGTCAAAGGGGAGCATGAATAAAGTGAAAGTAATATAGTAATTCAAATTTATGGTTTTGAATATAAGCCATTATTGTTTCCAAAATTTTCTCGAGATAGCTATTGTGTTGCTAAAGTATACAGAAAATGCCTTCATTGGCTCATTATATCTGAACAAAAACAGAAAAAATAATTCATTTATTTTCCATTTACTATTTGGAGTAGTCATAATGAACAATATGACTCGCATGACAGATCTTGCAAAGTCTTTAGATATTTTTAACTTAAGTGAGTATGAAGCCATTTAATCCATTGACCCAAAAGGTTTTTTTAGAAGACATCTAGAGACTCTTAGGTATGGAAACTTTTTTCTAAGAGATAAAGAGCAGAGCGAGGGATTTCACAATGCACCAAAAAAAAATCAAGAGTTTCTAACATATATTGAATAAATCATTGAAGAATAAAAATTTGGAACGAGAGGAAGATACAAGCATAGAGGAACAAATCGTATGGGGAAATCCCAATATTTCACATGTACTATTATTCTAAATTCATCTACCATTTGGAAAAATAAAACATATTGCAAGTGAAAGATTGGTTCACGGTGGGCTATCAGATGGAGATGACAAAGAACCTCCTTATAGAGGTACTTTGAAAGGAGCACACATGGCTGAATTAGTGAAATCCAAGGGTCTGCACAAAACAGGGCAAGTTGAAGAGGTTACCTACATGGAAGTTTATAGCACTATACTACTTGATTGGGTTAGTAATTTTTTGTAAGAAACTTAGAAAATGATGGAGAAAATTTCCAAAGAGGCCACTACATTCCATTACTGCCCTAACATATCGATAAATGAAAATTATGATAGTGGAAGTAAAAGATTAAGGATTGAACAAGTACAAGTTTTCTAAAAAATAAATTATTGATTGAGCATAAATGGATGTTGATGTGTCTGGGGTTAGAATGATAGGGTTCATGAAATTGCATCAATCTACTAGTGACATGCTTGTAGATTCTAGTAGCTAATGAGAAGTAAAAACATGATACTAAAACAAAGAATAAAAAATCTCAATGCATCCACTTTTTGTGCAGACCACATCCGAGTAAAAAGAAGTCAAAATCTAATGTACGTAATAGTTGTGTGACCATGGGGTCAACCACAAAAATATAGTCACATTAACAGTTGCCATATATCGAAAACAAATATCATCGTACATTCAATTGGAGCAAATGCAATGTATCCCTGATCAAAGTTGGGAGTGGTTGATGCAAGAGTAAGAGTGTAACTCTAGTGTTTTTATGAAATAGGATAAACGATATGAACGACTTGAGATTTTTATGTATGGGAAATTTGCATTCATGTGCGAATATGATACAAAATAAATTATTTAAAAAATTAAAAGTAAAGTTAAGAATTATTTTATTTTGGATAATTTAAGTAAAAGATAGAATCATGAAAAAATAAATTAAAGCAATATTAGAACAGTGGTTGATGGTTAGAGCGCATTGACTATATATTATTTTGCTAAGCTTTTGCAATTTTAACTCAATTTTTCTGAAAGTTTTGAATATTTCAATAGTTTTGTAAATTTAAAAATAATTTTCTAATATTTTAAATTTTTATTTTAAATTTTGTATTCTTCTAGAGAGTTTTGATGGTAAATAATTCCCCTCATGGAAGCCTATTTATTTTTGGTATTTTTTGGTTCGACAAATCATTTTAAAATAAAAATAAAAAAACTAAATTTATGAGTGGCCATTATGTAGGTGACTGCTCTAACATTAACATTGAGAGAATGCTTTCAGCAAATTTTTTTATTTAAGCGGGGCGCGAGGAGGAAGGAGGGGCAACAACATAGGGGCACATAGGAAGGAGGGGCGGCGGTGAAGGGGCACATTTCTTGGTTACTGCTTCGACACTAACATGAAAATAGGTATGCACATTTCTCGGTTAGAGCTTCGAAACTAACATGAAAATAGGTATTTCTAGTTTGTTTATCTCCTATTATTTAAGTTTAAACTAGTTTCCATTTGAAATTTTTATAGATTTAGTTGTGCGAGAGAACAATTGCATAGAGCTATTGCATAGAGATATGAATCTGTGTAGAATGAAGAATGTGAAGAGGACATGATATGTGTAGGAGAACGAGAGTGCTGAGTGTACTTTATTCCACATAAATGAAATTAATTAATTAGGAATATAAACTTTAATTTGTAATATTTGGTGGATCGACGTGGGATGTGTGGTTTCCAAAACTAGAAAGAGAAACTTATAAACTACAAATAATGAACAGGTGTGTGGAACAACAAAAAGAGACTTTTTTCTGCAATATGGGAGAACATGTGTGTAGAGTAGGGAATAAATATTTTTTTCCCACAAATGTTTAGCTCTCCTCCCACACATGTCCCTCCCACAAAAAGGGTTGCAGACAAAACTTTATTTGGTGGAGATAAAATTATTTAAAATTCAAGCAAAAACTTAGTATCCAATATTAAATGAACTTTATTTTTTATGCATGTGAGAAAGGATTGTTGTGCAGGAAAATAGGTGCATGGAGAATGGAATAGAAACTTTAATTCGTAGTGTAAAAAAACACTTGCATCCACAATGTTGTTGTTTTCTGCATAAATTTCTTGACATGAAATTTCTTCCACATACATGTTTTCACTTCTTACATTTGTGAATTAAATACTAATTAGCAAATATTCAATTAAGTTTCTTTTGAATGCATGTGGCGAAGAGGCGTTGTGTTGGAGAATAGGTGTGTGGACCAAGGATGTAATATCCTTTAAGAAATATATAATGCCACTGTTGACCAACAACGTAGATGGGTCAATTATATCATAATGCCAATTAATAACCCTTTCTTAGCGTTGTAGTGGTGCTGCAACAACTTGCTACAATAGATCTGTGTTTTATTTCTTCCTTTGCCAATCTGGAAATGCAAATAATTGTAATAAAACTGGCAGGGAAGATCTCAGATCCACGCTCATAAAGTGTAAAGTAAAAATAGACAAAAACCCCTTTCAAAACAAATATGTAATGAATGTGACCAGCTAGGGTGATCATAGAAACCACCGAAGTTGGGTTTGCTTACTAGGGGGAGATCGAATCTCACTGAAGGAAGCTTAAGGATCTCACCTGAAAATCCTGACTTGAAAACTCCTCTGAGCTTTCAAAATACCAATGAATAAAAGATTAAATTCCATGAGTTGCTCTTGATCCTCCTCCTCATTTTATAGTCGATTGCTTGGAAGAAACCGTGGGCAAATACTTGGGGTCAAAACAAACCAAAAGAAAAAACCATGGGAAAATACCTGGGGGTCAAAAAAACCCAAAAGGAAAAACCATGGGCCAATGCCACTTTATTTATTAATTTATTTATTATTCTAATACTTTTATTATTTGGTCCAAGAGGTTAAACGGTTGGGGATATTACAGTTCCCCCTACCCAAAATTGCTTGCCCTCAAGAAATTTCAATGTTGGATGCTGCAATATGTGTTCTCCTTCCAAAGTGGCATCCTCAATGAGCAGATCTTTCCATCGTACCAAATATTCGCGGATGATTCTGCTTCGAAGATTTCTTTCTTGAACCTCCAACACCTCCTCAGGAACCAGTTGAAGATGGCCCTCTTCATCTAGTGGCGGTAATTTTGGTGATAATTTTATGTTTGATCCTAATGCTTTCTTCAAATATGAGACATGAAAGATGTTATGAATTCTACTCTCTGCGAGAAGCTCTAGCTCATACGCCACTTCTCCTACTTTCTGGATAACTCGATAGGGCCCGTAAAATCGTGGCTTTAATTTTTCTGCCCCTTTCTGCTTCAAGGTAGATTGCCTATATGGCTGAAGCCGAAGATAAACCACATCTCCCACTTCGAAACTCCTCTCTATCCTTCGACGATCTGCATATAATTTTTGTCGATTATGTGCTGTCTGTAGATCATCTTTAAGGGCTCTCAGAATATGCTGACACCCCTAGATCCAATCCTTTGCAAATGGTGCTCTACTATCTCCAAGTTTTGTATCTACAAAAGATAGTGCCTCATATCCATATACGGCTCAGAAAGGTGACATCCCCATGGAAATGTGATAAGTGGTGTTATAGCAGTATTCTCCTAAGTACAACCACTTGGTCCATGCTCATTTTTGTCCTGTGACATAATATTGTAAGTAACCTTCCAGCCATTTATTCACTGCTTCTGTCTGTCCATCTGTCTGTGGGTGATAACTGGTACTAGGGGTGAGTTTTGTTCCATCCAACCTGAATAAATATTGCCAGAATGCTCCCATGAATATGTTGTCACAGTCACTCACAATGGTTTTGGGCAAACCATATAGACGGAATACCCCCTGGAAGAATATTTCTACCATTTGAGATGCATAAATTTTGGAGGGGATTGCAAAGAAGTGAGCATACTTGGTGAGATGATCCACCACCACAAAAATACAATCTTTGCCTTGTGATGAGGGTAGACCTGTAATGAAATCCATGGATATACTTTCCCATTTTTCTTCCGGAATGGGTAGTGGTTGTAATAAACCTGTCGGGTGTGTGTGTTTAACCCTATTACTTTGGAAGGTACCACATTCCTTAACATATTTGATAATGTCCTTCTTGAGTGCCTTCTATGTGAACCTTTCCCTGATGGTCCTATAAGTCTTTAGAAATCCTAGATGTCCGACTAAAGGGGAGTCATGGGCTGCTTGTAAAATCTTCATCTTAAGTTGAAACTCAAGTACTAGATAGATTTGATCCTTATAATAGATAATATCATTGGAAACTCTATAACGGATGTTTGATGACTGTCCATCAAGGATCTCACAAGCTGATTGATTTTTGAGTATTCCACCAAAAGATGGGACTTCCAATCATCCATAATATCTATGAGAGAGAAGGTTGCTGGTCTCCTTGACAAGGCATCTGCAACTGCATTGCTTTTACCTTTTACATATTCAATCTCAAAATCATAGGCTTGGATCTTACTGACCCATTTTTGCTGCCTTTCATTTAATCCCTTCTGATCGAGGAAGTATCTGAGACTATTGTGATCAGTTTTGAATTTGAACCAGTTCCCCACTAGATATGGAAGAAACTTGGCCAATTCTTGCATAATAGCCAACATTATTTTGTCATAAATGGAGTAAGAGTGTTCATAATCATGCAGCTTTCTATGCTCAAAAGCAATTGGATGATGGTTCTGTGTTAGGACAACCCCGATTCGTTCCCCAGAAGCATTACACTCCAATAAAAAGGGTTGAGAGAAGTCTGGAAAGGCTAGAACTGGACACGAACTCATGACTTCCTTCATTCGCTCAAAATTATCTTGGGCTGTTTCTGTCCATAAAAAGGTTGCTCTTTTTGTCAAGTCAGTAAGAGGGGTTACTAGCTGTGAATACTGCTTTAAAAATATTCTGTAATAAGTAAAAATACCCAAGAAGCTCCTTAACTCTATTACATTTCTGGTAGTTGGCCAATTTAGAATGGCTTCAATCTTCTCTTGGTGGACCTTAACACCCTGTCCCCTGATGATGTCACCCAGATATAGCATTTATGTCATCCAAAACTCACATTTAGAGATTTTGGCATAAAATTGTTGTGCCTCCAATATTCCCAAGACCTCGTCCAGGTGCTGCAGATGCTCTTTCCATGTTTCACTGAAGATCAGGATGTTGTCGAAGAAGAAAAAAACAAATTTATGCAGTTGCTTATTGAATACATGGTTCATGCATGACTGGAATGTTGCTGGGGCATTGGTCAACCCAAAAGGCATCATTAGGAACTCATAATGTCCATAGTGGCATATAAAAGTTGTTTTTGGAATTTCTTGATCACGAACCCTAATCTAGTGATACCCTGAGCGAAGGTCAATTTTTGAGAAGTACTTGGCTCCCTTTAACTCATCCATCAATTCATCGATCATGGGGATAGGATATCGATTTTTGATGGTCTTATTATTTAGTGCTCAATAATCTATACACTTCCTCAGGGACCCATCCTTTTTCTTGACCAAGAATACAGACAAAGCAAAAGGACTTGAGCTCGACCGAATGTGTCCTAATGCCAACAATTATTGTATTGCCTTTTCTATCTCATCCTTGTACACTTTGGGGTGTCGGTAAGGGGTAGTGATGATAACTTGGACCCCTTCCTCTAGTTCGATGATGTGCTCAAATCCCCTATCAGGTGGTCGTCCTGGGGGTATATCTCCAAAGACCTTCTGGTATTTTTACAATAGTGCCATAATATTAGGGGAGTACTCCTTGTGTTGTTTTATTGGTTTCTTCTCCATGATTCAACATAGTACTTCCCATACAATATCCCCATGTCGAAGGTCTGCCTCCATCCGATTGGATTTCACAACCTTGGGAGGATATGAATGCATTCCTCTCAACTTCACCTTTTTACCATCTGGTCCTGTGAATGCAAGTTCCAAGTCTTAGTAGTTTACTGTATGAGTTCCAATAGACTATAGCCATTGTACCCCCAATACTACATGAGAGTCTAGGTAGTCTACGATAAAGAATTTATCTGTAACTATGTAGTTTCCCATTGCTAGGTTCATGTTAGGAACTATCTTAGTGCATGGCATGCAGTTGTGCTCTTTCTTTCTAGGAATCAAAACTGTAAAGCCTTCAAATTATTCAGTAGCTAGTCCCCTTCTGGCTACGAATTCTACATCAATGAAGTTGTGGGAGGCCCCACCATCAATTAACATAGTAACCTTCTATCCTTGTATGGTGCCCCTAACTTGGAGGGTGTGATATCTTGGGACCCTTGTAAGAGAGGCAATGAATCCTTCCTCGATTTATTCCTGTATTGGCCCCATGCCTTGTGATTCCCCTTGATCAAGCTCTGAATTCTCTTCCTCATCTTCGCTTTCAGAAAATACTTCAATATAGTGGGCATTCCCTTTAGTACACCGATGTCCCGGTGCCCAAGGTTCTTGAAAAGAGAAGCATAGCCTTCCCCTTCTGAGATCTTTCCTAGTCTCATCATCTAGCTTCCCCTTACCAAATGGCTCCTGTTGTTGCTGCTTGACTTCCTTCCCTTTATGAGGAATAGAAATTTTGGATAGGAATCTATTCTTGAATATTGCATCCTACATATCACTTGCACGGTTAATTGCATCGTGCAAGGTGGTGGGTTGGTAGGCCTTAACCCAACCTCATAGGTGTTTTGACAACCCTTCTATAAATAAAATGACCAACCAGGTCATGGAGAGGTTGCTGACCATTACCGCACGCCTATGGAATTCTGCAACATAAGATTCAAGGCTCCCTATCTATCGAAGCTGGGTTAGCTCCCAGAAGTACATCTCAGAATCCTTCCTATCAAATATTTCTATTAACCTCTATGTGAATTCTGTATAAGAGATTATGTTGGCATGTCCCACAGTGGTCATATCATGTTGCCACCATTCATGTGCTTCTTCATCAAGATGAAGTGTGGCGTATTTGATGGCATCCTTCTGCTGCATGGGATTGAGCTGGAAATATGTATCTAATTTTTGTATCTGTGACCGTGCAGAACACTTCAACGATCCATCAAAATAAGGAAGAGTTACCTTTCCCACAAACGTCTGAAAATCTATGTTTGACTGATGGCCCCCATATGTGGTTGCCCTCCTTTGTTGTTTGCTCCTCATGTAGTAAAATTCATTAAGGCTCAGGGTCGATTTCACGTTGGGAGGCAAATTATCATACTCTTTCATCCATGTAGTAACCATTTCTGCAATTGGTGAAGGGAAATCTTGCTCCCTGGAGAAGTCATCCAAAAATGGAGGCATGGTTGGTTGGCTAAAAGGGCTGCTCCGAGTGTTGACATGTTTGTGTGATGGACCATTGCTACGAACATTGATATACTCCTGTGGTGGACCATCCCCACCTGAATGGGAACCTCCTTCCCCATTATTTCTTTGCACATTAGGTTTCCTGATCTGTACTTTAAGGAGATCCATAATGGTGTTTTGAGTGTGAGCAATCTTTTGTAAGGCATCTTCAAGTTTGGTATTTTCGTGATCACCCATTGGTCTTTCTTCCCCTTCATTTTTCCCTTGACTCCTAGCCTTTCTTCCTTCCCAATTGATAGTAATAACCTTTTGTTTCTCTCTCCTTGGCATCCCACAACTGGCCAAGATGAAGCTCCAATACCACTGTAATATCCTTTAAGAAACATATAATGCCACTACTGTAATAATAGTAAAAATATAACAACAAAGTAATATGCTTATTATAAAAAACCCTCATGATAATATATACACATAATACTCCATTACACATAATTAAGTTCCAATCAAGATATTTAAAAAATCCCTAAGGAAATCCACCATATATCATTTATTAAGGAATTTAGCCCATGTAATAAAAGCAGTTTGACCAACAATGTAGATGGGTTAATTACATCATAATGCGATTTAATAACCCTTGACTTAGCACTGTGGTGGTGCTGCAATAGCTTGCTACAATAGATTTGTGCTTTATTCCTTCCTTTGCCAATCTGGAAATGCAAATAATCATAATAAAACTGGTAGGGTAGATCTCAGATCCACGCTCATAAAGTGTAATGTAAAAATAGATGAAAACCCCTTTCAAAACAAATATGGAATGAATGCAAATAGCTAGGGTGATCATAGAAACCACCGAAGTTGGGTTTGCTTACTAGGGTGAGATCAAATCTGATTGAAGGAAGCTTGAGGATCTCACCTAAAAATCCTCACTTTTGAGCTTTCATAATATCAATGAAGAAAATATTAAATTCCACGAGTTTCTCTCGATCCTCCTCCTCCTTTTATAGTCGACTGCTTGGAAGAAACTGTGGGAAAATACTTGGGGTCAAAACAACCCAAAAGGAAAAACCACGGGAAAATACCTAGGGTCAAAACAACCCAAAAGGAAAAACCATGGGCCAATGTTGCTTTATTTATTAATTTATTTATTAGTCTACTACTTTTAAGATTTGGTCCAACCAGTTAAACGGTTGGGGATATTACAAAGGATAAGAAAAGTTGATACATTGTGTGCCATTCTCATTTTGTGCACAACTCGGTACTCGTTACAATGTATCAATTGTATAGATATCGAGGATAATTGTATCTCGCTCACTACCCCCTCTCATTTTTGTAGGCGGCTTGTAATTGCATGAGTTCTGACATCACTAGGCAGGGAAATAACATAATACTTACAAAATATGAATGATATGAAATAAAATGACCCGTGCACCCATGTATTTGATAAATTAAATGATAAAAAGACAAATATTTACCCACAATGGCATTTTTTGTTAATTTGTGAACACAAATTGAGATGATAAAAATTTGGATGTCAAATTTATCTCCAATACAAATATTTCATAACATGTTTCAGACACAAAATAGTAGCAGGTGGTGGCTATATAGGGTAAAAAGTCAGAAAACATTTGAAATGGTTAGTAGAGTGAGGAAAGAAGCTATTTGTAGTGATTCAAATAACTCTTTTTTTCATATCGATAGGAAATTTCATTGATTGATTGCATAATTTGAATAATGGAGTGTGTAATTTTTTCTCTTTGCATAATGTGTTTAAAATCTAATATTATTGTTGAAGCTTATATTGTCTTACATAAATTGTTATCCCCAAAAGTGAGGTTGCATAAAACCACATCCTCAACTTTCACTCGTGTATGAATGGTTGTCTAATTATCATATGAAAAGTACGAAATTTGGAAATATATCCATTGGGTTGCAATATTAATTCACCATTGATGACAAATCGATGTTTAGGAAGAGACATATTAGGTCCCTATAATACTATTGTATCCCCTTATTGTTATTGTTAGTATAGCCCCCTTATTGTTATTATTGTGCCCCACAATAGCCCACTACTTTTATTATTGTTCCCTTACATTATTATTGTTAGGTCGGCTAGGATTATATTGTAACTCCATGGACTCCTATATATATAAAGGATGTTTTTCCATTTGTATCATCCAAGAATTTTTCATTTTTTGTAATGTAAAGGAGGTTGTCCCCTTAAAGTGGCTGATTTCTAAGGCATTGATCTCTCTTTTATTCTATTTTGGGAGTTGGTTTCATAACATTTGGTACCAGATCTTTGGATTCTAGGGTTTCATTGCTTGAAACAATTCATTGTCGAATTTTCCCTATAAATTTTATTCTACGAAAGTTCAGATGCTAAAAAAAACCATTTGGGAAGAAATCCTTAGGAACATTGTGTAAAACTTTTAGATCTTATTTCAAAACAGTGTTAGAGATATGATCTGTGGAAGTTAGGGTTTTTGCAGGTTCCCGAATTTCATCTAAAAGAGGTGACCTTGGTAAAATCGTTATAAATCTCTCTTTGACCATTGGATTGGAATTCTGTAATAATTGGTCGAAAGTACACAGATTGTAGTTTCGTGTGTACCAGGTTTAGAGTCAAAGGAGGAAACATTGAGACGTGGAACATCGTACAAGTTTTATCTACTAAACGAGTCCATAATTAGGACATTGTGTGAGATTGGGCATAACTTTGCCTTGAAGATTCCAAAGAAGGTCAAACCTATGGAATTCGAAAGAAGATCCAAAGGGATATTAAAGGATTGAAGATAAAATCTTGGGGATCTGAAATCATAGATATACATCAGCTCCAATATCGAACTCTGCAAAAGCAAGAACAAAGTGCGTATTTTTTTAAAATTGCATAAGTCTTGTTTGACAAAGAAGTTGAAGTGGTTCCAAGGGCATATTGATGCAAATTTATTAGTATTGGGTTCTATAATGTTAGAAAATTAAATAATACAGAGCAATGCAACACATAAAACATGCAGAAAATACAAGCACACAAAACACATAAAACCAGAGAGACACAGATATATGTGGTTCACGCAGTTTGGGCTACGTCCACCTCGAACAGCCAGTACTTCCTTTCTATTATCCAGCAAAATGAAGATACAAAACCTACAATAGATCTACTGTAATATCCTCTGTTGTCTCTCACAGCCTCCCTATCTGTTTCCTGCTCAGAGAATACACACATACAATACATAACTGCAATACAATACCCTCATAAAAGCGAGGGGTTGCCTTCTAGGGAAAAAAACCCTAAACTAAACATAACATCTACCGTCAAATCATCCGTCTAATGAACGACCCAGATTGACTAGAAATTACTATACTTTTACAAGGAAATTTTACATCTATTTTCGGCTTCGGGGGCGCTTCCCCCGAAACCCCCGCTGGTGGACCGCTGGCCCCCAGACCCCCCAGGACCCCGCGGGGGGGAAAAGTTCCCCCTGCACCCCCCCACGTGCAAGGGTGTACAATTTTCCTTGGGTATACATCCAACTAAAACAAGGATCTTTGAATCAGGAAGAAAATCAGGCTCCACACCCAACAATTTCCCGCTTGGAGACTGATTGTAGCAACTCCATCGCTACTTCATTTGCTGGACAATGAATCCTCTTTGGACATGGCTATTCCTCATCTTCATCATCATCCTTGAAGACAAATTGAAACTCAACACATTTACAGTTTCTCCCTGGTTACAACTTTTGTTAGCATATTTGTAGGATTCTAGCTAGTGTGTATCTTTTCCAGCTTCAACTCTCCATCTTCCAATACTGAACGTATGAAATGGTACTTGAGATGTATGTGTTTAGTCCTGGAATGAAATGCTAAGTTCTTTGCAAGATGAATGGAACTTTGGCTATCACTATATAATGTGCCCATATCATGCTTCTTACCCAATTCACCCATAATCCTTTGTAACCAGATCATTTCTTTACTAGCCTCTGTAGCAGCAACATACTCTGCTTCTGTTGTTGAAAGTGCAACAACACTTTGGATTTTTGAAACCCAACTGACAGCTGTTCCACCTATAGTAAATACATATCCTGTAGTGCTCCTCCTGTTATCTTTGTCACCCGCCATATCTGCATCAACATATCCCTGTAGAGCAATGTTTGAACCACCAAAGAATAATGCTTGATTTGTGGTACCTCTCAAATATCTGAGAATCCATTTTACTGCCATCCAATTTTCTTTTCCTGGATTACTCATGTACCTGCTTACAACTCCCACTACATGTGCAATATCAGGCCTTGTGCAGACCATTGCATACATTAAGCTTCCAACTGCTGATGCATATGGACCTTTAGACATATAATCCATGTCTTCTTGGGTCTCTGGGCACATCTCCTTACTAATTTTGAAATGGCTAGCAAAAGGTGTACTAACAGGTTTTTCATTGTGCATATTAAATATTTTCAACACCTTTTCTATGTACTCATTCTGAGACTGTGTTAATTTGCGATTTTTCTTGTCTCTAGTTATCCTCATACCAAGGATTTGTTTTGCAGCTCCCAAATCCTTCATTGAAAATGAATTTGCCAATTTTCTTTTGAGCACATTTATTTCCTGCATGTTAGATCCTGCAAAAAGCATTTCATCTACATACAATAACAATATAATATAGCTGCCATCATTTCGACTTTTTAGATAAACACAATGATCAGAGTGACATCTAGTATAACCTTGTTCAGACATAAACTTGTCAAATTTTAGATACCACTGCCTTGGAGCCTATTTTAAGCCATACAAGCTTTTCTTTAACCTGCACACCAATTTTTCTTTCCCTTTGACCTCATATCCTTCTAGTTGCTGCATGTATGTCTCTTTCTCCAAATCTCCATGGAGAAATGTTGTATTTACATCTAACTGTTCAAGCTGTAAATCTTCTACTGCTACAAGACTTAAGATAGTTCTATTTGAAGTCATCTTAACAACAAGAGAAAATATTTCATCAAAATCAATACCTTTCTTATGTGCAAACCCCTTCACCACAAGTCTAGCTTTATACCTCTGTTTTCCTCCATCTTCTTCCTTCGGCCTATAAACCCATTTATTCTACGATGTAGTTTTACCTACAGGCAACCTGACTAAGTCCCAAGTCTAGTTATGCATTAAGGAGTCCATCTCTTCATCCATTGCTAGCTCCCACTTCTTCCTGCTTTCAACCTGCATTGCTTCTTCATAACATTCAGGTTCACCAGAATCAGTCAATAATAAATAATATAATGAAGGAGAGTATCGTTCACGGGGTCTACTTATCCTGGTAGATCTTCTAACACCATTTTCAGGTGTTTGAGGTGCCTGTTGCTGTTGTGGTGATTGTTGCTGATGTTGTTGTTGATTATTATCATTTTCACGCACCTTTACTTTTTCAGTTATCTCATCAAGAACCGCGTATTCCTTGCTTTCTTTTTCCTGTTTCTTTTCCTGCAACTGATTCTTATACAAGACCTTTTCATTGAATATTACATCTCTGCTTCTAATGATTTTGTGATTTTCATAATCATATAAGCGATAACCAAAATCATTAGCACCATATCCAATAAAGGTACATTTCTTTGATTTTGCCTCAAGCTTTGTTCTATTTTCTTTATTAATAAGGACAAAGGCCTCACAACCAAAAGGCTTTAAAAAAGAGTAGTTTACCTTTTTACCTGTCCATGCTTCCTCTGGAATACCACCATCCAAGGAACTTGAAGGCCCTCTGTTTATTAGATAAACAACGGTATCTACAGCATCTGCCCAAAATTGTAAAGGCAATCCTGCATGCAATCTCATGCACCTTGCACGCTCCATGATTGTTCTGTTCATCCTTTCTGACACACCATTTTCTTGTGGTGTTCTTGGAATTGTCTTCTCTCTACGAATTCCATGCTCTGAACAGTACCTATCAAACTCTTTGCTGTAATATTCACCTCCATTTTCTGATCTGAGACACTTCAACTTCTTTCCTGTCTCAATCTCAACCAAAGCTTTCCATTTCTTGAAAGTATCAAATACATCAGATTTATTCTAAATACAATAAATCCATGTTTTTCTAGTTGCATCATCAATAAACGTAACGTAATAGCGAGAGCCATCGAGAGATGATACCTGAGCAGGTCCCCATACATGTGTATGCACAAGCTCCAATTTTTCGCTCATATTTTCTTTCCTAACTCTGAGAAATCTGACTCTCTTTTGTATTCCATAAATGCAATTCTCATAGAAATCCAAATCAACATTCTTCAAACCTGGCAACAAATTTCTTGAGTGAAGAATCTTCTTTCCCTTCTCACTCATATGTCCAAGCCTATGATGCCATAATGTTAGGTCCCTATATTACTAGTATAGTCCCTTATTTTTGTTAGTTTAACCCCCTTATTGTTATTATTGTACCCTTGTAACCCCCATTTTGTTATTATTGTGCCCTTAAATTATTATTGTTAGGTCGGCTAGGATTACATTGTGGCCCACTAGGATTACATTATGGCCCCATGGACTCCTATATATAGAAAGGAGGTTTTGTAAATTGTATCATCCAAGAATTTTTCATTTATGTAATGTATTGGAGGTTTCCCCCTCGAAGTGGATTATTTCTAAGGCGTTGATATCTCTTTTCTTCTATTTTTGGAGCTGGTTACACAACATTTGATATTAGAGGTTTGGATTCTAGGGTTTCGCTGCTCCAAACAGGTCATTGTGGCATTTTCACTATAGTGTTTTTTATACGAAGCTTCAGAAGCTGAAATTTTTAGGGTGCGAAGCTTAAATCTTGAGGAAGGTTTTCTAAAAATTTCAGAGCTTGGTTCGCAATATTTTCAGAGATATGATTTGTGGAAGTTAGGTCTTTTTTCAGGCTCCTAAAACGGTCATCGTGGCATTTGCACTATAAAATTTTTTCTACGAAGGTTAAAAATATGAAATTCGTATGGTACGAAGCTGAAATTCTGAGGAAATTCGTAAAAAAATTTTAGAGCTTGATTCACAATATTTTTGGAGATATGATCTGTGGAAGGTAGTGCTTTTTCAGGCTCCTGAATTGCATCTCAAAGAGGTGATCATGTGAAAGGTTCAATAACTCTCTCTCTGGGCATTGGATTGGAGTGCCGTAAAAATTGGTTGCAAGTGCACAGACTGTAGTTTCTTGGATATCAATTTCAGAGACAAAGGATGAAACAGTGACACGTGGCAAGTCGTACAAGTTCGCTCTACTGAACCAGTCCATAATTAGGTCATTGTGGGATATTGGACACAACTTTGTCTTGGAGAATCCAAATAAGGTCAGACCTATGGCATTCAAAAGAGAATTCAAAGGGATACTTTAGTGCTGAATTTTAGATATTGAAGATCTGCAATCACAAAGATAATACAATTTCAATATCGAGCTCCTCAAAGCAAGTAAAAGGTGTGTATTTTTTTCCGAATTGCATAAGTCTTGTTTGAAGAATCAAGTTGAATTGATTGCAAGGGCCTATTGTAGAATAGGTATCAATATTGGATTCTAAAATGGCACCTAAAAAGAATTCAACACCCATTAAGCCTTTAGAAGGCCCTACCATGACTCATGAAGATGAAGAATTGCAACATGATCTATCAAAATTACAAGAGCAAGTGCAACAAATTTCACTCTCGCAAAGAGAAACAAAAAATGAAATGGAAGTTTTGAAGAAAGGAATGGAAGTGAAGATGGATGGTTTGAAGAAAGGCATGGAAGCTAAGATGGATGGCGTGGAAGTGAAGATGGACGGTTTGAAGAAAGGCGTGGAAGCTAAGATGGATGGCATGGAAGTGGGCATCGAAGCTAAGATGGATGACATGAAAGACAACATGGAAAACATCAAGAATGATCTAAAAGCATACATGGAAGGCTTGATGACAAGCTTAAAACCAGAAATGATTCCTAATGGCGGAAATATAGTAGAAGAACCTCATGATGAGAATAAAATAAATGTTAATCGTGATTTCATAAACTCTAATATTGGTGGGAAGAACCACCATATTCCAAAAATGGATATGAGGAAGTTTGATGGAAAGGATCCTGTAACATGGATACTACAGATGGAGCAATATTTTGATCTCCATAACGTGCAAAACACACAAAAGGTACGCATTGCAACTTTACATTTAGAACAAAATACATTTGTATGCTATCGATGGCTTTGCTCCCGTAAAAAAATTGTCACTTGGTCAATTTTTACGGAGGAAATGATAGCACATTATGAGGATACAAAGAGAAACACCTTCTTTAGCCAATTGATAAATCTCAAACAAAAGGGTTTAGTGGGGCAGCACATTGAGGACTTCCAAAAATTGAATATAAGGGTAACTGATATTCCAGAGGAACACGAGATTGATCTCTTCATAGGCACTTTAAAGGATAACATCCAACATGAAGTTCGCGTTTTGGAACCTGATTCATTGGAGAAGGAATTCAGGTTGGCAAGAAAAGTTGAATGTAAAATTATGGCGACAAGGAAACCTACCACTCAATTCTATAAAGAAGGAAGTGTTTCTACACCTAGATTTCCACAACCTGCAAGGTTGACACCACAACAATTGGAAGAAAAAAGAGCAAAAGGGCTTTGCTACAGTTGTGATAGCAAATACACTAAAGGTCATAAGTGTGCTGAGAAGAAATTATTTTACATAGATTGTGAAGAGGAAAAAGAAAATGAACAAGAAGAGGATATACACCAGGAACCAGCCCCAGAAGAGGAAGAAATGAATCCAACCATATCGTGTAATGCACTGGCAGGAATTACCACTCCTCAAACTCTCCAGATAAAAGGAAAAATCAAGAAGAGAAAGGTAATAGTGTTGATTGATTCAGGTAGCACCCATAATTTTATTCATTGTAAGGTAGCCAAGGAATTAAATTGTTTCTTATACCCAGCACCAGAATGTCAAGTGATGGTTGCAAATGGAGGAACTATAAATTGCTCTGGAAAATGCCATAATATCAAGCTAACCATGGGGGAATATGTGTTGACTAGTCCAATTCTTTCCATTCCTATGGGAGGTGTTGATGTTGTACTAGGAGTACAATGGTTACAATCTTTGGGGACGGTAGCTTTTAATTTTCAAGAACTTTTCTTGAAATTTTTTTCAAAAGGAAAGGAAGTCGAATTATGGGGTATTGAAGGGAAGCCGGGAAGGATAATAAGCTCGAATGGCATGACAAAGCTTCTAAAGAAAGAACAACGAGGCGTAATTGCACAATTATGCTCACTAGAAGTTCCAACATCAAAATCATCTATTTCTGCAGATCTCCAACAAGTCTTGGACAATCATTCCAAGGTGTTTGAAACTCCCAAAGGACTCCCACCTATTCCTGATCATGATCATGCTATTCATTTGATTCCAGGAAGTGTTCCTCCAAACATCAGGCCTTATAGATATCCTTACTTCCAAAAGAGCGAAATTGAACGTATGATTGCAGAAATGTTAGAGGCGGGTATAATTCAACCTAGTCAAAGTTCTTTCTCCGCTCCTGTAGTATTGGTACACAAAAAGGATGGATCATGGCGAATGTGTCCGGATTATAGGGAGCTCAATAAGCTCACCATTAAAGATAAATTTCCCATTCCTGTGATTGATGAATTATTGGATGAATTACATGGAGCAATTTATTTTACCAAGTTGGATCTTCGTTCGGGATATCATCAAATTAGAATGAAGACTGAAGATATTCCAAAAACAACATTTCAAACTCATGAGGGTCATTATGAATTTTTGGTCATGCCTTTTGGCCTTGCCAATGCACCTTCTACATTTCAAGGGTTGATGAATTCCATTTTCAAACCCTTCCTTAGAAAATTTGTGCTAGTATTTTTTGATGATATACTAATCTATAGCAAGTCTTGGAAGGATCATGTTGAACATGTTGACAGGGTGCTCAAACTATTGCAGGAGAAACAATTATATGCAAAATCATCCAAATGTTTCTTTGGAGTACAAGAGGTGGAATATTTGGGTCATATTATATCCCACGAGGGTGTTAAAGTAGACCCTAACAAAATTAAAGCCATTAAGGAATGGAAAGTCCCTAAGACAATAAAGCAGTTGCGAGGATTTCTCGGGTTAACATGCTATTATCGCAAGTTTGTTAAGAATTATGGAAGAATAGTAGCACCTCTAACAACATTATTGAAGAAAGATGCATTTTCATGGACTCCTGAAGCAACTAAGGCCTTTGAACATCTTAAAGAGGCAATGTGCCTAGCACCGGTCTTAGCTACGCCGGACTTCACAAAAACCTTTATTGTGGAATGTGATGCCTCAGGAAATGGAATTGGTGCAGTTTTAATGTAGGAAGGAAGACCCATTGCTTTTGAAAGTCGTCCAATCAAAGGAAAGTATTTACGAAAACCTATTTATGAGAAGGAAATGTTAGCAATACTGGATGCACTAAAGAAATGGCGAACTTACCTAATGGGAAGACACTTCAAGGTAAAAACTGATCATGATAGTCTTAAACACTTTTTGGAACAAAGACTATCTTCAGAAGAGCAGCAAAAATGGGTCACAAAGATGTTGGGTTATGACTTTGAAATAATCTACAAAAGAGGAAAGCTTAATGTTGTTGCAGATGCACTCTCAAGAAAGAATGAAGAGGTGGAAGCATTGCTTTGTGCCATTTCTATTATCCAACCAGATTGGATAACCGAAGCAAGAGATGAATGGAAGAAGGACAAAAATGTATGGACACTCATTCAAAAGTTGCAGCAAGATCCTAGTACATCTGATACATTTAGTTGGAAAAATGATTCCTTATGGTACAAAGATCACGTATATCTTTGTAAGAATTCCCAACTAAAACAAAATATTCTTTTGGAATTGCACACTTCTCCTTTAGGAGGACACTCAGGATTTTTAAAAACTTACCACAGGGTGAAGAAAGAATTTTTTTGGGATGGCCTTAAATATGATACTCAAAAGTTTGTGGCAGAATGTTTGGTTTGCCAGCAGAATAAAGTGGAGACATTTAAGACCCCGGGACTTCTACAACCTTTATCCAATCCAAGTCAACGTTGGGAGGAGATTTCAATGGATTTTATCACAGGTTTACCTAAGTCCGAAGGAAATAATGTCATCATGGTGGTAGTTGATAGACTTACCAAGTATGCACACTTTTGTGCATTATCTCGTCCATTTAAAGCAAGTACAGTTGCTACTACATTTATGGACAGAATTCAAAAGCTACATGGAAGCCCAAGGGTTATTGTGAGCGACAAAGATCCCATTTTTACTGGAATTTTTTGGACGGAGTTATTTTCTTGTTTGGGTACTCAATTAGCTCATAGCTCATCTTATCATCCTCAATCTGATGGTCAAACTGAGATAGTAAATAAATGTTTGGAAGGATATCGTTGTTGTTTTGTATCTGATAAACAAACACAATGGGTCAAGTGGTTACCTCTCGCTGAATGGTGGTATAACACTTCCTTCCATACTGCAGCAAAAATGACCCCATTTATGGCACTTTATGGATATCATCCACCATCGATCACATCATATTTAAGGGAAAATTAGAAGGTTCAAGCAGTGGAAGATCACGTCGAGCATCAGCAAGAAGTTCTCCAACTCTTAAAGGATAACCTGAATTTGGCACAAAATCGAATGAAACAACAGGCAGATCAACATCGCAGTGAGAGAAGTTTTGATATAGGAGATTGGGTATTTTTACGGCTACAACCATATAAACAAATGTCCCTTAAGCAAGCTAAGAAGGATAATAAATTATCGCCAAAGTACTATGGTCCTTACAAGGTGTTGCAAAATATTGGTACTATGGCATACAAATTGGAGCTTCCTGCTTCTTCATGAGTGCATCGAGTTTTCCATGTTTCATGCTTAAAGAAGGTTATAGGTGAAAATCTTCCAGTTCAAACAATATTGCCAGAACTTGATGAGGAAGGAAAAATCATATTGAAACCGGAAGCGGTCACGGAAACAAGAACTCGACAACTACGGAATCGATCAATTTCAGAGTATCTCATCAAGTGGAAGAACTTACCCACTGAAGATTCTACATGGGAGGATGAGAATTTTATACAAAAGCACCCAGAGCTACTCCAGCGTTGAGGACAACACTTTTTTTGAAGGAGAGGGGCATGTTAGGTCCCTATATTACTAGTATAGTCCCTTATTGTTGTTAGTGTAACCCCCTTATTGTTATTATTGTACCCTTGTAACCCCTATTTTGTTATTATTGTGCCCTTAAATTATTATTGTTAGGTCGGCTAGGATTACATTGTGGCCTACTAGGATTACATTATGGCCCCATGGACTCCTATATATAAAAAGGAGGTTTTGTAAATTGTATCATCCAAGAATTGTTCATTTATGTAATGTATTGGAGGTTTCCCCCTCGAAGTGGCTTATTTCTAAGGCGTTGATATCTCTTTTCTTCTATTTTTGGAGCTGGTTACACAACACATAATGCTTCATCCGCTCCTTTGGAAGTTAAAGAATTAAAAAAATTAGAAATACCATTGCATAAATACAATGTACCAACCTTTTCACCTTTCTCTATTACCAGGGCTCCTTTGGTGACCTTCCAAGTTTTATCTGTGAAAGTTGTAACACAACCTTCACTGCCTAACTGCCCTGTTGAAATCAGATTTTTCTTTAGATCTGGAACATGCCTTACCTCCTTTAATAGCCATTGGTTTACATTCTGCTATTTTACAAGAACCTTACCCATTCCAACAATTTTACAGGGTTTATCATCACCCAAACGAACTTGTCCAAAATATCGTTGAACATAGTCATGAAAATATTTCTTATCAGGTGTGGCATGGAATGAAGCCCCTGAATCTACAACCGAAGAATCAGTAACATTTTCGAAATAAAGAATCAAAGCATCTTGTAACACATCACTTGTCACATTTGCTTCATGATTATTTTCTTGTTGTGCATCTCCTTCTTTTCCCTTCCAAGATCTACAGTCTTTCTTTAGGTGTCCTTTCTTTCTGCATTTCTAGTACACTATCCCTGATCTGGACTTGGATCTGCCTTTCCTTGATTTATTGTGATATCCCAAGGTCTTTCCTCTTTCCATTCTTCTTCCCCTAGACTCTACACTCAAAGCATTACCCGATGTCTCACCGAAGCTTTTTCGTCACATTTCCTCGCTAAGGATAGCACCGACAACATCATCAAACTTTAAAGTACTAGATCTAGAGACATAGTTACTAATGGCCATTACTAAACCATTCCAACTCTCTGGAAATGAGAAAAAGAATAATAGAGCTCTAAATTCATCATCAAAGTTTACCCCTACAGAACTTAACTGACTGGTAAATGTATTAAAATCATTTAAATGGTCTGCAACAGATCCACCTTCCAACATCTTCATATTAAATAGTCATTTCATAAGAAATGACTTGTTTGAGGCCGAGAGTTTTTCATATAGTTTTGCCAACATCTGCATCAAATGCTCTATTGTTGTTTCCTTTGAAATATTGAAGGCGACTGATGCCGCAAGGCACAATCGTACTGTTCCAATTGCCTTTCTATCGAGAATGTTCCATTCTGCGTCTGTCATGGCCGCCAACTTCTTTTCTTTTCCGCTCAATGGTAGGTACAGATCTTTCTGATACATATAATCCTCCATCTACATCTTCCACAGTGGGAAGTTTTGGTCGTTAAATTTCTCAACCCTAAACTTAGCATCTTCCACCATTGCTCCCACTCGAACCAGGAACCCTTCTTTCCTGCGAGTTTATCAGCCAAATATAACTTGGCTCTGATATCAGTTGTTAGAAAATAAAATATTACAGAGCAATGCAACACATAAAATATGCGGAAAATACAAGCACACAAAACACATAAAACTAGAGAGACACAGATATACGTGGTTCACCCAGTTTGGGCTACGTCCACCCTGAACAGCTAGTCCTTCCTTTCTATTATCCAGAAAAATGAAGGTACAAAACCTACAGCAGAGCCGCTATAATATCCTCTGTTGTCTCTCACAGCCTCCCTATCTATTTCCCGCTCAGAGAATATAAAAATACAATAACTAGCCGCAATACAATACCCTCATAAAAGCGAGGGGTTGCCTTCTAGGGAAAAAAACCCTAAACTAAACATAACTTCTACCGTCAGATCATCCGTCTAATGAATGGCCCAGATTGACTAGAAATTAATATACTTTTACAAGGCAATTTTACATCCATTTTTGGCTTCGGGGGCGCTGCCCCTGAAACCCCCGCTGGGGGATCGCTGGCCCCCGGATCCCCTAGCCAGGGGGGTCGGCCCCCTCGAACCCCGTGGGGGGGACAAGTTCCCCCCGCACCCCCCCACGTGCAAGGGTGTACAATTTTCCTAGGGTATACATCCAGCTAAAACAAGGATCTCTGAATCAGGAAGAAAATAAGGCTCCACACCCAACAATCTCCCACTTGGAGACTGATTGTAGCAACTCCATCGCTACTTCATTTGCATGACAATGACTCCTCTTTGGACCTGGCTGTTCCTCATCTTCATCATCATCCTTGAAGACCAATTGAAACTGAGCACATTTTCAGTTTCTCCCTAGTTACAACTTTTGTTAGCATATCTGCAGGATTCTGGCTTGTGTGTATCTTTTCTAGCTTCAACTCTCCATCTTCCAATACTGATCGTATGAAATGGTACTTGAGATGTATGTGTTTAGTCCTGGAATGAAATGTTGAGTTCTTTGCAATATGAATGGCACTTTGGCTATCACTGTATAACGTGCCCATATCATGCTTCTTACCCAATTCACCCATAAGCCTTTGTAACCAAATCATTTCTTTACTAGCCTCTGTAGCAGCAACATACTCTACTTCTGTTGTTGAAAGTGCAACAACACTTTGGATTTTTGAAACCCAACTGACAGTTGTTCCACCTACGGTAAATACATATCCTGTAGTGCTCCTCCTGTTATCTCTGTCACCTGCCATATCTGCATCAACATATCCCTGTAGAGCAATGTTTGAACCACCAAAGCATAATGCTTGATTTGTGGTACCTCTCAAATATCTGAGAATCCATTTTACTGCCATCCAGTGTTCTTTTCCTGGATTGTTCATGTACCTGCTTACAACTCCCACTGCATGTGCAATATCAGGCCTTGTGCAGACCATTGCATACATTAAACTTCCAACTGCTGATGCATATGGAACTTTAGACATATAATCCATGTCTTCTTGGGTCTTTGGTCACATCTCCTTACTAAGTTTGAAATGGCTAGCAAAAGGTGTACTAACTGGTTTTGCATTCTGCATATTAAATCTTTTCAACACCTTTTCTATGTACTCATTCTGAGACAGTGTTAATTTGCGATTTTTCCTGTCTCTAGTTATCCTCATACCAAGGATTTGTTTTGCAGCTCCCAAATCCTTCATTGCGAATGAATTTGCCAATTTTCTTTTGAGCACATTTATTTCCTGCATGTTAGATCCTGCAACAAGCATGTCATCTACATACAATAATAATATAATATAGCTGCCATCATTTTTCCTTTTTAGATAAACACAATGATCAGAGTGACATCTAGTATAACCTTGTTCAAACATAAACTTGTCAAATTTTAGATACCACTGCCTTGGAGCCCGTTTTAAGCCATACAAGCTCTTCTTTAACCTGCACACCAATTTTTCTTTCCCTTTTACCTCATATCCTTCTGGTTGCTGCATGTATATCTCTTCCTCCAAATCTCCATGGAGAAATGCTGTCTTTACATCTAACTGTTCAAGATTTAAATCTTCCGCTGCTACAAGACTTAAAATAGTTCTGATTGAATTCATTTTAACAACAGGAGAAAATATTTCATCAAAATCAATACCTTTCTTTTGTGCAAATCCCTTCACCACAAGTCTAGCTTTGTACCTCTGTTTTCCTCCATCTTCTTCCTTCAGCCTGTAAACCCATTTATTCTGCAATGTAGTTTTACATGCAGGCAACCTGACTAAGTCCCAAGTCTGGTTATGCATTAAGGAGTCCATCTCTTCATCCATTGCTAGCTCCCACTTCTTCCTTCTTTCAACCTGCATTGCTTCTTCATAACATTCAGGTTCACTAGAATTAGTCAATAATAAATAATATAATGAAGGAGAGTATCGTTCAGGGGGTCTACTTATCCTGGTAGATCTTCTAACACCACTTTTAGGTGTTTGAGGTGCCTGTTTCTATTGTGGTGATTGCTGCTACTGTGGTTGTTGATTATTATCATTTTCAGGCACCTTTACTTTTTCAGGTATCTCATCAAGAACCATGTATTCCTTGCTTTCTTTTTCCTGTTTCTTTTCCTGCAACTGATTCTTATACAAGACATTTTCATTGAATATTACATCTCTGCTCCTAATGATTTTGTGATTTTCATAATCATATAAGCGATAACCAAAATCATTAGCACCATATCGAATAAAGGTACATTTCTTTGATTTTTCCTCAAGCTTTGTTCTATTTTCTTTATTAATATGGACAAAGGCCTCACAACCAAATGGCTTTAAAAAAGAGTAGTTTACCTTTTTACCTGTCCATGCTTCCTCTGGAATACCACCATCCAAGGAACTTGAAGGCCCTCTATTTATTAGATAAACAACAGTATCTACAGCATCTGCCCAAAATTGTAAAGGCAATCCTGCATGCAATCTCATGCACGTTGCATGCTCCATGATCGTTTAGTTCATCCTTTCTGACACACCATTTTCTTGTGGTGTTCTTGGAACTGTCTTCTCTCTACGAATTCCATGCTCTGAACAGTACCTATCAAACTCTTTGCTGCAATATTCACCTCCATTGTCTGATCTAAGACACTTTAACTTCTTTCCTATCTCAATCCCAACCAAAGCTTTCCATTTCTTGAAAGTATCAAATACATCAGATTTATTTTGAATACAATAAATCCAATTTTTTCTAGTTGCATCATCAATAAACGTAACATAATAGCGAGAGCCACCGAGATGATACTTGAGCAGGTCCCCATACATCTGTATGCACAAGCTCCAATTTTTCGCTCTTCTTTTTTTTCCCAACTCTGAGAAATATGACTCTGTTTTGTTTTCCATAAATGCAATTCTCATAGAAATCCAAGTCAACATTCTTCAAACCTGGCAAAAAATTTCTTGAGTGAAGAATCTTCATTTCCTTCTCACTCATATGTTCGAGCCTATGATGCCATAATGCTGCATCTGTTCCTTTGGAAGTTAAAGAATTAACAGAATTAGAAATACCATTGCATAAATACAATGTACCAACATTTTCACCTTTCGCTATTACCAGGGCTCCTTTGGTGACCTTCCAAGTTTTATCCGTGAAAGTTGTAACAAAACCTTCACTGCCTAACTGCCGTGTTGAAATCAGATTTTTCTTTAGATCTGAAACATGCCTTACCTCCTTTAATAGCCATTGGTTTCCATTCTGCTGTTTTAAAAGAACCTTACCAATTCCAACAATTTTACAGGGTATATCATCACCCAAACGAACTTGTCCAAAATCTCCTTGAACATAGTCATGAAAATATTTCTTATCAGGTGTAGCATGGAATGAAGCCCCTAAATCTACAACCCAAGAATCAATAACATTTTCGAAAGGAAGAATCTAAGCATCTTGTAACACATCACCTGTCACATTTGCTTCATGATTATTTTCTTGTTGTGCATCTCCTTCTTTTCCCTTCTGAGATCTACAGTCTTTCTTTAGGTGTCCTTTCTTTCCGCATTTCCAGCACACTATCCCCGAACTGGACTTGGATCTGCCTTTCCTTGATTTACTGTGATATCCCGAGCTCTTTCCTCTTTCCATTCTTCTTCCCCTAGACTCTGCACTCAAAGAATTACCCGATGTCTCAACGGAGCTTTTCCGTCGCATTTCCTCGCTAAGGATAGCACCGACAACATCATCAAACTTTAAAGTACTAGATCCAGAGACAGAGTTACTAATGGCCATTACTAAACCATTCCAACTCTCTGGCAATGAGCACAAGAATAAAAGAGCTCTAACTTCATCATCAAAGTTTACCCCTACAGAACTTAACTGACTGGTAATTGTATTAAAATCATTTAAATGTTCTGCAATAGATCCACCTTCCGGCATCTTCATATTAAATAGTCGTTTCATAAGAAATACCTTTTTTGAGGCCAAGGGTTTTTCATATAGTTTCGCCAACGTCTGCATCAAACCCACTGTTGTTGTTTCCTTCGAAATATTGAAGGCGACTGATGCCACAAGGCACAATCGTACTATTCCGAGTGCCTTTATATCAATAATGTTCCATTCCGCATCTGTCATGGCTGCCAGCTTCTTTGCTTTTCCGGTCAATGGTAGGTACAAATATTTCTGATACAAATAATCTTCCATCTGCATCTTCCACAGCGAGAAGTTTTGGCCATTAAATTTCTCGACCCTAAACTTAGCATCTTCCGCCATTGCTCCCACTCGAACCAGGAACCCTTCTTTCCTGCGAGTTTATCAGCCAAATATAACTTGGCTCTGATACCAGTTGTTAGAAAATTAAATATTACAGAGCAATGCAACACATAAAATACGCGGAAAATACAAGCACACAAAACACATAAAACCAGGGAGACATAGATATACATGGTTCACCCAGTTTGGGCTATGTCCACCACGAACAACCAGTCCTTCCTTTCTATTATCCATCGAAATGAAGATACAAAACCTACAGCAGATCTGCTGTAATATCCTCTGTTGTCTCTCATAGCCTCCCTATCTATTTCACGCTCAGATAATAAACACATACAATACATAGCCGTAATACAATACCCTCATAAAAGCAAGGGGTTGCCTTCTAGGGAAAAAAACCCTAAAATAAACATAACTTCTACTGTCAGATCATCTGTTTAATGAACGGCCCAGATTGACTAGAAATTACTATACTTTTATAAGGAAAATTTACATATATTTTTGGCTTCGGGGGCGCTGCCCTCGAAACCCCCGCTGGGGACCACTGGCCCTCGGACCCTGCGGGGGGGACAAGTCCCCCCCGCACCCCCCCACGTGCAAGGGTGTACAATTTTCTTGGGGTATACATCCAGCTAAAACAAGTATCTCTGAATCAGGAAGAAAATCAGGCTCCACACCCAACATATAATGCCTCCCAAAAATAATTATACACCCATTAGGCCCTCAGACAATTATACTATGATGCATGAAGAGGAAGAATTGTAGTATGATATATCAAAGTTACAGTACCAATTGCAACAAATTTTTATCTCACAAAGAGCAACCAAAGGTGACGTAGATGGTTTAAAAGAAGAAATGGAGGATAAGATGGATGGTTTTAAGAATGGAATGGAATATAAGATCAATGGTATAGAAGAAAACCCAAAAGGCAACATGGAAAACATGAAGAATGATCTAAAAGGAGACATGGAAGGTTTGAAGGAAGGTTTGAAAAAGTTGCTACAAGAAATGATTCCTAATGGAGAAAAGATGGAGCAAGTTCAAACAATATTTCCAAAACTTGACGAGGAAGGAAAAATAATATTGGAACCTGAAGTAGTCACGGAAACAAGAACTTGATAACTATGAAATCGATCTATTTCAGAGGATCTCATCAAGTGGAAGAACATACCTGTTGAAGGTTCCACATGGGAGGATGGGAATTTTATAGAGAAGCATCCAGAAATAATCAAGCGTTGAGGAAAACACTTGTTTGAAGGAGAGGGGCATGTTGGGTCCCTATATTACTAGTATATCCCCTTATTGTTAGTGTTAGTATAGCCCCCTTATTTTTATTATTGTGCCCCATAATAGCCCACTATTGTTATTGTTGTGTTGTTACATTATTATTGTTAGTTTGACTTGGATTATATTGTGACCCCGTGGACTAATATATATAGAAAAGAGGTTTTGTCATTTGTATCATCCAAGAATTGTTTATTTATGTAATGTAAAGGAGGTTTCCCCCTTAAATTGGCTGATTTATAAGGTGTTTATCTCTCTTTTCTGTTATTTTGGGAGCTGGTTTCATAACATGACATGTCATCGAAAAGGGATGAGTCTATCTCAGAGCAATGCAGTGTGATGTTCTTTGTTATTGATATCTAGGATAAGAAGGAAATGATTTTCAAGATCAATTTGAAATCAATAGGTGATTTTATGTGATCCCAACATTGGAATAAACTTGTAATTCAAGGTTGATGGCATTAGTCGGGGAATAATTTAGTGTATGGTGATAGTTATTTGCCTCGTATTCATATTATTTCGTATTATATTCAAATTTTTTGGCTCTCTGATACATTGTATATGATGGGTAACTAATTGAGGTAATGTATGTAGAGGTACAAAATATTCCAAAAGGGAGTTTTTGTTCCTTGATTTGTGCGTCTCACTTGAATGCGTTGGTTTTTTATTTCAAATGAATTGTAATGTTTATTTCTCTTTACATTGAAATTTTTGAAATTTCCATTGTGTGAAATCTTAGCATTTCTATTATCAAAATCAACCAACATGAATGCATTAAACATAAAGCTACTGACATAAACTATTAATTTTTGGTTGGGGGCATTAGTACATAAATCATTTAGTGCATCACAATAGTTTTTTATCTAGTATTTCGTATTATGATTAGATCCAATCCTTGTTTATATTTAAATATTTGGGTTTAGTATTGTGTGGGAGGTAAGTATGCAGAATAAATGTGTGAGGGGATGTATGTGACACCATGAATCTAGATTGAACAAGTTTTGATAGTTAACTTTGCACCGTAGTCTTGAAAACCACGTGCCCGTTCATTCATAAATCGAATTTGGTTCAATTACTTTTTTTGTAGTCTGATATCAAATAAAACAAATCAACATCGACATAATGGTAGGGACTAGCTTAGTCATCAAGATGATCCATGGTATAAGGTAGTTCAACATGCCTTCCTATATCATTTATTTGTTATTGTCTTTGCACAATTTTATATTTACCATTAGTATTTACAATCTCCTAGCTAACTATCATGATCACGAGTAATTCATATTTATTTTATATCATAAATTTTACTTACATATGAAACATTTATCAATGCTATTAAAGAACGATAAAAGTGTGAAGTAAATGGAAAGAATGGTTTTGGAATTTTGAGATTTATTTCCATTACTTTCATTAAACATTGCCTTTGGTATCTTCACTTATTATTTATTGAGAGTGCTATGTGTAACAATTTTCACATAAGTAATAGTAACAACTACGTGAGAACGAGTGTGCATAACAAGGAACAAACATTTTATGCGTAATGTTTTGTATCTTTTTTTTATATTCAATATTTTTGAATTTCATAGCAAGATGATGATGTCATAGGTTAATATTGGAAATCTAGAAACAATAGGTTTTTAACAAATCTGTAAGCATTTTATATGATGCAATTTGCATTAAAATTCCAATTGTTATCATGACTATGTGTGAGCTATAATGGGAATTTCAAAGGAATTTTGATTTAATTAATGAATTTCTAGACGGTAAGCGTTATTTCAAATAAATTTGAATTCTTGAAAAATCTCGTGGAACTTGTAGAGTTAGTTTGAAACTATAAGAATTATTCAAAGTTTCACAAAACAACCATGCTTTTTCTTGAACGAGTGTGAAAAACAAAGAGAAAGAAATGTAAACATATAGTATACTAGTCTAATAACATTGAAACACCTATACTATGATCTGATAATTTTCATCAAACATAAATTTTGTAAATTATGCCAAATTGGATCAACAAAATAATGTAAATGTTATGCATCAAAGTGTTTTCTTTTGTTTTACAATCTAATAAAATTGTTCAATTGAAAAAAGACAAAAACATGTTTTGTAATATTTCTTGAGTAATTATAGGATTTGCAAATTTAATAAATTAATAAAACAATATAAGAAATCACATTGCAAAAAGTAGAGAACACATATCACAATGAACTAGTTACGCATTACAATTAAAACATAGTAAATAATGTTAGTTAATAGCATAATACAAACATCAATACTCGAAGGGGGCGGGGGCATGGAGCATGGGAACATTGTGCTGAGAGCGGAGGAAGAAAAAATTGGGTGGGTGGGGGAAAAAATCTTCCTCCTTGCCTCCACACAATGTATCAACATTAATAGTTCTGTGGACTATGCAAGGGTATCGAAACGAGAAATACTCTTTGTTAACTTGACATCCACATAAATTTACCATCTGAAAATTTCTTCTGCACATCACTTTGGTTAGTGCTCTCATGCTGATAGTAAGATACAAATTTCTAGTTTGTTTATCTCTCATTATTCATTTTAAACTCGTTTCCACTTACAAATTTTATAGATTTAGTTTCACGGGAGGAAAATTTCACAAAGTTATGGACCTGTGATGAATGAATGATGTGCAGAGAACGAGGGTGCAAAGGAAAATTTATTCCATATAGAAGAAATTATTTTAGATAGGAACTAAAACTTAATTCACAATGCTTAGTGGATCGATGTAGGATGTGTGGTTTCAAAACTAAAAAGAGTGGTTTGGAAATTAGAAATAGTGAATATTGGTATTCAAGGTTTCCAAATACTATTTTCATTTTTCTATGCATGTGAAGTAGTGTTGTGAGGGATAATGGGCGTGCATATGAAGGAACAAAGACTTTCTTCTACAATTCTTCAGTCCTCCTTCTGCACACATCTCTCTAGCATGACACTACATGTTATTAATTAATTAATTATGTCGGATGCAGTTGCAAAGATAAATTTATTCTAAGGACATAAAATTATTTAAAATTTAAGCAGAAACTTAATTTCCAATATAATAGAAACTCAATATCCAATATGAATTTAAATTGAGTGTGTAGATAAAAGAACAAAAACTTTAATTTATAATGTAACATAAAATTTCATATGTAATTTTGTTGTCCCACATGTAAATTCTGTCAACAATTTTTTTCCGCAAACTCGTGTTTCTAGATGCTTTCAAATAATATGTTCATTTGTGATATTACATTTATGATTTAAATATTATTATGAAATATTTAATTTAGCACCTTTTTAATGTGTGTCACAAAGATGGGTTGTGTAGAGAAAATGGGTATGCATTTAGTATTATTGAACTTCCTAGCAAGAAAAATTGAAAACATTAGGTTTTTTAAAATTGAATTGTCGAAAATGCTTGTACAACTTGTGGAGTAGAGGAATTTTCATATACAAGGCATATTAATAATTTCGTAGAATAGTTATCATTTGGATTGACCAGTGAGGAGAGAAAGAAACAAAAACATTCTTCCATAATGTTCCGACCATCTGGAAAAAAATTACGTCTGCAAAGTTCTTCTGCACATCTACATCCTATTAATATTGAATATATAAACATTTGATATGATATATTTGACATTGAAAGTCCAAGTTTTACCATGACTATGCGTATATTGTGAAGGGAAATTTAGAGGAATGTTGATTTAATGAAATTATCACTACCGACAGGAAACATTCCTTCTTCATTTCTTCGTTCGCACACCCTTTTTTACGTTAGCGGTTTGCAATTGTGATAGTTCTGCAATCATTGTGAAGAAAAATATCACAATACTTATAAAATATGAAATATATGAAAGGAGATGACCAATGCACACACATATTCAATGAATTGAATACTGAAAAATATAGATATTCACTCGCTACAATGTTTTATATTAATCATATATACTAGCTAAATTTAGTCATGAGTTATTGGCAATGTTTCTATGACAATGAACAAGAAAAGTGGTGATATGAAGCTATTAGCATGAAATGTACAAGTGGTTAGGACATAGATATATCCACACTAACTTGATATTCGTCAATAAGAACAAACATAGGGAAAATAAAAAATTTGGATGCCATCTTTATCTCTAATACAAATATTATGTAACGTGTTTCACATGCAAAAAATTAGTAGTTGGTGAATATATAAGGAAACGAGTAAGAAAGCATTGGAAATGTATAGTACAATAAGGAAAAGAGTTATTTGAAGTGATAAAAATAATTCATTTTCTCATATCGAGTGCATATTTGGAATAACAGAGTGTGTATTGTTTTCTCCTTACAAAATGCATTTAAAAGATGGGAGTATTGTTTGAGATTTTGTTTCCTTACATAAATTGTTATCTCCAATGATAGTGTTGCATAAGATTATATCCTTATATTTCAATTGTATCTAAGTGGTGTGTCTAATTATTATATGAAAAATACAAAATTATGAACATAAGGCCATTATGATGCAATGCTAACTCACTATTTATGAGAAATCAAAGTTTGAGAAATCAAAGTTTAAGAAGTGGCGTATCATGACAAGGGGATAAGTCTTTCTCATAGCAATGTACTGTGATGTTCCTTGTTATTGATAGATAATACAAGTTGGAAATTTTGTTCAACTCAATTAGAAATTGAGATATCATATTATGTGATGCTAGTTCTAGAATAAATTATTTAGTGATTTTTGGTGGAATTTTCACATTATTCAGGGAATACTTTAGTGTATTGTCATAGATTTTGTCTAATATTTTGTGTTATGTTCATACTAATTTTTTGTCTATGTTCGAAGATTGGGGTTTTTTGGATACATTGTATATGATGGCTATCTATTTGATTAATATGTAGTGTTATGTGGGAGGGAGGGGTGTGGAAGTGTGTGGGTAATGTATGCAGAGGTACAAAATATTTTATGTTCCTTGATTTGTGTAGCTAGCTTCAATGTATTGGTTTTTTATTGTAATGAATTTTAATGTTTATTTCCTTATGCATTGAAAATTTTTAATTTTCCATTATGTGCAATCTTAGCATTTATGTTACCAAAATCAGCTAACTTGAATGCATTGAACATAATTCAAATGGAATAAACTATTAATTCATGGTTGGTTGCATTAATTCGATAATACTTTAGTGTATTACAATAATTTTTTTGTCCAGTATTTTGTATTATGATTAAAGTGAATCCTTGTCTATGTTTAAATATTTCAGTTTATGTTGTGTGGGATGTAGGTTTTCGAAATAAATGTGCAGGGGAATGTATGTAAAGGAATATAATATCTTGAAATATATTTTATGTTTCTTGTTATGTGAAACTAGCTTGAACGGGTTGTGATAGTTATCTTTGCGTGATAGTCTTCAAAACTGCCCATGATGTCATTCATAAATAAAATTTGGTTAAGTTTTTTTTTTTAACAGTGAAATACCAAATAAATTGAATTGACATCACCATTGTAGTGGGGACTAAATCTGCGATCAAGTCTCTTTGTGGTATAAGTTAGTTGAACAAATCTTTTCATAATATTTATTTCCGATTTTCCGTGTACAACTTTCTATTTACAATTATTATTAAAGAGAGAATCCATACAGGTGAAGTAGATTATAGAGGAGAGGAATAACCTGTTTCTGAGTTTTTATTAACAGTTATTATTAACATTCTCTTATTTAATTTTCATGTTCATGGGTAATTAATATTTATTTTATATTAAAATTTATATTTATTATGACACGTATATCAATGATATTGAAGCAAGAGTAATGTTCCGAGTAAATGGAAAAGATGGTCTTCGAATTTCAATAATTATTTCCATTACTCCATGTACGCATTGGATTTGGTATAAAATGAGAATGTCATGTGTAAAATTTTCATATGAGTCATAGTAAAAACTTATGATTGAGAAGAGAGCCATGAATTGTAAAGTTAAATGGGATTTAAGAAAATTATTCATTGACAGAGTATTTTTTTAGTGAAAATCATAAATGGGTGGAAAAGGAAGGAAATGGGCTCTTTGAAGTGATACAATTAACTTAATCGTATCAATGATAAATTTCATTGGTTGATGACATATGAATGATATGTTAATATCCTAATGGAAGAGGAAAAAACAACAATATTTGAAGTAGAAGATTAGAAAATGCAAGATGTGTTCAAGTATTTGATTTTAGAGAAATTGTTTATCTATAATGCACAAAACATTTCGATTTAAGAAGACGAACAATTATTCTAGCAGAGAAGAAGATTCCTCTGAATCCCAAGGATTTCATATGGTTTCTCAAGTTCCCTTGACTAAATAATTTTTTAAAATTGTCTGATGTAGATAGTTTCATGAATTCAAAAGCAAGCAGGGTTGACATTACTCAAGATTTCATTTCGAAAAATTCTTAGGTTCCTTCTAATATTTATCTACTAGATATTTATTTTTTAAGACAGCCATATAGGGAATTTTGTTGGCTCTATGCCCACATGATAATCAGAGAAAATATAGTGAATGTTCAAAAATGGATTTTTTATTTTATTTATCACTTGTACAAAAAAAAATGTAAGTTCAACTAGAGTGATGTCATTTCTAACGAATTATTTTTTCAATTAGTTTATTTGTTCAAGAGAAATAGATTCTTTATGATGGAATATCTAATACCAACCCTTGTTTCTATCCATGTGTTTGACGACTTACCTTGTAGTATTAAATTCAATGTTAGCAAGGAACCAATGCAGTTTTGGTATCCTATACTGTGGAAGCATACAAATTATTTAAATTTCTTGTTTAGTTCAATATGTGTTTATAAATCAAGTGTTTTACATGATGATTAGACAAGAGCATCCTCGAATATTTGTACAGATTCAATTTTTCCTATTTGTCAAAGGGGAGCATGAATAAAGTGAAAGTAATATAGTAATTCAAATTTATGGTTTTGAATATAAGCCATTATTGATTCCAAAATTTTCTCGAGATAGATATTGTGTTGCTAAAGTCTACAGAAAATGCCTTCATTGGCTCGTTATATCTGAACAAAAACAGAAAAAATAATTCATTTATTTTCCATTTACTATTTGGAGTAGTCACAATGAACAATATGACTCACATGAAAAATCTTGCAAAGTCTTTAGATATTTTTAACTTAAGTGAGTATGAAGCCATTTAATCCATTGACCCAAAAGGTTTTTTTAGAAGACATATAGAGACTCTTAGGTATGGGAACTTGTTTCTAAGAGATAGAGAGCAGAGCGAGGGATTTCACAGTGCACCAAAAAAAATTCAAGAGTTTCTAACATATATTGACTAAATCATTGAAGAATGCAAATTTGGAACGAGAGGAAGATACAAGCATAGAGGAACAAATCATATGGGTAAATCCCAATATTTCACATGTACCATTATTCTAAATTCATCTACCATTTGGAAAAATAAAACATATTGCAAGTGAAAGATTGGTTCACGGTGGGCTATCAGATGGAGATGATGAAGAACCTCCTCATAGAGGTACTTCGAAAGGAGCACACATGGCTGAATTAGTGAAATCCAAGGGTCTGCACAAAAGAGGGCAAGTTGAAGAGGTTACCTACATGGAAGTTTATAGCACTATACTACTTGATTGGGTTAGTACTTTTTTGTAAGAAACTTAGAAAATGATGGAGAAAATTTCCAAAGAGGCCACTACATTCCATTACTACCCTAACATATCGATAAATGAAAATTATGATAGGGGAAGTAAAAGATTAAGGATTGAACAAGTACAAGTTTTCTAAAAAACAAATTATTGATTGAGCATAAATGGATGTTGATGTGTCTGGGGTTAGAATGATAGGGTTCATGAAATTTCATCAATCTACTAGTGACATGCTTGTAGATTCTATTAGCTAATGAGAAGTAAAAACATGATACTAAAACAAAGAATAAAAAAGCTAGAAGATGATTTAAACCTAGATACTTTAGTAATGACTGCACTAGATATACGTGCACTAGCATTGGTGATCTCTATCGATGGAACATCAAATATATTTGATAAAACTTTTAACCTTGTTAATGTAGTGAAATTGTATACTATGAGCATACCTGAAAAATTGGGAATTATTCAATATGAATGACAATCAAATTTCAATCTATATCATTTATTCCAGAGAATTAATTCATCTGTTGAGTGGGTCAAAAGTGATCTTGAGGGAGACAGGGAATTCATAAAAAAATGACTTACCTAATTTTAGTTGCAATATTGATTTAGTATCTAATGGAGAGAAAGAGAAACAAGGACTTCTTGATGCTGATCAAATGAAGCTTATCAAAGCTACATGGTCTAAGAGAATCAAAACATTAGAGTATATTATTTTTTAATGTGGAAGCATAAAAAGTAGAAGAGCTAATTCGTATCTTAAGACGATAGAAATTGTTTGGGATTTAAATGGTCTTTCCATTACATATGAGTGTGTATTAATTTTGAAGGATGGAATAACAAATACATTGGAGAAGCTAAAAGAATCAAAGGAAACAAAGGAAACATAATTAGATGTTATAACTGATTTCACTACAAAGGAAATTAGCAAATTATTAATTAATTTTGTTAGTGTTAACAACGAATACTCTTCCTTGGCTAAGAAATTGCAAGAAGAAGATAGGGATATTAAGGAGGATATATTAAATGAACGTGTCAAACAGGATATTACGACCACTCTCATGAAATATTTCATTAAAGCTAATGTGAAGGAATTACTTGGAGAAATCGTGATTCCTAAAGATAGCTAGCAATCAAACAATCTCAGACTATGCTTTCACATATTATAAATGTTTTAAAATACTCGAACATTTATTTTCTATTTATATTGTTTTTATTCAGGGTTTTTGGATACATTATTGTGGACTAAAATAATCCTTAAATGCAATTTGTTGTGTTTTGTTGTGCGTTCCTTTCTGATGTTATGATTCATGGGAGCCCAATCTTGGTCCCCATTGAGATGAATTCATTTACTTTTGCGATTTATGTATCGAAATTTTGATAAGTGCTTTACACAACAAATATTATTATATAGACCATGATTATGCAGTTAGTCCTTGTTTAAATTATGATTACTGTGTGTTCTAATTCTCAGTCTGTTTACAAACTAGGTAAATAATTCTAAGATATTTTTTTGTATGAGAAGTCGTATAGGTCTGAATTTTGTGATGTTGTGCAAAAACACAAATTGAATGTATATTTCCTAGTATTTTTTTTGAGCTTTTATATATTATTTAATGTTATATGATTGATGAAAAGAAAAATGAAATTTGTATTACTTTGTTTTAATTCTGAGACTATTTACCAGTTTTGTCAAGAATTTTTAGATAATGTTTTGAATTTGAAGTTGCATAAGTTTGTATTCTATAGCGTTCTCCAAGAACATTGATTGAACATATGTTTATGAGAATATTATATTTAGATGTTCTATTGTATGTAATGGCCTATACTTGATGACAATGAAAATGAATGTTTAATAAGAGTTTTGGTTCTCAAATATCTATTCCATATGTATTTTTTATTTTAATAATAGCTATGTTGGTTGGAATTTGAATCTAAATACAATAATTTTTACTATAATGGTGTTAGTTACTATTCAAATCTTCTCCGAAACAAAGACTTATTACTCTGTTTTAGTTTTGGGTTTGTTTAACAATTTAGTGTAGAATTCTAAGATAATGTTTTTTCATTTTTTTAGGATATACTTTGAGATTTTATATGATATATAATGTTGTCCTTACATCCAAATTTACCAGTTTCAGATGTATTTTTGTCTTGCATGCATCAATTAGTTTTGAGAATAAATCACTCTATGCTTTTGAAATTGTGCAAGGAATCAAATGATAATTTTCATTTAAAACTCCAAACGCTTCACCTATGTACATTTTTTATTTTTGTGAGGACTTTAACTTGTCACATGTCTATAAATACCGATTACTACACATTCCAAGAAATATTTCTCTCCATGTACTTTTTTGGAGCACATATATCAATCGAAATCCAATCTAAGCACACTCTTTCTATTTTTTTGTGTGCATGTCTCCGAAGTTTCGATTTCCATGGTATTTTAAATATGTGAAATGATCCATACACTTAATTAATATTTTGTGGTGGGAAATAATATTTATTTTAAAATTAAACGAGGTTTAATTGACATGTAATCATTATGTTTTTCAAGTGCTTAACAACATTTATTCATATGCATTTTGTAAAAATAATTGTGAGGTGTCTGGAAATCCAAAAATGTTTTCATTTTGTGCATGAATATTACATTGTGTGAAATGAGAAAGAAGCTCATATATAATATTCATAAATATGTGGAGTACAAAAATTTGGAGGAAGAAACGATGGAGTGGGGGGCTGAATGGAGTGTGTAGGAATAATCTCAATAGTGTTGATACATTATGTAGAGTGCAGAGGAGGCTTTATTCCTCCACATCTCCGCACTCATTTCAAAATTCCATTAAGATATAAGACACAACCAAGCTATCTGCATATAACATATTGTTATAATTTATATTATGTGCAATGGAACTAGGGCTATATTTTTTTATGATAATTGTTATATGCTTTTGGAATATCCCCATTAACAAATTGGTTGATTATTAAATAATATTGATCTTATTTTTTTGAAAGGAAAATTTGGTGACATGTCACTTATTGATCAGGGATTCATAAATTTTTCTCAAAATTCAAAGTTACAGGATTGGGTGAAACTAGGATGGTTGCATAGATCTCTTCTTCTTGATTCCGGCACCATGAACGGTTCGAAAAACCAATATTGTATGAGGAAGATATTGTGTTCTGATCGAAATGGAAAACATGTAAAATTATGACAGTTTGACCAGGTTTGATTAGGATGCATAGTCAGCAAAGTGTATGTACAGTCAGCAAAGAAGAGAATATTCCTTAGAACATCCTTTCTTAGGACCAATTGTTGGTTGACAAGTGTCAGGTTTCTATTTGTGGTACGGTTTGGAGGGTCCAATGAGAAGTTGCCACATGGCTAGCCCTGAGGCCACCATGTGGCCCTGCAACTGCATATTCAAATTTTGTGAGGGCCTACAGGGGTTGACCCCTAGACCTCCCGCCGAGCGCGCACACACCTTACTGTCCTCTCTATGCACTAGTTCTTAACCTCATAAGGTTTCGATTTGTATTTAACGTCTATTACAAATATGGTTGGGGGTTGGGAACCGCCGATGGTCCTAACCCGCGAGTAGTACCCACGGTGTATATATCACATGGAACCAACAGTTAACATTAAAAAACTCTACATGGTCTATGTAACCTGATGGAAACCACAACCCACGGTTCAACGAACCACAGTTTAATGTGAGCGTTCTACATAACCGCTGGTTTGTGGAATAGTTTTGGGTTGCGCATATGGCCACCGCCCAATTGTAAACATTAAATGTGTGGTTTAAATGGCAGAAAGGTTAGGGGTCAGTCTTAAATTGGTGGCCAAGCCAGTTTTAACTCTGGTTAACTGGAGTTCTCCATTTTAGTGGAGTTTTCCTAGGAGATACTCAGAAAAAGTGTAGGAGGCCCAATTTTCGACCATTCGAAGTTAATGAAGAGTCATTTTTTACTAATTGGAGCATTATGAAGCCATTGGTGTAGAGAAAATAGTAATTATAGCACTGCAACTACATGTAATAGAAAAAAATTTAGCATAATGAAATATGGACAAGCCATTGGGAGCTTGACCAGTAGATGTAGCCCAGGAGGGCTGAACTAGTTCATCATGCCTGTTGTGTAAATTTCATGTGGTGACTTATTTATCTGTTTTACATTGTTGTTAAGTGTTATTTATGCTTATTTAATGCTTCTAATTCACTAAAAATCATCTACAAAACATGGACAAACTCCTTAATCCTTATGCAAACTAAAGATGCGATTATGCACATGTTTTAAAAACTAAAAGAAACTTAGCAAAACAAAACTAATATAGTCATTTTAGATCAGATTGGTATCAGAGCTAGAAATTTTTCTCTGGTGTTTTTTAGTGAAAATAATTGTTTAATTGTTTTGCATGTTTTAGATGCTTATAAGGCTCAAGCTCAAAAGGGGAGGAGGTAAACTGGTGGAAGAAAGAGGGTCTCAAAAGGAGCCAAAAAAAGGAGAGCAAGATTGCCATAATATCCACCACCTATTTCACCTCCTAAAGAAGTAAAAGCTCCATTAAGCATGCCTCATTAGGAAGGAGAAATCCATGAAGAGGTTGACCCTAAGGAGGAAGAAAGAGTGTTTAAGAAATAATTTCTTGACATGACTGAGATGGTTAGAATTATTTATCAAGAAATAAATGAGAGACTAGAAGGAGAAGGAAATAAACTTCACAAGGAAGGAAAAGGATCTTCAGGAGGTCAACATGATGAAGACAAGTCAAACAAGGGAAATGGAGGAAAGGGAGGCAATGGAGAGCCACCATCTTCACCCTCATCATCGCCATCATCATCCTTTACTTCGTCTTTAGTACATCAGCCACATAAATCCAAGAACACTCGTAAATATCCTTTATTAAAACTTGATGTTAAGTTTGAATTGCCAATTTTTAGTGGTGAAGTAAATGCATATATGCTAGATAATTGGATTAGAAAATTGGAGGTCTATTTGAGAATACAGAACCTTCAAGACGATGATACAAAAATTCAATTATCCTCTTTAAGAATGGAAGATGCAGCACTTGTTTGGTGGGAAGCCAAGACAAAGGAGGAAATCAAGAAACATGGTAATATTATTCTATCATGGTCAGATTTCATTCCTGTTATTAAACAACACTTTTATCCATTAGCTCACTATAGAAAGCCATCATGAACTGGCAGAACTTTAGGCAGTTAAAGGGACAAAATGTGCAAGAACACACCCAAGAATTTAGGAGAAGAGATCTCTTATTAGGGGTGAGTTTGCAGAGCTAAGACAATTTTCTAAAGTACATAGGAGGATTACATAGCTACCTAAAACATACTATTGTCATGTTTAACCCCACTATTCTAGATGAAGTTTGTGTTCAGACCATACATCTAGAAGCTAGAGGGAAGAAGATTTCTGAAGAGGGTGGAAGGAAACATTTTAAGGTTAAAGCCAAGGAAAGGCCCTCAGAAGGAAAAAAAAAGAATGCATCTATTAAGAAAGAGGGAGAAAAAGTGACTTGTAAACATTGTTCAAAAGAAGGCCATGATGAAACTCATTGTTGGCAATTACATCCTGAATTGAGACCAAAGAAACCTAATAACAAAGGGAAACATAAAACTGCTACTACAAATCAACATGACTTAGGATCTAATTCAGGTGATGAAACTAAAATTACAGCCATGGGATTAAAGAACCATGAAGGGAAAAGAAAGTGAAACTAAACCTAGTACCAGTACATCAAACTGTCACATAAACACTCGAAATGAAGAAGAAAGAATAGAATTGTTTCATGTGAGGGTCATATCCAAGCATACCAAGATTGACACTGTTTGACAGTGGGTCACAAGTAAACTTAATCTCTGAATATTTGGTCAAGAAACTTAACCTTGAGACCATACCACATCCAAAACCATATCCATTGGGTTGAATTTGTAAGGATGAAAATCTACAGGTTTCAAATAAATGTATATTGAGGTTTGCAATCACTGCAATCTCTGTTGTTACAGTTGAATTAGATGTGGTTCCACTTGACATAACTGGTATTGTATTAGGGAGTCCTTACTTTTATGACATGAAAGCGATCATCTATCACCATGAGAACAAGTATCATTTATTTACATATGGTAAGGAGTTCATTTTTACAGCGCATCGCAAGAAGAAAAATATTTCTTTGGTTAATGTTGGACAGGTAAAGATCAGGCTGGTAAATTCAAGTAAGAATTTTGTTCTTCTTATGATTAAGCCTAAAGCCGATATTAATCATGAATCTTTTGAGGGATGTGATCCTAAGTTGAAATCAAAATTATATGATGTGGTTAATGGACATCATGATATGTTTCAGGAGCCAATAGGATTGCCTCCAAAAAGGGAAATTCAACATGAGATTCAGTTGCAACAATATTGTCCTCTTCCAAACATCGGTATGTATTGCATGTCAATAATGGAGAATGATGAAATAAAGAGGAAAATCAAAGAGATTTTGGATAAAGGAATCATAAGGCCAAGCACCTCGCCATGCGGTTCACCCATAGTCTTGATACCAAAGAAAGATGGGACTTGGCACATGTGTGTAGATTTTCGAGCTTTGAACAATAATACAGTAAAAAATCGTTACCCACTCCCAATAATAGATGATTTTATTAATCAGCTGAAAGAAGAAATTTTTTTCACTAAGTTAGATTTAAGAAGTGGATATCATCAGGTAAGAATTGCAGAAAGTGATATATGGAAAATTGCACTCAAAAGCAAACAAGGACTCTTTGAGTAGCTAGTTATGCCTTTTGGTTTATGTAATGCACCAACAACTTTAATGCGAGTGATGAATAATGTTTTGTGGCCGTTCCTTGATGAATTTTTTATTGTGTACTTATATGACATTTTAATTTTCAGCAAAACAAGAGAATATCATGTCTTGCCTAAGAATAGAGTGCTTGATATTTTTAAGAACGAGAAATTGTTTCTTAAGATGTCAAATGTGAGTTTGGAAAGTATTATTTGGTCTATTTGGGGCATATTATAGGAAGAGGAGAATTGAGGATTGATCCTTCTAAATTGGAGGCCATTGTGAATTGGCCCACACCCAAAATAGTTATCGAGGTAAGAAGTTTCTTAGGTGCAGCTCAATATTGGATGAAGTTTACTGCTAACTATTATTCCATCGCAGCTCCTATGCATGCAGTGACAAGTGTGAAGAAAGGCTTCCAATGGGGAGGCAAACAGTAGCAAGATTTAAAAGCTTTAAAAGAAAATATTAGTTCAGCTCCATTCCTTGCATTACTGAATTTGAGACAGGCATTTGAGTTATAAAATGATGCTAGTGATTATGCCATGGGCGTAGTCCTTTTCCAGCATGGTAAGCCTATCGCCTTTCATTCAGAAAATTTTAATGGTGTTGTGACTAATTATCCTACATATGACAAAGAACTATATGCATTGGTACAAAGTGTCAAGAAGTGGAAAAATTACTTGATGGGTATAGAGACTATTGTACACACTGATCACCAACTATTATAGTACTTGCAATCACAAATAAAATTGCAGCAACCAAGAAATTTCAGGTGGATAGGATTTCTTCAACAATTTCACTTGGTTATAAGGTACAAAAAAGGTATATTCAATAAAGTTGCATATATGATTTCGAGACCAATCATTAGTGCTTCTACTTTACTAAAAAATGATTATGTTGTACATGAGAGTTGCATAGAACAATATGCACATGACATTGACTTCCAAGATGTGTATGCTAGTTTTAGTGAAGGGAATCAAGTTGAAGAAAAATATTATCACATGAATAAAAATTTGTTGTTTCATTTGGGCAAGTTATTTATTCCACAAGGAGAGAGGCTAAGTGTCATGAGAAAAGCTCATTCTTCTCTTATTTCTAGATACTTTGGGGTACTAAGAAAAACAATGGTGCATCTACAGAGGTATTGTTATTTGCCTCACATGATAGATAGTGTGTCACATTTTATAATATGTTGGTCTATGTGTGCACCAAGTAAGCCTAGTAATAGGAAGCTTGGATTGTACATGCCACTACCGGTACCATCAAGGCCATGGGAGAGCACCTCCATGGACTTTGTTGGAGGTATACCTAGATCAAGAAAGAAACATGATTATATTTTTGTAGGTTGTGGATAGATTCAGTAAAATGTGTATACTTATGCCATGTAAGAAAACCATTACTGTTGAACAAACTGTTGGATTTTATTTTCAAAATTTTTTGGTTCATTTTGGATTGCCCACTTCTATTGTTAGTGAGAGGGATTCCAGGTTCATTTGGAATTTTTAGTCAAATCTATGGATAATGATGGACACAAAGTTAAAAAAGAGTACTGATTTTCATCCATAAACAGATGGACAAATCGAGGTGGTGAATAGAACAGTTGTGCATCTATTGAGAGGATATTGTAGAAAACATCCTAAGTTGTGGGATGAAAAACTGAATTACATTCAGCACGCCTACAACCGAGCAAAGCACTCTTCAACACAAACCTCACCTTTTGAATTATGCCTTGGGTATTTTCGAAAATCACCATTAGACTTCATTTTTGGGAAAGATGATGCGATTGATGGCCATAGTGATATTGATCAGGCTCGAAATTTCATTGAGAAAATTTAGATTATACATCAACAAGTTCAAGAATAGCCTGAGAAAAGTCAAAGAAAATACAAAGAGAGGCATGGAAAACATCGGGTTGATCACAAGTTTCAAGAGGGAGATGAGGTATGGTTGCACATTAGCAAAGAGAGGATGCCAGGGGAAGGTAAAAAGCTCAAAGCCATTCGCTATGGTCCTTTCAAGATCATAAAAAAGTTGGTAATAATGCATTCCAACTTGACTTGCCTTCTTATATGCTAATATATTTAGTTGTTAATGTTGAAAAATTACACTTGTATGAGCCACCTTTGATCACTGATCAAGGAAGTGATGTTAAGCTACCTTCTATTAAATATTTCTCGCTAGAATTTCTACATGAGCTCAAAGAAGATACAATTCTTGACAGGAGGACAAGAACATCAAAGAGGGGAAGTGTTGACTACCTTTGAGTTGGGCTCAAAGGCACTAAACCAAGCAAGGAAAAATGGATGGAGGTTGGAAAGGTGAGGGAGCTATACCCTCATCTACTGAACAGGTAATCAAATATTTTGGGGTCCAAAAGCTTCCCAATTGGTGGGAATGATTAGGAGTTCATAATTTTTGCTCAAAATCCAAAATTATAGGATTGGTTTGAAACTAGGATGGTTGCGTAGATCTCGTCTTCCTGATTCTGGGGCCGCGAAGGGTTAGAAAAATTGATATCATATGAGGAAGATATTGCGTTCGATTGAAATGGTAAATAGGTAAAAGTATGACAGTTTGACCAGGTTTGACTGGGATTCATAGTCAGCAAAGTGTATGTATAGTTAAAAAAAAGAAGAGAATATTCCTCGAAATATTCCTTTCTTAGGACCAATTGTTGGATGACAAGTGTCAAGTTTCTATTTGTGGTACGGTTTGAAGGGTCCAATGAGAAGCTGCCACATGGCCAACCCTGAGGCTGGCACATGGCTCTACAACTGCATATAAAATTTTGTGAGGGTCTGCAGGGCTCGACCCCCAGACCTCCCGGTAGGCACATGCACACCTTAACATTCGTTGAAAGTATTAATTCTTAACCTCATAAGGCTTCAGATTGTATTTAACGTGTATTAAAAATACGGTTGGGGGTTGGGAACTACTGACAATCCCAACCCACCAGCAGTCCCCGCATTGTATATATCACATAGCACCAACAGTTAACGTTAACAACCTCTGCGCAGTCTATGTAACCCGATGGAAACCACAACCCACGGTTCAATGAACCACAGTTTAATGCGAGAGTTTTGCCTAACTATCGATTTGTGTAATAGTTTGGGGGTGCGCATGTGGTCATCACCCAACTGTAAACATTAAATGCGTGGTTTAAATGGTGTAAAAGTTAGGGGTCATGCATTAATTGCCGGCGAAGCCAGTTTTAACTCCAATTAATTGGAGTTCTCCACTTTTAATGAAGTTTTCCTAGGAGATACTGGGAAAAAGTGTAGGAGGCCCAATTTTCAACCATTCTAAGTGAATGAAGTCATTTTTGACTAATTGGAGCATTCTGAAGCCATTGGTGTAGAGAAAATAGCCATTAGAGCACTGTAGCTACATGTAATATTAAAATTTTGAGCATAATGATAGATGGACAAGCCATTGGGAGATGGACCAACAGATGTAGCCCAAGAGGGGTGAACTGCTTCATCATGGCTGCTGTGTAAATTTCATGTGGTGACTTATTTATCTATTTTACATTGTTGTTCAATGTTATTTATGCTTATTTCAGGCTTCTAATTCACTAAAAATAATCTACAAAAAATGGACAAACTCCTTAATCCTTATGAAAACTAAAGATGCAATTATGCACATGTTTTAAAAACTGAAAGACAATTAGCACAAAAAAACTAATACAATCATTTCAGATCACTTATGAATATATTTAATGATTAATAGCACAATTTTTGAGAAGAGAAACACTGAAGAAAATTAAAATTTGGTTGTATGGAATATTTTCACATGAAAATAGAATAAAGTATGGCTAAATGATTTTTTTTTTCTTCTGTAAACCAAAAATGATAGTTTTGATTGGGTGAGTAAATGCATCTATGTGTATAAAGAATTTTGTAGAAGCTTTTTCAATATGTCGAGTGTGGAAGTGTAGAGAAAGATCCACATGATGAAAGCTCTCTGCATTTCACATATTGAATTACCTTGGTTCCATTTAATCCAACTGCTTAATATGAGTTTCATTATGCACAATGCGGTGGTAAAATTTTCACAAATGAATGTTGGTTGATGTAAAGAAATTATGGTATTAACTTGTGAGTAATCTTTGCAAAGAGCCAAATGGCTCTAGGATTAAATGACCTTTAATTATATGGATACTAAAGATAGTGAACTGTATTTAGGGTTAGACAAACTATATAACAATGCCAAGTATTCGATGATGCTAAAATCTCCAATTCTAATTCTTATGTATTTCTTGAGCCTCATTTCTATTGTTGAAAATTTGAATTGTTAAAGCTTATGCCCAAAAATTTAAATTAACACATAAATTTCACTGCGACATATGAAATAAACTTTGAGTATGCAAGGTGTGAAGATGTAGATGTGCAGAAAAAACACAATGGAAACTTGTTCCACATCTCTTTAATTTGAAGAGATATATTTTCTACTTCTTGCAAAATATATTTTATAGAATCCTGAGCAAATTTATAAAACAATATCATAAACGAAGATTATATATATTATATGAATCACTATTCCATGTAATAGTGTTTTACTAAATGGCTCTTCACCATAGTGATATTTATCATAATTTCTTTCTGTATCTATCTCACATGCATATTAATGCTTGTTTTGATCAAAGACCACAAGATTTTTCAATAATTCAATTTTATTTACAATAAAGCACAACCTCTTGAAAATTCATTATTTAAATCAAAATTTCATTGAATTTCCAATTATAGTTTATGCATAGTTATGATAATAGTTTTAATTTCAATGCCAAATGCATCATAAAAAATGTTTAGATAATCGTTAAAAAAATTCTAATGTTTACCTTTTTCCAATTTGAACGTGTAACAACATCCTCTTGCTACAAAATTCAATAATATTGAATACACATAAAGATATGAAGCATTGCATAGAAAAAATCTAGGTTCCTTTCTTTGTGCACTTGTTCTCTCTCACACATCACCTCTTCCTCACACACATTAAAAAAAAAATTAATTGAATATTTGATAATAAGTATTTAATTGAAAAATGAAAGATTGCAAATTCACATTATATTTGAAATCGTCTCGCAGAATCGGTGTGCGATTTTTTTTTTCCGATGAGAAGTTTATGCGTAGGACCACATCATTGCAGATAAAATTTTATGTCGCATTACATGTTAATGCTTTTGTTCCTTTATTTTCACATCCATTCTCTCGTAAAACACTACTTTCTCATAGAAAAAAAAATACACCATTTAATATTGAATACTAATTTTTAAGTTTTAATAATTTCTTGTGTATGGAATAAAGTTCCCTCTACAATATTTTCCCACATTAATTAATTAAAAATATGCATTGTCATGCGCGATAGATATGTGTGGACAGAGGACCAAAAAATTGAGGAAGAAATTCTTTGTTCCTTGCTCCGCACACACGTTCTCCCACAAAACACTACTTGTTCCCACATATTAAAAATATAATTGAATATTGCATGATAATAATACGAATTTAATGCATAAATTTTATTCTTCTCACCTCTACATTGTGCAAAAAATTAAGGATATGTGTTTTTTTGCTAATCGAGAACTATTGATTTCGGAAATCATTTCAAATATGTGTTGTTATTTTCATGTTTACACTTCTGCACTATGCATAATGAAACGAAAATCTATGATTTTTTCTCAACACCTCCAAATCCTTGACATGTGGATAGTCATTAATATGCCTTATAAGTTTTGATACATTGTTAGAAGAGTAAATATGTGGATTCATACATTTTGTGGAGCCCAAAATAACATATTGTGCAAATATTGCTCAATATTATATGTCAGTTTACCTTTGTAGAGGTGAATGTATGCAAATGTGCAAGCTCGTCTATTGTAACAAGCCCAAAAATTCATATTAATCATATAATGAAGAATAATAAGCCTAGAAAATTATACTATTCCTTATAATGAGTGCAGAAGAAGCACAATACAAACATAAAAAAGCACAAAATTACAAATTTTCATCACGTACAATAGAAAGATATTTCATTGTGCGAAGTGTGTTTTCCGCATTTTTGTCTTCCACATAATGACATTAACTAAATACGAATACATTCCAGCCTTCTTTTGCAGAATACACAAATCGACATGTATTTCCACGTACAAAAATCAATTTCTATCAAATAGAGCTAACTAAAATCGACATAGTAGAGGGTTGCATCCAAACTATGAACTTGTTTCATAATAGAGATAATTGGCTAGGTTTCCGCACAACAATTATTTGTGGTTGTACCTACACACATTTTGAATTAGAGTTAGTATTGACATCATGTAGGCGAGCTTTCATTATCATAAAGAATTCACATTTAATTTGGTTCATAAACTTTTGATACTTAGGATATATATATTGATGATATTACATCAAGAAAAAAGTGTGAAGGAAATGGAGTAGATGGTTTTATAATTTCAATATTTATTTCCACTTGTTCTTCTAAATGTTTCCTTTGCTATCTTAAATAGATGTTTATTGAGAGTTTCCTATAAAATAGATTTTACACACAAAATAATAATAGTTGGTGATTATATAACGTATAGAGAAAACTATACTTAAAGGGAATTGAAAACTTTATTGAATGAGAGAATATTTTGAAAGTACAAAGCATAAATGGCTAGTAGAGGAACGAAAGAATCTATTTGCATTGATACAATTAATTCACTTGTTCTTATTGATTAGAGATTTCATTGGTAGTGTGTGTTTCAATGATATTTGAATCTGTCAATGGAAGAGAAGAATATATATAAGATTTGGTATATCATATTAGTGAATGCTGCATGCATTCCAATTTTTTTTTATTTTAGAATTATCATTTATTTATGCAGAAGGAATTTTGATTCAAACGTAAAAAGAATAATGCTAGTAGTGAAGAAGAATCCAATTATTTTGACTTTGGAGGAATTTAGATCCATATCCAAGCTACCAAAACTAGATATATGCTTAAAATTGTTAGAAGAAAATAGTTTTATAGAGTCACAAGCAGGGGGGATGAACATAATTCAAGAATTTGTTTCACCAAATTCTTGGGTTCCTTCTAATATTTCTATTCTAGATATTTCTTTGCTTAGATAATCATATAAATACTTTTCATGGATTTATTCCCATCTTATGGGCCAAGAAACGATATCCAATGTCCCAAAATCTATTATGTATCTTATTTATTATTCATATAAAAAATATTTTTTATTCGACTAAGTTTATCTTATTTCAAGTGAATTAGCTTTTAAGTTAGCCATTTTTTCCAAAACTAATATATACTTTATGATTTCATACCAGATAATAGCCCTCATTTCGACCCATGTCTTTAATGAATTAACCCATAAAGCTAAACTCAATTCTAATGAAGAACCGATGTAATTCTAGTATAACATATTATGGAAGCAGAAAAATACTTTAAATTTTTTTCTAGTCCATGGTGTATTTATAAAGAAAATCATTTACATGATAATTGGACAAGAGGCACATCGAATATTTACCCAAGACCAAGTTTTTCTGTGGGGAAATGGGGTACATTAAGAAATGGAAAATAATATAATTATTCAAATTTATGGGTTTAAAGGTAAACCATTCATTACAGGAATTTTGAGGTCTAAAATGGGTCTCTTAAGAAAAATGTACAACCAAAATAAAGTTTATAAGAACTAATAGGATTAAAGATGATGTTGTCAACCATGGGGGATGATTCACCTTTTTTGAAGTAAAAAGGAAAAATATTAAAAAATAATAAAAAAATAAAACTACTTTTTCAACTCGTATTTTCCACTTATCTCCCTAAGGTTTTAATAAAATTTTGAGCGAGAGTACTCATTGGATGTAAATTTAATTCCTCATCCAATGAGTACCCATGTTGCATACTTTTGATCGACCTTGTTACAAGAAAAATTAGAAATACATGAAAAATGTGATTGCAATCACATATTTTTATGTATTTCTCATTTTTTCGTGTTGTAGGGTTGATTGAAAGTATGAAAAATGGGTACTCATTGGATGAGGAATGAAATTATGCATCCAACGAGTACTTCCGCTCGAAATTTTAGTAAAACCTTATGGAGATAAGTTGAAAAAATAGTTTTTTCTTTTTTCCCTCTAAAATTTGATGATGTAATCTAATATTGTTTTATTATTTCCACTATTATTTTATAATTTCCTTAGGAGGCCCATTTTAGAACTCAAAATTCCCCTAATGGTTGCTTCCAATAATTTTTATAGATAGGAATTTTGTTTCCCAATTATGTAGAAAATATCGTGATTTTCTAGTTAGATTTGAATAGAAAAGAAAAATTAATTTATTTTGTTGCCATTTATTGTTGGACAAGTCATTGTCGAGAATGAAACTCATGTTGTAGATGTTGGAAAGTATTTATGTTTTTTTAACTTAAAATAAGTTGATGCTTGATGAGGCTTTGATCCAGAAGCCCTATTTAGTGCACACCTAGGTATTGTTAAATATGAGAACCTTTTTAAAATAGTTGCAGAGAAAAAAAAAGAGCATCACATTGCTCCAAGAAATAATCAAGAACCGATAATGAATACTAGAGAAATTGTTGAATAAGCGAGAATCAATAGGGAAACAGAGTACAAGAAAAATGGTGCAAACTCTCCATAAGAATCTCCATCTTACAAATCTAATGATGGTATGACTTCATCCTTGATTACAATATAGAGAAAGGATATTTCAAGTGAGAAAATGATTCAAAATAAACTACGAGGTAGTGAAGATGATGAAGAGCTTCCTTGGACATTCATTCCAAACAAAACACACATGGTTGAATCAACTAAATCTAAAAGTCCCCTAAAAATAGGAAGCATTGAACTAGTTATGAATATGGAAATTGATAACCCCATGCTACTCGATTAGGTTAGTAGTTTTTTAGCAGAACATAAGGAAATACTGGAACAAATTTCCAAAGAAGCCACTATTTTCGATGATCGCCTAGTCACATTGCAAGATGTAAACTATGAAAAGAGAGGTAACAAAATGAAAATTGAAAAATTAAAGGTCGATAATAACAAGATTATTGATAAATTAATAATGGATGTTGATGTGGCTAGAATTGCATCCAACAAACTCATGAGATTGCATCAAGGTACTAGTAGTGAACTTGTAGTCTCTATTGGCTAACAAAAAGAAAAGAACCTGATACTGAAAGCAAGAATAAAAGAGATAGAAGATGCTATGAATCTGGGTCCTTTTTTAATGACTCCACTAATAATACAAAAATTTCCATCAATAATTTATACTCCCAACACATCCCATGGACCTAATAAATCTCTAAAATTCCTTAATGTAGTCGAATCTCAAATTATCACTTACATATGCCAAAGAATGGAAGTCATTGAACATGCATTGAAAGTAGCTTACAATCTACTATGTTTAGCACATGAAATTAACTCATTTTATGATTTGCTTAAAATTAATGTTAAAGAAGATAAGAATTTTGTTAACAATGACTTACTTACTTTTATTCAAAGGCTTGGTTTTTTGTCTCACCTAGACAAAATAAAACAGATGACTCCCAAATTCTAATTGGATGAAGTAGATCAAAGATAGATGGTATAAAAGAATTAAAAAACTGTAAAACACTTTTTTTTGTATGTGAAAGATAAAAAATAGAATATGTGATGTGTTTATGAAGGTGGTGCAAATATTTTAGGATCTAAATGATCCACACGTCATACATGATTCTAAATTAATTACAAAAGATAGAATAATAGCCAAATAAAAATGGACAAAAGAGTCGATGAAAAGAGATTTGATGATATAAATAATTTTACTACATAAGAAATCAATAAATGGCTAATTAAATTTTTAACTATTAATGAAGGGAAGTTTCTCTTGGTTTTCTCAATTACAAAAAAGATGATATGGAAATTGAGAAGAAAATATCCAGTGAACATGTTAAGGTAGAGATTACAATCACTCAAATGAAATATTTCATAAAATCTATGTTGGAGTGATTGGTCCAAGAAATCATGGATCCAAAATACAACTGAAAGGAAAATAATCACCATATATTCTTTCATATATTGCAAGTGTCCTTAATTCTTGGCACATTCATTTTCATATTTAATAGTTTTTAATTATTGAGATTTGTTAATTGTGGCAACATAACCTAAACTAATATCGATGCAATTCCTTTTTCTCTTTTGTACTTTCCTTTATCCATATTGCAGTAAACTGGAACCCAATCCAAGTACCCATTGGGAGGAGCACATTTACTTCTACGATTAGGTAGCAATATATTGATGAATTATTTAGACATCGAACATAAATGTAGGTTCAGCTACATAATCCTTGTCATCTATGCATGACTTCGTTTTACTAGATATTTTGTTTCAAAGAAACCATAATTAATTATGCTTACTCATTTTCCCCAGAAGACAAGAGTGAATAGTTGAAGGGAAGATGCTAGAATAGAATAATGAATGAGTTGATGAATTGAGTTGTTAGGAATTCTCATTACTAATATAAACAACTTCTGCTATAAATCAGGGTTCTTGATGTTTTGCATAAGCTCTTGTATGGATATAAATTCTGTGGAATTGCTCAAAAACATTAATAGAACATAAGTTTTCGAGAATATTCTTTAAATTTTTATATTATATATAATCTTCAATTATTGATCACAATTAAGATAATAATTGAGAACAAATATCTCAATATATCTTTTTTGTATAGTATTTATTTTAATTATAGGAATGATGATCAGAATTTTAATCTCGATACAATTCTTGTTATTGTAATTGTGTTTTTTAATGTTCAAGAGCTATGCATTGAGCTCTTATATAAAATCAAACAATCATCTCAAAATAAAATATAATAAAAATGTAGTTAAGAGTTTTGTTATTTTAGTAGTTCTATATTCTATGAAGTTCAAATAATTTTTAATGTTTTAATATTGCAATTTTTTACAGAGTGCAGAGATACGCGAAAGGATTTCATTGTGCTTCACTAGTATCTCCATTATATTCTATATAATGAGATCTTCTTATGCACTTCGAAATGAAATTGATATATTTATTTTATGTAACTTGCATTTCCAAGTATACAACTACTTGATATAAATGTTTTAATATTAAGCGTACTGAGCACCTCCTCAACTTTGTTTTATGTTTTAAATGAACATGTGAAAAAGATAATTTGCAATGATCCATGAAAATTTAGTCCATATGCATGAAATTATTTAAACTTTAAAAGGAAACTAACTATCTAATATTAAATGAAGTCTCTTTTTAATGCATAACTATTAACTATGTTCAGTGCCTTTGTATAGAAATATGCATTAGAAGTAGAATGAAAGATTCTTTAGCATGTCCACACCATTTATAAATTTAAATGATTAAAACATAAAACAAATTTTCGAACATTACATTAAAAATAATTACAAACTTTTGAGACATGAAAACTTTGGATAGTTAATTACCATTTTCCAGTATATTGTCTATGTAGAGTTGTTTTATTTGAGCTTCTCGAATATGAAGCATTATTTCAAAATTATGAACTAAGTATTTATTATCCAATATTAAATGAACCGTACTATGTCCCTTATGATGATGTAGTTAGTTTCATTGTGTGAAATAGGAAAGTGCGGAGTAAGCTTCAATTATTTACACTACAAAAACAAAGCATTATGATGAATCGACCTCTGTAATCTGCACATTGAAAACATTCACTACCCCTCAGCAGTACGAACAATGAAAATGTTCACTACCACTCCACACTCAACATAATGAAAGCATTCACTACTCCTCAATACTTCACAATTCCTAGACTTTCCGGACATGTTTCTCCTTCCTTCGCATAGAGATATGGAACCTTATTCCATATACATGAATTTACTTTAACTATAAACCAAAACTTACTATCCAATATTAAATGAAGTCTCATTTTAATGTGTAACTATTAACTATGTTTAGTGGCTTGGAGTACAAAAATGTGAATGAAGTGGAATGAAAGATTCTTTGACATGTTTGTATGATCAGGAGCTCAAATCTGAGCTTGGGAAAAAGCTCAAAAATGAAAGTGCTCAAATTGATTTGGAACCTGAGTGACTGGATAGGCCTCGGAAATACAATCCCAATGCCGTGAACGACACTAAAAACTGACGCTGTATGAAGAAGTTCTTCAATTTCAGTAAAAAAAAAAAAAGGCCAATTTGACTTTAGAAATTGGAAAATATTTAAAAAAGCATATTTCAGAATATTGTTCAAAATATTCTAGGAATATTCCTTGGAATATTCCTCGAAATATTCCCTATGGACCAGTCATTTTATGACAAGTGTCCCTCTGCAATTGGTTGGAGATTTGACTGTGCAATGGTGAACCAATCAAAGGCCGCCACGTGGTAGGCCTAGAGGCTGCCACGTGGCCCCAGTTCACAATGGAAATGGCGTGTATTAAAATTTTGCGTGTTTTTGGTTTGAACCCATGACCTATGGTTAACAAGCACTACACCTTACCATTGGCCCACGACCTTTGGTTTTGATATGTGAAGGACAAAAATTGTATTTATTATAACTGTTCTAATGGTTGACCCCCAACAGTTAATGCGGAATGTGCGGCCACATGTCACTTAAAATTTAATGCTAATAGTTTATGCCACCCCAAAGTTAGCACCGTTTCATCCATTTTAGGTGGAACTCCAAGTTTATCCGCAGTTAACTAAAGTTGGCCCACTTTTTGTGGGATTTTTGCCTAACATTGGGCAAAGATTGTTTTGATGATATCTTTCACATGGAAGATCATTTTGAAATATATTTTTTTTGTTTTTGGGGTATTGGAACATTTTGAAGCTACTGAAGCAGGTTACGAAGCCATCGGGCCACTCTGTTAGAGGTTTTATCAGCGGATTTGCTTGAGGAGCCACCAGGGCTTTAGGAATGATCAACTGTATTGGGCTATTTTCATCTGTTTGAGGTGTATTTACAGTCAAGTTTTACTGTTTCCAGCACTATGATTCTGTTTTAGTGGCTATTCAACCTTTTGAGGCTTTATTCATGGTGTAAAACTAATTTTTAGCATTAATAGAATAGGGAAAAGCCCATTTGGGGGCTTTTGGACCCAGCAGATGTAGCCCAAGAGAAGGGTGAACTGCTTTATCAGATGCTTTTTATTATGCTATGAATTCTTGCTGCTTATTTCTAGAGTTTAATACCTTAAACAGTAAATTTAAATAAGTCGTCTTAACACAAAAAGGCTTATACAGTTATCAAAACATATTTGTTCCATTCCAAACCACATTTTTTCCATTGCAGAACACCTTAACATGCTTGTACACTCATAATATTGGTTAATGAATACTTTGAAATCAGAAAAAAAATACTTTCATTGCCAGATCGTTTCAGTGTTTACTTCATTTCTCTTTAGGCAGAGCCAGTAAGAGGGCCAGAAGCTTCTGGTTTCATCCTTTCTTTGAAAGGTGAAATAACCAGTACAAGCCCCTATTGTCTATCTCTGTATAAGAAATATTTAGTTCACACATTTCAGACCAGATTGGTATCAGAGTTGTTTGCACATTTAGAATTATTGGAAATGGATACCTTGCACCCTTATTTCAAGTACAATCCATTTTCAGATCATTGTACCTTTCATAAATTTAAATTATTAAAACATATAAGACCTTTTGAACATTAAATTACAAGCTTGAGACACGAAAACTTTGGATACCCAATTAACTATCCTTAGTACTATGTCAACGTGGAGTCATTTGATTTGAGCTTCCTGAATACTAAGTATCATTTCACAATTGTGAACTAAGTGCTTATTATACAATATTAAATGAAGTGAACTCTATCGCTTATGATGGCATAGTTAGTTTCATTGTGCGAAATAGGAAAGTGTAGATAAATCTTTCATTGTGTGTACTATGGAAACAAAACTTTATTATTCAAAAAATAATACCACTTAGTGTTTTTATCGCTTCTATTATTTAAAACAATTTAAGATAAATAAATAAACTACTTAAGCATTCATTCACACATTTCGAAAAATCTTTGAAGTTTTAATATTTTTAATTTGTGTGGAGTCTCTAAGTGTGGAAAATACTTTCATTGTGCTTCTCCCATATCTCCATATTTTGCATAACGAAATATTCTTCTGCACATGTACAGAGGGATAATTGTACAATATATGAAACCACACCTCCAAACACATCCATTCAGCAGAAATTAATTGATATATAATATTGGTCAGTATTTTTTCAATACAATTTTCTCAACTTCACATAGTGTATGAATCCACACCTCCACATTTCGTACAATGTATCAAAAAATCTTAATATTCCATCAAAACTCTAAGAAAAATTGTTTGGCAGCCACATGTTTCAAGTGTAAAGGTACAAAGAAGGGGTATGTGTGGAGATAAGGGAGTGCATAGAAGCACTTCATACAATAGAAGCTTCGACTCCACCTCCACACTCTGTAAAATGAAAATGTTCACTACCCCTTCGCACTGTGCATAATTAAAAAATTCACCACCCTCCCCACTTTACATAATGAAGGCATTCATTACCCCTCTATAATCTTCATAATGAAAATTCTCACTGCCCCTCCACAATTCACACTTCCCGCACTTTTTGCACACCATTTCTGCTTCATTCGCATATCTATTGAGTCCCTTGTCCCCCCCTCGCTTATGGTCAAAGTTTGAATCTATGATCTTCATATAGAACATGAATTGTAAGTATTACTATCTATATTATTTAAGGAATCCATATATATATGTACCAAAGATCTCTTGGTTAGTGAGTTTTTGAATGGATAAGTACTATAAATATTGTAGACTTTGCGATTGAATAATATTTCCTTTCTTGAACATAATTCAATTGCAAAAACAAGAAAAAATGATATCCACAATAAGATATAATTTTTCATGTCATATAATCATGAACTAAGCTAATTTCTATATCTGAGTGAGGTGCTTTTAACAAAATGTATCTAAAATTTCCATGACAAAATTAAACCTACCAACGTTAGACTAATATTTCCTTTTCAGTTTCCAAAAATTTAAAAACAAAGATATATAAATAAAGTACACTATAGGTTGTAGTTAATATTGGCACATGCTTAATATTCCATTATAATTATAAGACACATTGTTGGGTGGCCACATGCATGTACTTAGAAGGTGCGGAGAAAGGGTATGTAAAAATATAAGGAAGTGTGGAGAAGAAGTTCGCATGATAAAAACTTTGACTCGAGCTCTACACTCTGCCCAATGAAAATGTTCACTTCCATTCCCTGAAATTCCCACACTTTCCACACATCGATTGTCCTTCATATATATTTTTATCCCCCCTCCCCTATCTTAGTTGTTTAGCCTTCAATACAAAGAACAAAAATTACCATCAAAATGAATAATTCATCAGATATGCCATTATGCATAGTGAAAAATTTGTACTTGCAATAAAATCTATCTCTGCATCTCCTAGTGCAATTGGATGGATGGACAAAGCTATGCAAAGATAGATTTAATTATGTGGAATATAAAGGTGAAAATGAAATATATGTAAATGAGACTTTCATTGTGTGGAATACAAATATGTGAATGCGTAAATAATGACAAATTATAGAAATGCAGACATTGTTATCTAACGTGAAAATGCGGGCCTCACATAAAGAATATTGGCCTTAATAAATTAATTGGCATTAGATGCAGGGACTATGTTGTGGTGCATCTATTAATCTTGTTAATTATGCAAATACCTTTCTTTTATGCTTAAAATATTGTATATTCATGCACTCAACTCAAATATGGAATGTAATATAGTAACTAACACTCATAACTATTAATTAGCTAATATCAAATAAGCTTAGAGTATCTCTCCTTCATGGGGTAGTGTCTCCCCCCATTATAGTTGTTATGTATCCAAATCAAGAATAGCATAGAAACATAAGAAAATATATATCAACCACTATATAATAAGCAACTTTGAGGAAACACTGTCCCTTTACATTAGATAAATTAAGATTTCTTGGATCATTCAAATAACAAGACCTGGTTGGTATATATATGAGTCTAAAGAGTCAAAATATAGTTAGGTCCTAAATAAAAATGATAATGTAAGGGATCAACAATAACAATAGTGTGTTTCTATAGGGCACAACAATAATAATATGGGGGATATACTAGTATTATAGGGACCTAACATGCTCCTCTCCTTCAAAAAAGTGTTGTCCTCAATACTTGTGTAGTTTTGGATGCTTCTATATGAATTACTCAACCTCCCATGTGTAATATTTAGTATTTCAGTTCTTCCACTTAATGAGATACTCTAAAATTAGTCAATTTTGTAGTGACTAGATTATTGTTTTCATGATTGTTTAAGGAGCTAATATGGATTTTCCTTCCTCGACAAGTTTTGACAATTTAGTTTGAATTGGGAGCTTTTCACTTATAACCTTGTTTAAGCATGATACCTGGAAAACTAGGTGTATTGAAGAAGATGCAAGCAACTCAAATTTGTATGGCACAGTACCAATATTTTACAACACCTTTTAATGGCCATATTACTTGGGTGATAATTTATTATCCCCCTTAGCTTTCTTAAGGATAATTTATTTATAGGGTTGTAGATGTAAAAATACCCAATAAACCACATATAAACTTATTTCACTACAATGTTGATATATATTTTTTTCATTTGATTATGTGCTAGACTTAGGTTATCATTTAAGAGTTGGATAACTTCTTGTTGGTGCTTGACATGATAATCCACTACTTGAACCTTAGAATTGTATCTTAAAGACAATGCGATGGATGGTGGATGATATCCATAAAGTTCCACAAATGGGGTTATTTTTGTAGTGGTATGGAAGGAGGTGTTATAACACCATTCTACCAGAGGTAACCACTTGGACCATTGTGTTTGTTTATCATATATATAAATCAATGAAGATATTCTTCCAAAAAATTGTTCACTATCTTAGTCTTTTCATCAAATTCTAGATGATAAGATGAGCTACGAGCTAATTTATTAGCTAGAAAATAAAATAATACCGTCTAAATATTTCGAGTGAAAATGGGATTTGTGTCACTTACAATAATCTTTGGGTTTCCATGTACCTTTTGAAGTTCTTCCAAAAATGTCATAGTGACTATACTAGATTTGAAAGGGTTAGATAATGAAAAAAATTGTGCATACATGGTAAGTATATCAATTAACACCATGATGACACTTTTTAATTTGGACTTGGGTAAACCTATGATTAAATCCATTGAGACATCCTACCCATGCTAACTTGGAATGGCTATTGTTTGTAAAAGACATGAGGTCTTAATTGTCTAAACTTTATTTTGTTGGCAAACCAAACATTACGCCACAAACTTTTGAATATCATATTTAAGGCCATCCAAAAAGAATTCCTTCTTGATCCTATGGTAATATTTTAAAAATCCCATGTGACCTCCTATAGGGAAGGTGTGAAATTCAAAAAAAATCTTTTGTTTGAGTTGTGACTTCTTACACAGATATAAGTGATCTTTGTAACATAGTGAATCATATCTGTAGATAAATGTATGAGATGCACTGGGATGTTGCTGCAACTTTCGAATGAGTTTCCACACCTCTTCATCATTCTTCCATTCATCCCTTTATTTAGTTATCTAATCTTGTTGGATAATAGAAACAACATATAGAAGTGCTTTCACATCCTCCCCTTCTTGAGAGTGCATATACAACAACATTTTTCTTCCCTTTTTGTATATGATTTCAAATTCATAACCCAACATCCTTGTAACCAAATTTTCCGGTCTTTTTAAGAAAATATTTGTTAAGAAGTATTTAATACTATGATGATATATTTTTACCTTTAAGTGTCTTCTACTTAGGTAAAGCGACCATTTCTTTATAGAATGTAATATTTTCAACATTTCCTTCTCATAAATAGGTTTTTATAAATACTTTCTCTTGATTGGAGGACTTCAAAAATAGAAATGTCTTCCTTATTGCATTAAAAAAACACCAATTCCATTTATTAAGACATCATATTCCACAATAAATGTTTCTATGAAGTCTGGTGTAGCTAAGATCAAATCTCGACACATTACCTCTTTAAGATGTTCAAAGGCCTTAGTTGCTTCTGGAGTCCAAAAAAATGCATCTTTCTCTCGTAATTTTGTTAGAAAACTTGCAAACTTGCAATAATACCCTTCCAACCCAAGAAATCCTCGAAGATGCCTTAAAGTTGTGGGGATTTTCCATTCCTTAATGGATTTTTTTTTTAGGGTCTACCTTAATACCCACACATTAGGGGAATTTTGGGGTCTAAAATGGGCCTCCTAAAGAAATTATAAAATAATAGTGGAAATAATAAAATAAAATCTGATTACATCATCAAATTTTAGAAGGAAAAAAAGACAAAACTACCTTATCAACTCGTATTTTGAACTTATCTCCCAAAGTTTTTACTCAAATTTCGAGCGGGAGTACTAATTGGATGTAAAATTTAATTCCCCATCCAAAGAGTAACCATTTTCCATACTTTTGATGGATCTTGCTACACGAAAAATGATAAATAGATGAAAAACGTGATTGCAATCCCATTTTTTCATGTATTTCTCATTTTTTGTGTAGCAGGGTCTATCAAAAGTATGCAACATGGGTACTTCTTCGATGAGGAATTAAATTTTACATCCAATGAGTACTCCCACTCAAATTTTGAGTAAACACTTTGGGAGATAAGTTGAAAATACGAGTTGAAAAAGTAATTTTATTATTTTATTATTTTTTAATATTTTTACCCTTTTACTTAAAAAATGGTGAAGCATCCCCCATGGTTAACATCATCATCCTGAATCCTATTGGTTCTTATAAAGTTTATTTTGGTTGTACATTTTTCTTAGGAGGCCTATTTTAAACCTCAAAATTCCCCTAATGTGAGACACAATATGGCCCAAATATTCCACTTCCTATACCCCAAAGAAATATTTGGAGGGTTTTGCATGCAATTGTTTCTTCTCCAATAGTTTGAGTACACTGTCAACATGTTGAGCATGATATTCCCAAGACTTGTTCTATATTAGTATATCATCAAAAAATAGTAACAAAATTTTTGTAAGGAAGGGTTTCTAAATGGAATTCATCAGACCTTGAAATGTGGATGATGCATTATGAAGGCCAAAAGGCATGGCCAAAAAATCATAATGAACTTCATTAGTTTTGAATGTTGTTATTCGAATGTCTTATGTCTTCATTCTAATTTGATGATATTGTGAGTGAAGATCAAGCATGGTTGTTGGCTCGAGGGCTCCTGACCCAGGTTTGGAGGTTGAGGTTTGCCAACAAACCCCTATACTACTCACCCTTTCAGCAGTGACCTACTTGCACAGGCCAAAGTCTCACCCGAAGCAGTATGGGAGGGTGCTAGAACCAGGTTTCCGCACCCTGGGAGAGGGCAGGTAAGTCAGGTAGAGCTGTGTTCGACTTTGCAAATATCAGATCGCATATTACAGAAACCAGATCTATCAGTCCCTTCGCATCCACGTGTGCAATACCACATATAATCACAATAATTAACAGATACATGACAATAAAGCAACTATCGCAACTATTCTTGCATAAAGTATAACAAGAAAATTCAAATCAATTGTCAACGCAACATAAGTACTTAACACAGTCACTTGCAGAGCTCACATAAAATCATGCATAACATAACAGATATCATAGAGTTCAAAAGCCTTCCACTTTCATTAATCCTTCAGATCCTTTTACAATACCAAAAACCCAACCTGCGCACATAGTAGAAGGGTCCACACACAACAGGACTGAGGATCTCCATGCACACATCCAGCAGGAGTCCTTTCCCCAAAAACCCAAAGAAGATCTACTAAGTTGCAATTCGCGCCAATATTAGTTCAATATGTCTACCTTACAACTCAAAAAAAGTTCAATTAATTATACTAATTTAGCCTACGCATCCAATAGTCTGCAAACCGTGGTTTTGTGGACTCTTGGTCCACCCTTGACCTATTTACAATGCATTAGGGGCTTTGACCCACCCCAAAACCCCTGTGTTAGACTAAATATAATAAAAAATATACAAAAATGGACCATATTCGCAACTTTTGTAGGAGACCCTGTTCCAACAATCCCCCAACACAATCTTTTGACTCGTAGAAAGTCACTATGGTGGAGGGGCCTCCACCTGCACCTGTATGGCTACTCAGCCATAGAGTCATTTGATCCAGTATGGTTTGAGCCGACTACCATTGATGTAGCCTGGGAGCGTTGTTTCGGGGGGGTAGCAAGCCTAAATGTTCCGCCATCTGTGATCTCCTTAACTGTGTAGGGACCAAGCCAATGCTGCTGAAACTTCCCAGGGTGATTTGAAAACTAGATATCGTATAAGAGGATCAAATTTCCTTCTACGAATGTCTTCTAGAGAATGTGTCGGTCATGCCAGGCTTTATCGCAGGCCTTTTGGACTTGCTGATGGAAATTCACAATAAATTGATCTTCCTCCAAAGCCATAAGCTGCACTAATCACTCCTCCATGATGTTTGGTTCTACCATGTTTGTAAATGTTGCAATATGCAAACTAGGAACAATATACTCCTTGGGAATAACGAATTTTTTACCGTAAACCATCCTAAATGGGGTTTTTCCTATTAACTTCTTGCAGGTTGTTCGATAGGCGTAGAGGACCGAGAGGATATGCACGTCCCAATTGCTATGATCAGTATTGCATACCTTGGTCAGTGCTTGCTCCAAGATTTTATTAAAAGCTTCAACTGCGTCATTGGCCTGGGGGTGATATGGCGTGCTCTTCGCATGAAGAATCCAGAACTCCTCGGTCAAAGCTCAGATTGTTTCATTAACAAAGTGCATACCTCTGTCACTCATGAGAATCTTCAGACATCCAAATATGGTTAGGATTTGTTCAAAGATAAAATGCGCAGCAGTATCCCCAGTACAATACTTTACTACTTGCGCTTCTGCCCACCTAGTTACATAATCAGTGGCTGTAATAATGTAGCGCGCACCGATCTTATTTCCTGGTGGGTTGATAGGCCCGATGAAATCAATAGCCCACTTATCAAATTCTTATAGAGCCATTTTTGGTTGAAGGGGAATTTCATCTCTATGGGACGGCCTCCCAGTTCATTGGCGTGTATCACAGGCTTTAAAATAGTTGTGGGCATCAGTATGCAGGGTTGGCCACCATAACCCAGCCCTCAATATCTTTTGCGCCATTGCTTTCCCTGCGTAGTGACCTCCTGCTACTCCGTCATGGGCTTCTACCAAGATAAAATACCTTTCATGCTCCAAAACATATCGTTGCAATACTTCATCTGCCCCCATATTATATAATTGACCTGCGATGATGGTAAAGTCTGCTGCCCGGGTGACTAACTCTTTCTTCTATTGGACAGAGTACTCTGGAGGTGCCGTCCTGGTAGTCAAGTATTGAATGATATCAGCAAAGTGTGCATCTAATACCTTGATAGAAAATAGCTGTGCATAAGGAAATCTGGCTTCCAAGTCTGTTGGCTCCTCGACAATCTCTATTCGAGATAAGTGGTCTGGCCTAACATTCAAATTTCCTGGCTTGAATATGATTTCAAAGTCATACTCTTGAAATAGCAGTAGCCATCGGCATATTTTCCCCCCCAACACAGGCTTATTGACCAGGTAATTTAATGCTGAATGGCCTGTGAACATTTTGAAGTGGCCTCCTAACAAGTAATGTCGATATTTCTGTAACGCGTAAACCATGGCCAATCCCTCCCGCTATGTGGTGGAGTAGTTGCGTTCTGCACTAGAGAGCTTCCTACTTGCAAAGGCAACCGGATGGTCAATATATCCTTCTCCTAGCTGCATAAGGACAACCCTGAGAGCAATGCCCGACACATCGACGTGAACATGAAATAACTTCTCCCAATTTGGAAAGATGAGAATAGGTGCCGAGACCATCTTTTCTTTTAGTAGCTCGAAGCTCTTTTGACATTCGTCATTCCAAAAGAACGCAACATCCTTCTTGAGAAATTTTTCCATAGGGACAGTAATCAGTGCATAGCCTTGAATAAATTTCCTGTAGTAGCCCATGTGTCCAAGGATTAAGCACAATTGTTTCTCCGTGGTTGGTACTAGAAAATTTATGATAACTGTGATTTTGGCCGAATCTACCATTAGTCCTTGCCAATAAACTATGTGGTCGAGCAAGATTTCGAAGGGTACGCAGAAGATACACTTCTTGATATTTAGGGAAATCTGGTGTTTCCTGCAAGCATCCAACATTATGCGCAGGTTTGAGACATGTGCCTTGACCAGGCCGAAGATAGTCCAATCATCGAAATACACCTCGAGGAAATTGTGAATGAAATCTTTGAACACGACGACAACGACTCGTGAGAAGGTAGCAGGGGCATTTTTTTAGTCCAAACGGCATGGAAATATGCTGAAAATATCCCCACTGAGTGGCGAACGTGGTTTTCCTGCAGTCCTCAGGTGAAATTCTTATCTGATGGTATCTTGAGAACCCATCCATGAATGAGCATGGTTCCTGTCCTCCCACGCGGTCTAAGATCTCGTTTGAGAATGACGTTGGGAATGGATCATGAATGCAAGCATTATTTAACTTTCGTAGGTCCACATAGATCCGAATCTCTCCCTTCATTTTTTTCTCCTGAACCACCATTGGACTGACCCTGTCTGACTGTACAATAAGCTCGATGATACCTGTAGCAAGCATTTTATACTTGGGGTTCAACCTATAAAGTCACTGCTTTATGGGCTATGCATCGGGTTTGAGAGTGATATGCATGACCCCTAAGTCCCCCGTGACCCCCTTTAGCTTGGAGAACTTTGTAGGGAACAAGTCCTGATATTCTATAAGTAATTCGACCACTTTACCTACTATATGCTCATCCCAGTAGTCCCCAATCTTAGCCAACTTAGGGTGCTCTTTCATCCCAACGTTTACTTCATGTAGCTTGAGAGGCTTAGTGACATCTACTTATTTCAGTGGAGGTCCTTCAACGTCGCGCTCCCCTTCCGACTCTGGGATAGAGACAGAATGCGGATCATCCTCACCTTCCTCTCTAGCCAAACTGGCAGTTGACAATATCCTGCATCTGCGTTTCCCATGTCAGTGTCCCAAATACTGCAGAAGAGCTGGTCTTGCCAAAGACGAATGTATCTATGTCCTGCAAAGATTCATTAAGTGCCTTGGAACTACCTATCAGTCTAAATGTTCCTATAAATTCATTCTTCAAAATTTCGCAGTGGCGGGTGCGTTGATATAGCTCCACATCCAGGTACCAGGCAGTAGGGATTGGACCCAATGCATGAGTGAATAAGTGAACCAAATATTCTATATTTCGGTCGCCGCACACCTCCATCCATGCAACTGCGTGTTCACGCGGATCCCCTGGGCCAAGGAACAACTTGACCAGTACCTCTACTAGAGTCTCAAATCGCAGGAGCATCATGCCCCAACAATCCTCCCACTCCGGGAATGCTTCCTTATGCGTCTCCCACCATGGTGCAGGGTTTGCACACATCGCTAGGTTAAGGGCCCCTAACCTTCGTTCCCTGGGAACCTCGGCTTCAAATGCTCACAAAAATCCCTAACGTTATAAGAACCATTGAAATAAGGTAGATCTCGTACCTCTAAGGAGATGCAGCGGAAGTTCCTCTTGATCTGAAAACATCGTAGAGTAGAGACATCATGTAACCAATTTTTCCAATTATCTATCTCCCCATCAGAGTTGGAGAAACATTCACTGTCCTTTTCCCAGCAGAGTACCCCCTCTGCTGTGGGTTTGATCCAATATTCATCTCACGTAGTCAACTTATAGATGTGATCCACCTCCTCTTCGTCATGCACTGGTTCTGTGTATCGTTCGCCTTCCGCAGGGTCTAATGGTACTATTACCCTTGTACCGTTATTTTCGAATACCATGCTTATCTTCTTTAGGTTAATGGTTCCCCCCATATCGATGGCCCCATCCAAGCCCAGGAGTGCAGGGTAGGGTTCTGCATCGTCGACAATCTGAATTACTTCAAATTCTACCCAAACCTTAACCCCTGCGATATCCACCACAATCTTCGATAGTCTTCCCAAGTGTATGATCTTCTGTTGATTGGCCATACGTAGTTGGATAAAGGACCATTCCAACTTAGGTTCCCCCATTCGTTGCCAAGTCTGTTCAGGTAATACATTTGCATCTGACCCTAGGTCCAAAATAACCTAATCCATCTCATAATCACAGATCTGCGTAGTCAACCACATCTCCCTACCAGTGCGTTTCTTATACCTATAGAGTTTGTGTACATCCTTGAATTCCAGAGGGGTGATAGGTCATGTTGCGCAGCTATCTATTAATGCTTGAAGATTTTCCATAGCCTTTGGGTTGCACAACACCTTCATACATGCCTGTAAAAAGGGTTTTACCTCCTCATCTGCCTTGAGGTCTTTAGGTGGTTGTGAAGTAGATGCCTCTGCCTCAACAAATTCTTTGCGAGCTACGAAAAATGTTTCTTTCTCCTTTTTTAGATCCAAACCTTCCTATTTGATAGCTGCTGGTTGGATCAGAGGCTCGATTGTAGTTTTCTCCCCAAGCCCCCCGGTGGCCATTGCACTACATGTTATGACATTCATGCTTGGATCTGTGTCTCGTAGTTCGGCCTTAAACCTCTGCACATTCTGCGTAGGTGTTGGCTACCTTTTTGCATCTTCGATATCAAGACTAGACAATCTTCAATCACATGGTCTAGCTGACTGCAATACCAGCAGGATTGTCTTGCAGGGTTTGGAAAGTCCCTGGAAAAGTTCCCTACCTCCCCAGAGTTATAATAGATCAGTTTCCCTCGTCCCTGACCTGCGCTTCCACCTCTTCCGCCTCCCCTGCCCCTTGCTGGGGAGCCCCCTACACTCGAGAGGGATCTCGATGAGGATGGATCCAACTGCACCCTATAGAGATTCCCTCGATTGATCCTCAAATCATACGTCTGGCAGTTCTATTCATCATGTCCTACCGACCTATAGAACCCACACCATTGCTGTTTTACTTCTGGGACGTACACATCAAGGCAGGGACAGTGGTTTGTGTCGTACAACCCTGCAACGCAGCAATCATCACACCATAATGCCAGCACACTTGGTCCTACGAATTCCCTAGGGTGAAACGAACTAGGTCCCCTGGCCTGCATGTAGTCTGTTAACAGAGGGTAGTTATCCTTGGTGTGACCATTCGTCCTGCATCGTATGCACCATCTTTCAGGTCTAGCCTATGCTCCTCACTCCTTTCGTAGATTCCAGATTTCCATGTGCATCGCCTCCAGTTGTCCTTGAATCCTGGACACCTAGTTGGGTATCATCTTTGGGCACAACTTATAACTTCATAGCTACCTCTAGGGATTTTTTCGGTGATTTGAAAGTTTGGTGACCCATAGGTACGCGCAGGTGAGGTAGTAGCATAGCAATGAACCATTCCATGTGTTGTATATCATCTTACTGAAATCCTCCTTCTCTGATCACCTTCTTCAGTCGTTGATTGGCCTCCCAAACCGACTCAGAAGGCCCTTGCTTGAAATCCTTGAGATCAACCACTATTTGAGAATAGGACTTAGGCTTCTTGAACTGTTGTTTCAAGGCATTCTTGATTTCTTCAATGGTTTAGTTTTCATGCTATCCGATGTATCCCATGTACCAATCCAAAGCTCTCCCTTTGAAGGCAAGGGATGACTGTGCCCTCTTCACCGCATCACTAGCTATGTTTTGCGTAGTCCATACCGATTCTGAAACAAACCAGAATTGATCCATGTCTTCATCTCCCACACCCTTAAAGGTAGGCAACTTCATGTGCACAACCATGTCATCCTCTGGTGGTGGGGGTGTAGGTGAATTCTTACCCCTACGCTGGTTCGAGAGTGGTGTGGCCGAAGGACTCTACGCAGCTGCTTCTCTTACCAGGCTGTAGATAGATCTACCTCCTTCTTGGTTGGTGTGATTGTATTTTCCACTTCGCGTCGTACTTTCGTCCAGATCAGAGGTCATTCATTCGGTGTGGCTACATATAATACTTTTTTCGCACTGTAATATATTAATCAACAATGGTAAATTCTTCAGAAACTTACCCCTAAATCCTTTGAAGAATCTTCACTCTGTTTTAGAGTAGGAGACAAACTGATCGATGGAAAATGTTGTCACGAACCCCCCTAGCATGCTATCCACCCAGTGTTCTACTGTGCGAGTGATGGTATTATCAGCCTTCTCTAATTTTTGGATCAATTTTTGGGTCCATTGTGTGACCTGCCCATCCTTCCAACACTTTTGAAAGTTGACCAACCTTGCGAGCCACTCTTGGAGCTTGATCGCAATGGTTACAAAGAATATCTCATAGGTCTCCATGAAAATATGCTTCTTTTTCCACTTTTCGTTTGTCAAAATCTTACTGCAGTTTTCTTTTACTGCGAATTCCTGAACTTCTTATTTGAACCATCATCAATTTCTTTTCTCTCAGGTATCTAGTACAACCTTGGCATTACTCGATCCCTCTCTAAAAATGCTCCCAGTCCCAGAAACAGAACCATTTTTTGGCTCGAGGGGTCCTGACCCAGGTTCAGAGGTTAAGGTTTGCCAACAAACCCCTATGCTACTGGCCCTTTCGGCAGTGACCTGCTTGTGCAGGCCAAAGTATCACCTGAAGCAGTATAGGAGGGTGCTAGAACCAGGTTTTCGCACCCTTGGAGAGGGCAGGTAAGTCAGGTAGAGCTGCATTTGACTTTGCAAATATCAGATCACATATTACAGAACCCATATATATTAGTCCCTTCGCATCCACATTTGCAATACCACATATAATCACAATAATTAACAAATACAACACAATAAAGCAACTATCACAGCTATATTTGCATAAAATCTAACAAGCAGATTCAGATCAATTGTCAACACAACATAAGTACTTAACACAGTCACTTGAGGAGCTCACATATAATCATGCATAACATAATAGATATCACAAGTTTCAACAACCTTCTGCTTTCATTAATCCTTCAGATCCTTTTACAATACCCAAAACCCAACCTGTGCACATAGCAGCAGGGTCCATACACAACAGGACTGAGGATCTCTACGCATACATCCAATAGGAGTCCATTCTCAAAAAACCCAAAACAAATCTACTAAGTCGCAATTCGCACCAATCTTATTTCAATATGTCTACCTTACAACTCAAAAAACGTTCAATTACTTATACTAATTTAGCCTACGCATCCAATGGTCCGCAAAATGTGGTTGTGCGGACTCTTGGTCTACCCTTGACCCATTTACAATGCATTAGGGGCTTTGACGCACCCCAAAACCCCTACGTTAGACTAAATAAAACAAAAAATATACAAAATTGGACCAGATTCGCAGCTTTTGTAGGAGACCCTGTTCCAACAATGGTGAAGTATGTTTCTCCATGTAGTCCATCCAATAATTCATAAATGTCGTAAATGGGAAATGTATCTTTAATAGTAATCTTATTGAGCTATATATAATTTGAACACATATGCGAAGATCCATCCTTCTTGTACACCAATACTACTAAATAGGAGAAATAACTTTGGCTAAGTTGAGTTATACCTGCGTCTAACATTTCTACAAACATATGTTTGATTTCACCCTTCTAGGCATAGGGATATCTCTACGGTATGATGTTTAGAGGAAAAATCCTAGAATCAAGTGAATAGTGTGATCATGATCGCAAATAGGTGGGAGACCTTTGGTAGTATTAAATACCTTGGAATAATGTTCAAGGACTCCTTGCAGATTTGGAGAAATGGATGACTTAGATGTTTGAACATCCTGTCAGAATAATTGTGAAATTACCCCTTAGTGTTCCTTATTCGAAATATTATTCATTCCATTAGACCTAATTATCTTTCCACGCTTCCCTATAATGCCCCTTAATTCAATTTTCTTTCCTTCTCGGACAAATTTCTTGAAAATTTCTTAAAAATTAAAGTATATTGTCCCCAAATATTGTAACCATTAGACTCCTAATACAAAATTAACACCACCCATTGGAATGGAAATAATTGTACTATTCAATACATATTTCCCCATGGTTAGATTAATATTATTGAACTTCCCTGACCAATTTATAGTTCCTCCATTTGCAACAATCACTTGACACTCTGGTGTTGGATATAGAAAGCAATTCAAATCCTTGGATATCTTACAATGAATAAAATTATGCATACTACCTAAATAAAAAAACACTATTAAATTTTTCTTATTGATATATCCTTCTATATTGAAAGTTTGAGGATTAGTAATTCCCATCAATGCATTACAAATATGGTCGGATTCATTTCTTCTTTTTCAACCCTTGGCGTTGGTTCATGTTTTATATCTTCTCATATTTATGTTTCTTTTTCCTTTTATTCCTCCTCTTCACAATATATGTAAAACAATTTCTTCTTAGCACACGTATGACCTTTAGTGTATTTTCTCTCACAACTACAACAAATCCATTTTACTCTTTTTTCCTCCGATTTTTGTGGTGTCAACCTTGTAGGTTGTGGGAGGCTAGGAGCAACAACAATTCAATATTTATAGTTGTGAGTGGTATACCTTGTTGTTGCCATAATATTTCTTTCAACTTTCCTTACCAATGTAAATGCATTCTCTAATGACTTAGGTTCCCAAAGGTGAACCTCATGTTGGATGTTATCCTTGAAAGTCCCTAGGAAGAAATCAATCAGATTCTCATGTCCAATATCAATTACCTTGAAATTCACTCTTTAGAAGTGATCAACATGCTCAACAAATGAACCCTTTTGTTTGATATTTATCAATTGGATAAATAAGGTATTTCTCAGTGTGTCCTCATAGTGTGCTAACAATTCCTCCATAAAAACTGCCCAAATGACAAGTGATTTATTAGAATAAATTTATTGATACCACACAAACTGACTGGGTTCTAAATATAAATACATAATGTATAGCTTTTATGTGTGTTGCACATTGTGTAGAACAAAGAAATTCTCCATCTGTAGTATCCATGTTACCAAATCCTTTCCATCAAACTTCCTCATATCGATATTTTGAATATGGCTGGTCTTAAACCAAATTTATAGTATATAAAATTATGATTCATATTATTTTTGTTCTCATCACGAGTTTCATGAACTACCTTGTCACCACTAGGAAGCATTTCTTTTAGAAACTTTGTCAGGCCTTCCTTCAAACCTCCAATGTATGCTTTTAAATTTTCCATGTTTGATTTTATTTTTTCTTCTAAACAATCTATATTAACAGTCATCATTAATTCCAATTAATTTTTGGTTCCTCTTTTTGAGAGTGAATTTTTTTTCACTCGACCTTGTAATTTTGATAAATCATGTTTCATTTCTTCTTCTTCATGCGTCATAATAGATATTTCTGAGGGCTTAATGGGTGTAGATTTTTTTTTTTGGAGGTATTTTGGAATCTATTAATGATATAGATGTTTCACTGTTCCCTTTTAATCACCTCAAACTAATTTTTCAAACAAAAGTTAAGAAAGTTTTAAAATACACACCTTTTAAGAGCTTGATTTTTAGCTTGTAGATAGTGTTGAATTGTAACTATTGTATATTTTTTTATTTAAACCTCCCAACATATGAAATTGATTCTAGTGGAATCCCTTAGTTTCTTCTTTCCAACTGCACTAGTTACACTGAGATTGTATTCTTCAATATGAAGTTATGCCAAATCTCCCACAATGACCTGATTATGGACTAGTTCAGTAGAGGACACTTGTATGAGATACCAAGTCTCATTGATTCAACCTTTGGACTTGAATCAAATCCAAGAAACAATATTTTGGGCACTTTTAATTATTTTTTGTGAAATTAAAATATGATGCTTGAATATAAATTTATGAAAATTTTACTCGAAACACCTAATTGAGACTGAATTCCATAGGATGTAAAAACTCTAATGTCTTTGGACCATATGTCTGAAAATATAGCAGAAAAAATTATGAAATTATAACCAGACATTTATTAAGAGCTCGCCTTCATTTGGTATCAATATCATAGTTTTAATCTTCACATAAAAAATATATATAGAAAAATACCACGATGATTTGTTTGAAGCACCGAAACCATAGAACCAAGAGCTCTGATACCTAATGTTATGTATCCAGATAGAAAATAACACAAAAATATAAGAAAAAATAGATCAATGAATAGATAATAATCCACTACAAAGGAGTAACTTCCCTTTAAATCATATAAATGAACAATTCTTATATGATTCAAATGACTAGTCCTACTTTGTATATATCAGAGTCTAAAGAGTTCAAGTATAATTAGGGCCTATATAAAAATAATAATGCAGGGGCTCAAAATTAGAAATAGTGGTCTTCTATGGGGAGAAATAAGAACAATATGGGGCCTATATTAGTATTATAGAGACCTAACAATAACTTTGTATGCTAGTTGAAAGGATGCATCCTTAAAAGAGGGGCACCCTTGATTCTTTGAATTAGCTTGTTGAAATATCCTTATGAATTCATTTCAAGGAAGAGACCTATGTTCCATATCAGTTTTTGTTTTTTTTTATACTTGAAGCATCTACTTTTTCATAAAAACACAAAAAAGTGGAAAATTAATGAATACGAAAATATATATAGGCCATATATGGAAGTGTTGTAGTCTAAAAATGAAGATGATGTATAGAAACTATAAATAACCACTTGTGAACCAATAGAATACCCAAATACAAATATAATGGATTAAAGAAATGAAACAGAAATTTTGACGCCACATAATGCAAACCCTAAATCATAAGTTATTTTTTATTGAATAATGTGGTGAATCCATGTCATCATTGTTAACTCAAATTAGAATGAGAAGTTAATGTGTGATAAATGTGTATAAAGAAATATAAGAGATGCTAGGGTGATGTGCCTATGGTGTGATCCATATAAAAGTTTTTTTTTTCACCTTAGAGGTTATATGATGTGGCATATTCATCTCTTTGTGACTTATACATCTCATGATTTAGGCCACATAATGGTATTTATTTCTGTGCCAAGAAGAATTCTATAGCCTAGTATGTAAGATATGTTGTAATATCCTATCATATCCTATAAACATTAGTGGTTTGTGAACCCATGATTTTTCACAAGATATTATTAACCCATGGTTTTTCCCATAATATTCTTCTCTGATATAGCCTATTTAAAGGCATAATGTTCTGATCCTAGATCCCGAGAAAGGAAACGCCACTCAACCAACATAACATAATTGTAAACTAAAAATTAATTTAAGAAGTGCATGCCTCAAATTTGTCTTAATTTTTCCATTGTTTCGTAGTAAAAAATTAAAATGAATGCAATACTACATGTATTGTGAAGAGAGATCATCGAATGCAGGAATTGTGAATAGAAATAGTAGTAAGTGAGAATGCAGGGTGATTGTATGCAGGTGTTTAATGTTGAAATGATATATAGGGATGGTTTACCATGTAGGCATGCAAGAACCATGATTCCTCATGCTTGGGGCACAATAATGCCAACATGACATGAATGTGTGCATCATTGCTATAGTACATGAGAAATTGAAAATTTATGTTTTCATATTTAGATGAATGTTTTATTGCATATGATTGATGTTGTTATTTTGAAATTAATAACATGTGTATATGAATCAAGTTTAATTATTGTTGATATTGATGTTATTTGATTGTTGTCCTATATGTATCATGTTGGACTTGCAAGTGCATGCTCATTGGCATGGGGAAAGAACCTCCCAATCCATTTTTTGTGTAGATAACACTGAAATTGTGGAGAAATCCGAGGAGGAAACTAAGGAAGAGGGAATGGATTGTGAGAGTATTTATCAATAGATTCAAAATTTAGAAATAAAATGTACTAATGAAAATGCATAAAATATGGGGGGAGGAATGTAATACCCCCACTATTCATAATTTTATTAAATATACAGTGACATTTAGATTGGCGAGTTGAAATGATATTATGGGGCCTGTGTGCCCATGTAGTGATAATGAATAGATTTTGGGATAGTGTGCCTGAATTGATATGCCTGTAAAGGTTGTCATGCCTTAGATCCTTGATTTTAAATAATATTCTAATTAAATATCATTAATAATAAAAATAAGGCTCGCTACAAAGATCACTCCATGGAAAGAGTATAGGGGATGCAACTCCTTAGGAAAAGGAAACATTGGCTACTTTTCATGAAAGGTGCACCTATGGCCCATGCTCATTCTAGAGGGTGTCACATGGCAAGTGAGGGCCATGCATATATAAATAAGTGAAATTATTTATCCCCAAACATTTTATCAAGGAGTATATTCATCAACCCTTCACTAATACATGAAAAACCAACCCTCAAATAAATTTCCAAGCGTGATCCAAGTCAACCCTCCAAGTCCTCATCTGCCCTTAGCTAAGAAGAAAAGTAGCAAAACCTTTAGGCACCTTATAAATTCAGATCAAAGTTAAGCCAACATCTCCTTTTCAACCCTTATCAAATAACAAAAGAAGGAAACCTTTTGGTCATTATGTTATTTTATTTTTGGGTAAAAATGAATTCGTTTCTAGTTTTATTCCTTACACAAGGCATACAATTAGAAGGAATTTATGAGTTTTTTCCAAATTATATTTCTTTATTTGTAGCTTGAACTTTATTATTATCGAGGTTTAATTAAACAAAGTGTGAATAAAATCATTCTAAGATCCTATATTGTAAAGTGATTTGGATATTTCTTTAAACATATTAATTTGAGATAAAAAAAGTAATTTCTCAATGTACCTATAATGTCCTAGGGTAACATTCCCCTTAGGGTTTCTATTATGGAAAGGGTTTTTTTAGTACATTTTTAATAGTAGTACAAATTGATGAATATAAAGAGCTTCAACAGCTATATAATGTATGCAAGAATATCAAGTTTCTCCAAAAAAACATAATACTTTAGTAAAACACAAAACTTAGGGAAGACTTCCCAATAGTAAGGAATGTATCCAATCAATATCTTACTAAGAATTTCACCTATAATATTTGCAATGTCAGAATATAATCAATATTCAAATTTTACCTGTGATATATTGTTCAATATAAGTGTTACTTACTACTATATTATCTATTGTGCATTTATTGCATAATTTTCCTTCAAGATACTTGTACACCTAAGGATGTAATGGTTTGATCTGAAAACTTGAGAGAACTTAAAATATTATAAATAAGAAATTTTAATTGACCATATGGGCTTGAAATATTAAGTTACAATTTATCCATATAAATGTTCATTTGATCATAAACTTGTAACTTAAAATCCATCTAAAAGAACTTGATCAAACCATCAATAATCGAAACATGAAACACCAAGGTTGATAATGAAGTTCACCTTCTCTACTGGGAAATGCCTCCGAATTCACATCCAACAATTGAATAATTTTTATTGTCTTTCTGAAATAAGGAAATGTATGATGCTTTATTAATAAAGGTGGCCAAACCTAGAGTTATCTACTACACAAAGGAGTTCATGACTTGCACATAACAAACACTTCCTTTAAAAGTCCTTTTAATTTCTCCTAGCTCTCCAAATCTCCCTCAAAATGAAGCCCTCGAAGAGTTCTCAAAACTTTATGAAGCTTTCTTCTTCAAAAATATCATATTTTACCAAGTACATAGGATAATTTTATATAGCTTTCACGATCCCAAAAAATGACTCCTTAGATCCACACTCCAAGAAGAAACTAATTCTCTAAATACCTTAAAAGATGCACCATGATATTCTTGAGGAGTAAATATGTAAAATCCACGTATCAAGGATCTTATCCAAAACACAAGGGATGAGAGAAAATCCCTTTCAACTTCATCATGAATTTAGAAAATGAATTTGATGAAATCCCCTCATAAATTGATTTCTATGTTACAAATAAACTTTAATGAACTTGTCTTCAACATGGTGCTCCTTGGAAAACATGTTAAGATTATCCTAGATTATAAATCCCCACAGAGAAGGCGTTTGGTCTACCTATGGCTAAAGAAGTTGAGAAATTTTCCGACATCATCAAGAAATTGATTTTTCTTCTCAAATTGCTCAAACTAATACTTGCATTTTCCTGCATAAACATAGGTATGCGATTGAATTGATTATGCTTCATCATAAAAGTTTCAAAGGATTGGAATATTGTATTAAAAACCATGCATTCAACTCTCTCTTTTTCTATTCAATTATGAACACAGGTACTCATTGCATATAAAGTGTAATCCCTTAGTTTGGTCAAATCTTTCTTTTGGCTGAATCCGCTATTTGTGAAATAAAACAGTTGGAATATATACATGTACTGGAAAATTATGGATTTAAAATATCACCATTTATCTGTGGTCACATTTTCATGCAACAACACTATAAATTCACGATAACTCAATGCACCAATGTTGTACCTTTCATATGATAATTCTCGTGCTTAAAAATGTGATTGAATGCATAGTACAAAGCCTTGATTGTATTCACAAAAACTTTATATATGTTGTAGACTGCAAAGAATTTGTCCAAGAACAACACATAAAAACAAAATTATGCAGAAATATGACTCTATAGTGCATCCAACATTCTGAGGATACTTAGCTCCATACCACCACCAGCGCTGATCAAATTTTCAATTTAATCCTAGTGATTATTTTTTTTGAAATAAACAAATATTTACGACTTTTATATGCCATTTATTCATCGAGGGTGGTGTTATACAAACCAATGGTCCGATTAGAATAGTTCACCTGCAGAATCATTGATTTGACCATATCACGTGGTTGATGTTGTTGAATATATCCAAACTATTTTTCGTTGATTGGATTGCCACAATCATCTATTTGTTGGAATTCCTCCCAACCACCACCATGAATAAGAAGTGGTAGGAGCCCACACTGAATTTTTTTTTTTTATAGGAAGGAAAAGCAGCAGGATTTCAAAATCTGAAGGCGTTCATGCAAAATAAAACAGAGTACCAGCAAGCCCACAGTCTGTGTTTATTTCCAACCCGTCACGTTGAATTACCGTTTGCCTACACTTCGCCGCTCGCAACTTTTATGTTCTAACCATAAGCCTTTACCCAAAGTGATTTCCCCTCTGATACGATATCGGTGGTAGGAACCACCTACCTTACTGCATTGCAAGCATGCACAAACCTTTACATTCCACCTTTCCTTACCTTTCTACCTTACCGCACTTCCCATCGTTTAAGTGCTCGCAGCCTGCACTTTGAAACATTTAGCATTTACCACTTAATGCTTCACCAAATGTTAAATCTCCGCCGATGCAATCTGGCGGGACCACAAACCTCATCGCACTTCGCAAGATTTCCCACTTACCTTTTATACCGCCTGCACTTCGCAAGTTTTTTGTTTTAACCTTTTCCGTTGCCCGTAGTGTGCACGTTGGAAAGTTTATAACTTATTTTCCAGCCACCCGCAAGATAATTTTTTTTTGTTTTTGATACGATCACAAAAGGAGCACATGTCAAGCTTAAGAGGATAACGCATATCGATACTCGCAAGGTCTGGATTTTAAATGGATAAGAGCCTGCAAGTTAAGTTATTTTAATTATGATGCGATATGTGCCACATCACGTGACAGTCACAAATTCTTATGTTTTCCCGTAAGCGCATATGTTAAAAGTTAAAATTTTTGATGAGAAATTTGCGATGGGGTGATGGATGCGATTTGTTTTTGAAGCGAATCACATGAGTTTTTAAGTCCGCCCTTTTGTGTGTTGAATGTTGTTTTCGTGGATAACCAGCCAAACAGAGTTGAGGACCTTTTTGTTGTTAAACGTCTAATCTTGCATTGAATTTATTTAAACACTCAAGGTTCGACCATTTTGTATAAAACCTATGTAATTTCTCATATGTTTTTAAGAGAGTGAAGGAATGAAAAATTGAAATTGGTTCCTATCTTATGTAACTCATTTTCTGTCTGTGTTTGACTATTATTTCTGCATTATTTGTGTATTCTCTATGTTTTGGGGGAACACATCCCTCTGTGTATTGTTTTGTTCAATATTTCCAACATGGTATTGGAGTACGTTTAGGCTCTCAGTGAAATAATGAGCTCTCGTTACCGAAGAAGCTGTAAGGTTGTTTGTAGAAGTAGACGTGTCCAATTGAGAGAAAAATTTTATAGCAGTAAGAATTTTTTTTTTCGTTACACAGTCAAGGTGGCAACAGTAGGAACAAACCTGACAAATCCACAATTACTAGAAAACGATAAAAATTATGATTATTAGGCCATTACAATGAAGGCCATGTTTTCTTCACAAGATATTTGGGAGTTGGTGGATAATGGTTTCCAAGAACCAGCAGATGCAGTAGCACTTAATGCTTTGACACAAGCACAAAGAAATTTGTTGAAAGGAAATAGGAAGAAACTCAAAATCCCTCTTCTATATTTTACAAGAAGTACATGAGAGTATTTTCCCAATGATTGCAGTAGCAACAAAGTCTAAGGATGCATGGGATACTCTAAAGACAACCTACCAAGGTATGGAAAAATTAAAAACATCAAAACTTCAAATGACGAGGAGATATTTTGAAACTCTTTGCATGAAAGAGTTTGATATCATAGACTCATTCTTCACACATGTGATTGGGTTGGTTACCCAAATTAAGTCTCATGGAGAGACACTTGAGGAAAGAAGAATAGTGGAGAAAGTGTTACGAATTCTACAATCAATATTTGATGCCATAGTAGTGGCCATAGAAGAGACAAAGGATCTCTTACAATATTCAGTGTATGAGCTTAATGCATCATTGATGTCTCATGAGCATAGAATGAACAGAGCAACGAACTCCTCATTGGATCATGCATTCAAGACACAAATGTCTTTTGGTTGAGGTAGAGGTCTAGGAATATCAAAATACTGAGGAATAGGAAGAAGACCATACAGAGGTGGAAGAAGCAGCCCTACAAGCACAAGTGGAAGGGGCAGCAATCAGAATCCAAGCGAAGGCTCAAGCCAAAATCAAGCACAAAGACAAAGGTATGTTAGATATAAATTCCAATGCCATTACTGCAAAAAGTATGGGAGTTATGCCAATAAATGTAGAAAGAAGAAAAATGACATGGGTAATAGACCTAGTGTAAATTTTATAAAAGAAAATCAAAACCAAGGAAATGTGTTTTTAACTTATAATGTAGCACAAGAAAAACAAGAAGATGTATGGTTCCGAGATTCAGATTGTAGTAACCATATGACTGGAAACATAGTAATGTTTTCAAATCAAGATGAGAGTATAAAATATGAAGTGAAAATGGGGACTGATAGAAAATTCTCTGTCATGGGGAAAGGAAGAGTAAAAATATTGATAAATAAGGGAGAGAAGAATTTTGTGCCAGATGTCTATTATATACCTGGCCTGAAATGTAACCTTCTAAGAATTGGAAAGCTCATGAATAAGGGCTAAAATGTGTTTTTTAATAATGATGTGTGCACAATCATGGATATACCTCCAAGTAGACAGCTCATTGCAAAAGTGCATATGACAAGAAATATTTTCTTTCCTCTCAAGATCTGAAGAAACTTGAAGGAAGGAGTCATTGTAGTAGCAGTCACACAAGAATTCTTTCAAGAAGAAATGAAAGATGAGAACTGGTTATGTAATTTGAGATTTGGACAATCAATTTCGGATTGTTGAATTTGTTGCACATAAAAGGGATGGTAAAGGGATTACCACTGATAGAGAATCCAGACAACCTATGTGAAGGCTGCATCTTGGGGAAACAACATAGAGAATAATTTTCAGTAGGAAAGAGTATAAGGTTAAAGGCACCTTTAGAGATTTTCCACTTAGATTTATGTGGACCAATGCAAACACCATCATTAGCTGGCAGTGACTATGTTTTGAAATTTATAGATGATTACACAAGAAAGACATGGGTTTATTTTTTACAACAGAAAAATGAAGTGTTTGAACAGTTTTACCAATTCAAAGTTTTTGTTGAGAAGAAAAGTGGACACTACATAAAAGTGTTGAGAACTGACAGAGGTGGAGAATATGTCTCCAAAGACTTCCTACGTTTCTACAGGGAGCATGGAATACACAGAAAATTTACCAGAAGGTATACACCTCAGAAAAATGGTGTAGTAGAAAGAAAAAATAGGACCATCATGGACATGGTAAGGAGTATGTTGAAGGCAAATCATTTTCCAAATGAGTATTGGGCAGAAGATGTCAATTGTGCAACTTATATTTTAAATAGATGTCCAACCACAACTGTTATGAACAGAGTTCCAGAAGAAGCATGGAGTGGAACATCGCAAGCTTTCACTCACATGAGAGTATTTGGATATGTGGCATATGCACATGTCCCAGATCAGTTAAGGAAGAATTTGGACAACAAGGGGGAGAAGTTTATATTTATTGGATACAGTGATGAATCCAAGGCCTATAAGCTCTATAATCCATCAGCCAAGAAAGTAATAATCAACATAGATGTTCAGTTGATTGAAGAAGAAGCTTGGGATGGAAGTTTAGAGAAGATAGTGAATGTGAAGACATGTATTTCACATGAATACAAAGAGGAATTGATTACATAAAATAATTCCTCAATGGTGGCTCCTCCTCCAACTACAAAAGCTCAACAAAGCACACCGTAACCAAGCAATAGAACCACAGTGAAAAACCAAGAAAGTGCTCCTCCAAGCACACCATAGGGATCAACAAATCCCTTGAGTTCAAGTGCAACTCCAAGCACATGTTCAACAAATACAAGAAGACCAAGATTCATAAATTTAAATGAAATTTATGAGCAAGAAGAAGTAAATAGTAATGCCGGTCTGAATTCTTTATTTTCTTTATTTTTTCATGTTGTTGATTCAATCCATTTTGAAAATGTAGTAAAATAAGAGAAGTGGATTGAAGCAATGAATGAATAAATAGGAGCAATAGAAAAGAATGACACATGGGAGTTAGTGGACATCCCACAAGGAAAATAAGTTATTGGAGTGAAATGGGTCTATAAGAACAAGAGAAACATTGAAGGCAAGATAGAAATGCACAAAGCAAGACTTTTTGTCAAACGCTACAAGTAGCAAAAAGGAAGAGACTATGAGGAAACCTTTGCACCAGTTGCAAGGATGGAGACAGTGCGGAAAATTTTTTCCATAGTAGCACAAGAAAAATGGAAAGTTTATCAAATGGATGTAAAGTTAGCATTCTTGAATGGAGTGTTGAAAGAGGAGGTGTATGTTGAAAAACCTCCTGGCTATGAAATTGAAGGCCAAGAACACAAAGTGTGTAAGTTGAAGAAAACTCTTTATGGGCCAAAGCAAGCACCAAGAGCATGGTACAACCAGATTGATGCTTACCTGATAGACAATGGGTTTGATAAGTGTGATGGTGAACCCACACTCTACATCAAAGAAAATGACGGTAAAATTCTTATTTTTGCTTTATATGTAGATTATTTGATTTTCATAGACAATGATGTTTATCTCATTGTTGATTTTAAAGCAGTCATGAAGAGTTAATTTGAAATGACTCACTTGGTTTTATTGAGATAATGTTTGGGCATATAAGTAAAGAAAATAGAAAAGGGGATTTTTATCTCCCAAGAAAAATATGTTGAAGAAGTTTTAAAGAGGTTCAATATGTAGAACATAAAAGAAACAAAAACTCCAACTGTCATGGGGTTGAAGTTGAGTAAGGAATATTGTAGCAAGAATGTCAATCTGAAATTGTACAAGAACATGGTTGGTAGTCTAATGTATTTGACTACAACTAGGCTTGATATAATGTATGCAGTAAGTTTGATATCCAGATTCATGGAGACACCCAAGTAGACACTTCGACAAGTAGGCAAGAGAATATTGAGGTATGTGAATGGAACAAAGGAGTATCATGTTCTATACTCCACATATGATAATTTTAAATTGATCGGTTACACTGATAGTGATTGGGATGGAAGTGCAGATGATAGAAATAAGACATCAAGGTATGTCCTTTGTTAGAAAATTATATATATTACAGAGCAATGCAACACATAAAATATGTGGAAAACACAAACACACAAAACACATAAAAACAGAGAGACATGGATATATGTGGTTCACCCAGTTTAGGCTACATCCACCCTGAACATCCAGTCCTTCCTTTCTATTATCTAGCAAAATGAAGAGACACAACCGAAAGCAGATCTGCTGTAATATCCTATGTTTTCTCTCACAGTTCCCTATTTTTTTCTCGCTCTGAGAATACACATACAATACAAAGCCACAATACAATACCCTCATACAAAACGAGGGGTTTCCTTATAGGACAAAAAAATCTAAATTAAATATAACTTCTACCATGATATCATCTGCTTAATGAACGACCTAGATTGACTAGAAATTACAATACTTTTACAAGACAATTTTACATTTGTTTTTAGCTTTGGGGGTGCTACCCCCCGCAAGTGGGTGGAGGGGAGAGGGGGGGGGGGGGATCTCCATAAAGTTGCAACCCCCCCTGGACCCCCCAGGAAACGTTTAATTGCGGGTGGCGTTGCCGCCCCATTTAGAATAGGGGTCCAACACCATGATACAAAATAAATAAGATATTTAGGCTCCACACCCAAAAATCTCCCACTTGGAGACTGATTGTATTAGCTCCACCTCTTATTCATTTGCTGGAAAATGACTCCACTTTGGACCTGGCTGTTTCTCATCTTCATCATCATACTTGAATACTAATTGAAATTGAGCATAACCTCAGTTTCTCCCTGGTTACAACTTTTGTTAGCATATCTGCAGGATTCTGGCTAGTGTGTATCTTTTCCAGCTTCAACTGTCCATATTCCAAAACTGACCGTATGAAATGGTACTTGAGCTATATGTGTTTAGTCCTGGAATGAAATTTTGAGTTCTTTGCAAGATGAATGGCACTTTGGCTATCACTGTATAATGTGCCCATATCATGCTTCTTACCCAATTCATCCATAAACCTTTGTAACCAAAGAATTTCTTTAATAGCCTATGTAACAACAACATACTCTGCTTCTGTTGTTGAAAGTGCAGCAACACTTTGAATTTTTGAAACCCAACTGACAGTTGTTCCACCTACAGTAAATACACACCTTGTAGTGCTCCTCCTGTTATCTCTGTCACCTGCCATATTTGCATCAACATATCCCTATAGAGCAATGTTTGAACCACCAAAGCATAATTCTTGATTTTTGGTACCTCTCAAATATATGAGAATCCATTTCACTGCCATCCAATTTTCTTTTCCTGGATTGTTCATATACCTGCTTACAACTCCCATTGCATGTGCAATATCAGGCCTTGTGCAGACCATTGCATACATTAAGCTTCCAACTGTTGATGCATATGGAAAATTAGACATATAATCCATTTCTTCTTGGGTATTGGGGCACATTTTATTACTAAGTTTGAAATGGCTAGAAAAAGGTGTACTAACTGGGTTTTCATTCTACATATTAAATCTTTTCAACACCTTTTGTATGTACTCATTCCGGGACAATGTTAATTTGTGGTTTTTCCTGTTTGTAGTTATTCTCATAAGAAGGATTTTTTTTGCAGCTCCCAAATCCTTCATTGCAAATGAATTTGCCAATTTTATTTTGAGCACATTTATTTCCTGCATGTTAGAACCTGTAACAAGCATGTCATATACATACAATAACAAGATAATATAGCTGCCATCATTTCGATTTTTCAAATAAACACAATGATCAGAGTGACATCTAGTATAAACTTGTTCAGAAATAAACCCGTCATATTTTAGATACCACTGCCTTGGCGCCTATTTTAAGCCATATAGGTCTTCTTTAACCTGCATGCTAATTTTTCTTTCCCTTTGACCTCATATCCTTCTGGTTGTTGCATATAGATCTCTTCCTCCAATTCTCCATGGAGAAATGTTGTCTATACATCTAATTGTTCAAGATGAAAATCTTCCGCTGCTACAAGACTTAAAATAGTTCTGATTGAAGTCATCTTAACAACACGAGAAAATATTTCGTCAAAATCAATACCTTTCTTCTGTGCAAACCCCTTCACCACAAGTCTAGCTCTGTACCTCTATTTTCCTCTATCTTCTTCCTTCAACCTATAAACCCATTCATTCTGCAATTTTGTTTTACCTGCAGGAAACCTGACTAAGTCCCAAGTCTAGTTATGTATTAAGGATTCCATCTATTCTTTCATGGCTAGCTCCCACTTCTTCTTGGTTTCAACCTGCATTTCTTCTTCATAACATTTGGGTTCACTAGAATCAGTCAACAATAAATAATATAATGAAGGAGAGTATCATTCAGGGGGTATACCTATCCTGGTAGATCTTCTGACACCACTTTTAGATGTTTTAGGTTTCTATTGCTGTTGTGGTGGTTACTGTTGTTGTGGCAGTTGATTATTATTATTTTCAGGCACCTTTACTTTTTCTATGATCTCATCAAGAACTGTGTATTCTTTGTTTTCTTTTTCCTGTTTCTTTTCCTGCAACTGATTTTGATACAAGACCTTTTCATTGAATTTCACATCTATGCTCCTAATGATTTTGTGATTTTCATCATCATATAAAAAATAACCAAAATCATTAACACCATATCCAAAAAATGTACATTTATTTGGTTTTATCTCAATATTTGTTCTATTTTCTTTCTTCATATGGATTAAGGCCTCACAACCAAAAGGCTAAAAAAAAGAGTAGTTCACCTTTTTACCTGTCCATGCTTCCTCTGGAATACCACCATCCAAGGAACTTGAAGGCCCTCTGTTTATTAGATAAACAACAGTATCTACAACATCTACCCATAATTTTAAAGGCAATCCTTCATGCAATCTCATGCACTTTGAACACTCCACGATTGTTTTGTTCATCCTTTCTGACACACCTTTTTCTTGTGGTGTTCTTGGAACTGTCTTCTCTCTGTGAATTCCATGTTCTGAACAATACCTATCCAACTCTTTGCTGCAATATTCACCTCCATTGTCTGATTTAAGACACTTCAACTTATTTCCTGTCTCAATCTCAACCAAAGCTTTCCATTTCTTGAAAGTATCAAATACATCAGATTTATTCTAAATACAATAAATCCAAAATTTTCTAGTTGCACCATCAATAAAAGTAACATAATAACAAGATCCACCGAGAGATGATACCTGAGTAGGTCCCCATACATCTGTATGCACAAGATCTAATTTTTCGCTCTTCTTTTCTTTCCCAACTCTGAGAAATTTGACTCTCTTCTATTTTCCATAAATGAAATTGTCACAGAAATCCAAATCAATATTCTTTAAACCCGACAAAAAATTTCTTGAGTGAAGAATCCTCATCCCCTTCTCACTCATGTGTCCGAGCCTATGATGCCATAATGCTGCATTTGATCCTTTGGAAGTTAAAGAATTAACATAGTTAGAAATACCATTGCATAAATACAATGTACCAACCTTTTCACCTTTTGCTATTACCAGGGCACCTTTGGTGACCTTCCAAGTTTTATCTGTGAAAGTTGTCACAGAACCTTCACCACCTAACTGCCCTGTTGAAATCAGATTTTTCTTCAGATCTAGAACATGCCTTAACTCCTTTAATAGCTATTGGTTTCCATTATGTTGTTTTACAAGAACCTTGCCCATTCCAATAATTTTATAGGGTTTATCATCACCCAAACGGACTTGTCCAAAATCTCCTTGAACATAGTCATGAAAATATTTGTTATCAGGTGTGGCATGGAATGAGGCCCCTAAATCTACCACCCAAGAATCAGTAACATTTTTTAAAGAAAGAATCAAAGCATCTTGTAACACATCATCTGTCACATTTGCCTCATGATTGTTTTCTTGTTGTGTGTCTCCTTCTTTTCCCTTCTGAGATCTACAATATTTCTTCATGTGTCCTTTCTTTCCACATTTCTAGCACACTATCCTTGATCTGGACTTGGATTTTCATTTCCTTGATTTACTATGATATCTTGAGCTCTTTCCTATTTCCATTTTTCTTCCCCTAGACTCTTCACTCAAAGCATTACCCGATGTCTCACCGGAGCTTTTCCATCGCATTTCCTCGCTAAGGATAACACCGACAATATCATCAAACTTTAAAGTACTGGATCCAGAGACAAATCTACTAATGGCCATAACTAAACCATTCCATCTTTCTGGAAATGAGAATAGAAATAACAGAGCCCTAACTTCATCATCAAAGTTTACCCCTACAGAACTTAACTGAATAGTAATTGTATTAAAATAATTTAAATGGTCTGCAACAGATCCACCTTATGACATCTTCATATTAAATAAACGTTTCATAACAAATACCTTGTTTGAGGTCAAGGGTTTTTCATATAGTTTCGCCAATGCCTTAATCAAACCCTTTGTTGTTGTTTCCTTCGAACTATTGAAGGCTACCAACGCCGCGAGGCACAACCGTACTATTCCAAGTGTTTTTCTATTGAGAATCTCCCATTTTGTGTATGTCATAATCGTCGGCTTCTCTGCTTTTCTGCTCAATGGTAGGTACATATATTTCTGATACAGATAATCTTCCATCTGCATCTTCCACAGTGGGAAGTTTTAGCCGTTAAATTTATCAACCCTAAACTTACCATCTTCTGCCATTGCTCCCACTCAAACCAGGAACCCTTCTTTCCTACAAATTTATCAACCAAATAGACCTCCGACTCTGATACTAGTTGTTAGAAAATTATATATATTACGGAGTAATGCAACACATAAAATATGTGGAAAAAACAAACACATAAAACACATAAAACCAGAGAGACATGGAGATACGTGGTTCACCTAGTTTGGGCTATGTCCACCCCAAACAACCAGTCCTTTCTTTCTATTATCCAGCAAAATGAAGAGACACAACCTACAACAAATCTGTTGTAATATCCTATGTTCTCTTTCACAATCTCCCTATTTGTTTTTCACTCTTAGAATACACACAAAATACACAGCCGTAATACAATACCCTCATACAAAACGAGGGGTTTCCTTATAGGGCAAAAAACCCTAAATTAAACATAGCTTATACTGTCAGATCATCCACTTAATAAACGACCCAGATTGACTAGAAATTACAATACTTTTACAAGGAAATTTTACATATGTTTTTAGCTTTGGGGGCACTTCCCCTGAATACCCCCATGAGGGGGGGCTCCATAAAGTTGTAGCCACCCCCCTTGGACCCCCTAGGAAGTGTTTAACTACGGGTAGTGTTGCCGTCGTGTTTATAACAAGGGTCCAGCACTGTGATACAAAATAAAGAAGATAATTAGGCTCCACACCAAACATTTTTCATTTAGGATCAGGAGCCATTTCATGGGCTTCCAAGAAGTAGCCAATAATTTCCTTATCAACAGTAGAATATGAATATGTAGCACCAACAGCAGCAACATGTCAAGCAGTTTGGATGAGAAGGATGCTGGGAGATTTATGTCATGAGCAAGACAAAGGAATCACAATTTATTGTGATAACAGCTTAGCAATTGCATTATCAAAGAATTTTGTTTCCACAAGAGAACAAAGAATATTGATGAAAAGTATTATTTTATAAGGGAATTGGTTAGCAATGGTGAAATTGTTTTTCAGCATTGTAGGTCAGAGAAACAGTTTGTTGATATCCTCACAAAGCCATTAGGATAGAGAAGTTTTTCTTTTTATCTCAGGCAGTGTCTGGGAATGATTCATGGGGACATTTATGATTAAGGGGGAGTGTTGGAATTACTTTCAACCACCACCATGAATAAGAAGTGACATTAGCCCACACTGAATTGAATTTTTTGTGCAGGAAGGACAAGTAGCAGGATTTCAAAATTTGAAGGCGTTCACGGAAAATCAAACAGAGTACCAACAAGCCCACACTCTGCATTTATTTCCAACCAGTCACATTGACTTACTGTTTGCCCGCACTTTGCTGCCTGCAACTTTTATGTTTTACCCATAAGCCTTTCACCAAAGTTATTTCCCCGCCGATGCGATATTGGCAGGACCCACCTAGCTTACCGCATTTCAACCACGCACAAACCTTTAGATTCCACCTTTCCTTACCTTTCCACCTTACCACACTTCCCATCGTTTAAGTGCCCACAACTTGCACTTTGCAACATTTAGCGTTTACCACTTAACGCTTCACCAAATGTTAAATCTCCACCGATGTGATTCGGCAGGACCCACAAACCTCATCACACTTTGCAAGATTTCCCACTTACCTTTTATGCCGCCCGCACTTCGCAAGTTTTTTGTTTTAACCTTTTTTGCCGCCCGCAGTGTGCACTTCGTGAAGTTTATAACTTATCGTCGAGCCACTCGCAAGATAATTTGTTTTGTTTTCGATGCGATCCAAAAGGAGCACGTGTCAAGCTCAAGAGGATAGCGCATATCGGCACCCGCAAGCTCAGGAGTTTAAATGGATAAGTGCCCCCAAGCTAAGTTGTTTGTATTGCAATGCGATATGTGCCACGTCACATCGCAATCACAAATTCTTATGTTTTCCCGTACGCGCATATGTTAAAAGTTAAAATCGTCGATGAGCGATTAGGGATGAGGCGATGGATGCGATATGTTTCTGAACCGAATCATATAAGTTTTCAAGTCCGCCCTTTTGTGTGTTGAATGTTGTTTTTGTGTATAACTAGCTAAACAGAGCCGAGGACGATTTTGTTGTTAAACATCCGATCCTGCATTGAATTGCTTTAAATGCTCAAGCTTCGGCCCTTTTGTATAAAACCTGTGTAATTTCTCATATGTTTTTAAGAGAGTGAAGGAATGAAAAATTGAAATTGGTTCTTCTCCTCTGTAATTCGATGTTTGTCTGTATTTGACTATTATTTCCGCATTATTTATGTATTCTTTGTGTTGTGTGAGAACACATCCCTCTGTATATTATTTTGTTCAATATTTCCAACACTATCTATGGAAAGATATTTCATGCCTTTTGAATGCACCATTCAAAATTGTGTACTTGTGTTGTTCTATTGACATGGTTGGTGCCATCTTTATACCAATCTACCTCCATTAACCACAGATTCGATGAGTTATATGCCCACAAATGTATTAGACACCCAAACATAAAAGTAGATACGACGTTATATGGAAGAATAAACTTGTCGAAGAAAATGAAGGGTGGCATCTGGAGTATTTCCAGGAGGCATTTTGATGTGGAGGAAACAGTTAATCAACATCCTACGCATTTCTGCGTGCAATCCCATGCATATTGAGCACAAACTTCTTTAAAATTGTTACTCGCAAGCCCTGGAGCTAGTATTCTGCTTGTAAATAGAGAGGGCATCTCCCATTTTCTCATCATATTAAAGCAATTTAACTGAGTTGATGATGATGCTAAACTTGAAGGAAGACCGCTATATCTCAACATGCCACAAGCCTTCATTCAACGTAATTTCTATTTGGACATCATAATCGCCTCCTCAGACTTTTTCTCACTGGTTAATGCGTGTATGATGCAACATAACGACCTTCGTGGAGAATATTTAAACCGTTGAATAATTTGTGGAACTTCCACCATGAATCATGGCCTACCATCCAACCATTGACTCAATTCAACGTGAGCGCAGCCATGATTTGCGTTGAAAATCACCCATTTAACTAAGGGTTGGTTTATCTTGCTTTAAGCCATTTCTCATACTCTATCAATGCGTTTTCCACCATCCATTGACATGGACAATGTAACACTTGTATATGCATTGAAAATACGTGGGTTGTTCCCTTATTATTTCATGCACGTCGATTTTGTAAACTCCACAGTGTCTATAATGAAAGAATAGTTAAACGATTGTGCTATTGGATGGGGTAGTTCAACTTCTACCAACTGTCATGTTTCCAACCTCCACTGGAACGATAACTAACCATATGAAACGATGCCTTTCCCTATCGTTATTTCATATATACAATATCATATATGTAATATGGAAGAAATATGTGAGATATAATAACCATATAGTGTGGAATATAATCGTTACTGTAGGGATAAGATAATAATGATTTTTGCCACATATGGCTAGCTACTTTATAACGAGCGTTGACCTGACTTATGGAACATTACAATGTATCCACTTTGATGTGGCTGTCACATATTCCCTGTGTCCTCCCTTCATCCTAAACCCTATGCTTGAGATTTACGTCGAAATCCCAACGTTAAATCCCTATCGTGGATTACGTAACCACCATATCATTACATGCCCGTGGGTCATTCCAACTCCGCTGCCAACAATAATACCGTCACCACATTCATTTGGATGGCCGATAGGTATGTCAGAAAATAGTTGAGATGTGATTGCATTGACCCATCCGTCATGCAACTCCACACAACAAAATCCCGAAGTATCTACAGGTGATGGTTCGCTAGCATGATCACTGTCAGATCTTCCGCCATTTAACACTGGACTGGTTGACTCTAGACATTTATAATCACATCACTATACAACGACTTATCATGGCAACTCCAGCCAACTACTCCATTAGATGGCCACTGTAAATACATATTGGATCTGCATCACTGCCCCACAATTTGATTCATAATAAGAAGATTCGAAAACCTTCATTAGCTTCGATCTACCTTGAAAAGCTTATTACAACACTCTACAATAAATTTAGGTCAATAATATTGTGGGAATGCTGGATTTACATGAACAACAAAATATTTGCAAGATAAACAAATAAATTTCGGAGATATGTTATGGGAAGGATTTCATTTAAGGATAAATGCAACCCATTGCTTACCGATCCAACCGAATGGATTCTTCTTTAATTTGTTTTCATCATGTTCTATTGCTCGACTAACTTTTTCGTTTTTGGCAGAGTCTTCCACAACCTTTCTCGCTCGACTAACTTTTTCGTTTTTGGCAGGGTCTTCCACAACTTTTCTCCAATATTGTTGACGAAATTTCGGATACCACTTCCAACATTTGTCAATCAAAAGACAACTTTGATGACAATGTGTGCAACAACATTGCGACATTTTTTCTCCATTAATTTCCTTATGATTTGGAGATTGGCCTTTTTGTCACTTTTCCTTCAAATCATTCCTGTATAAACAAATTGTCTTCGAAGACTTAGAAATTTTATGATTATATAGGCTACATAATGGAATCTTATGCCAAAAATCACAAATGAAATTACCATGCTCCTTATAATCAGAAGAAACTTTTGTATAATAAGAACTATACCTTGGAAGGCCACCTTTGTCGCAACTCTCATGACGTGAACTCAATGAGGCTGAAGTTCCTTTTGTTATTGTCAGTATTTGCATCCTCCCATCAGTCATCAAAAATTCTCTTTTCATATTATATTAGGGTCTCATTCAGAAATTTTTGTCATTCCACTAGGTCATCATTCCAAAATTTACTTAGTGATAGCAGCCCAAAAATAAAAAAATATTCACTTTTCCCTAAATTTCCATTACTTGCTAGTTCATTTTCATAATTTGTTGAATGACCATCATTCATGAGTTTTTTATCACTTTTTTAGTCATGTCACCACGAATTTCATTCACTCAAGGCTCTCATTAGGTCTTTAGGGTTTTCCAAGGTTTCATTAGGTTTCTAGGGTTTTCAAGATCCAATAATAAACCATTTCCATTGCATAAGAGCATCAAGTAAGAAGGTGATCAAAGAACCTCTCCTTATAATGTAAAGATGATTTGTAAGGAGTAATTCTTATTCCAAAATGTAAATTTTATTTCAAAATGTAATTTTTATTTTCCATTATGTAATTTCATGTCACTCAATTTGTAATAAGTTCATGGTTCCCAAGATGCCAACTCAGAGTTCCACATGTCAACAGAGCATCAAAAGTCAAAATGTAAAGAGTTCTCAATCATCAAATAATCAATGTGTAAAGATTAAAGTCATAGAGAAAAGGTATAGTTTCAACGTGTAAAGTGAAATTGAAGAAAAGAGAAAGGGGGTCCCAAGGCCCAAAACATAAAATTAATCAAGTATAAAGACGACCATAAGACAAATAAGAAGCTCATTTTCTATTGTAACCATTGAGCTCGCAGCTCAAAAAATCAATTTGCAGAGTCAAAATTTAAGCTTTTGGGTGGCGTTGTGTTTCTGGAGGGTGGTGCTTTTGAACAGGCGTTGTGCTTTTGGAAAACAATGCTATGTTTTTTGCTGATGGGCATTGTGCTTCTGGGTAAGGAATTGCACTTTTGCCCAGTTTTCCCAATAAGCACCACAATTCTTCCAAACTGCCTCTAATCCTCCAGCAAATTGTCTTATCATCTTTTATCAAATAAGTAAGACCATTTTATCAGCTCCTTGCATTTCTAAATATCAATTTCATAGTGTTTTTGTTTTCATGAAAAATTGGTAGTTTGTCTAGTTAAAAACCCTAATCCCATTTCCTCATTCCCAATTTGATGCCCATAAACCCCGCATTCCCTTCCTACATCACTGTAAACCCTATCCCTACCCCTACAACACTGTATCCGTTTCCCTAAATCCCTTTTCCCCTAAAACCTAAGTCTTAGGTATTTCAAATTTCCTAGGCACCCATACCCAAAACCTGTAATAAAATTATCATTTCAAATTCCCCAAGAATTTTAACCCTTTATCACCTCCCAAAGTTCATTAACCCCTTCCCCCATCTCCCTAATTTTTCTTACACCTATCCCCACTCCCATTTCCTCATCCCTAGGGTTTCTAGATCCAAAACACCATGGAAGAAGATAGAGGTTACATGGAGGAAGAGGAGGATAGACAAGAAGAGGAGGATAGATAAGAGAGAAGGCCACATAAAGGAGGAAGAATACTAAGGCTTGAGCCGAACAACACTAGAGAACTGACCGCTTCACCAATGACTATCTCTTTCTTTCAATATGTTGGTTGCCTTGATTTCTGAAATATGATTGAAAGAGTTCAACAAAACCATATTTTGAGAACACTTCTCATTTCAAACCTCAAAGACAATCAAGTGACCCTTGCAAGTGTAACCTTCACCATATCTACATCTATCATTGCTACTGCCAAAAGGATTCCAAACATGGGTGAAAGGTCATTTAAATCCAAAGACTTGGATGATTAGTATTATGAACCATTCATCAAAAGAAGGTACATAAATGAGATAAGGAGATTGTTTCCTCTCAGCTACCTTCTTGATAGGTATACCCCCATGAAAAAGGTCGTCATGAAGTACTTCTCTTGTGAAGTAAGGTTCTCTAGATTCTATACATATCATATTAGACTGCTTATGCACTTCACAAGAGTCAAAATGCTTAATATCCCATCCTATCTGTTCAGGAGCATGGAAAAAATGACATATGTTGTACAAAGGAGAGATTGTGACCAACAGATGACCAACCTCACGACTCTCTCATCAAGATCATTGTCCTCCATCACCTTAACCAGTTGCATATTTAATGGGACACCTTAATTTCCAATGATATCTTCACAGCTCCACAAGCTCAGCATGCTGAAGATATTCCTTCTTCATATCATCCTACTAACAACATGTTAAAGATAGGCCTCCTTCGTCTCAGCCCACAACACCTACTCCTTCATCAACTCAACCTACTACACGCATTTCACCAGCACCATTTCAGGGTCAAATTGGGTTACCATGCAGAGGTATGGTGAGAAAGCATAAAAGGGATGAAATGGGCACATTGGCTAGAAAATATCAGAGAGGGTATAGGAACACGTTTTCTCCAAGGAAATTCGAAGGGACCTCACCTTCTTCATCAGAAAAACAGGTACAAAAGGGAAAGGAAAATATGACAGAGGCAAATGTTCATGAGGAAGTCAGCCATGAGAAGGAAGACCTGCACGAGATAAAGACAACATTTTACCTTGTTGACATGGATGAGTAGGATGATCATGAGGCCTCCAATTTGATTATCAAAGAGAAGGATGCCCAAATTAGAGAGCTTCACACTAACTTAGAGATATCTAATAAGAGGCTGAAGGATAAGTAAATTCTCATGGAGCTAGAGCTGCTTAAAAAAAATAAAGGTAAAGCTCTAATGCCACCTAGTGACCCTGACCATGATGAAATTCAAAGTAACAGAAAAATACCAAAAACAAGAGGTCTTAAGAGGGCTTTACAATAAAAGAGAATTGAATATGAAAAACTAACTTTTGAGGAAAGGATTTCCAAGGAGGTTGAGGATGATAGAGAGACATGTCTTGAAAGGTTCAACATCCATAGTGAAAAACTTTGCCACAAGGAAAACAAGGACAAAAAGATGCTCATAAACTTGTGAAATAGGTACATCACAAGAAATAAGGTTTTTAGCATCAAACTTGAGCAATTGTAGGAGAAACACAAGCAAACTATAGCCAAGAAAAAGGAGGGATACAAGCTTGAAATACTTGCAGAGGAATCCAACACTGCTTGTCACAATTCATCAGCCTTCCATAGCACAATTTTGAAGAATGTTTGGGCATGTTTTGAATTTTTTTGAGTTTTTGCACATTTTGACAGCTTCTGCATAGTTGCATTGTCAAAAGCATAGCGCCCTAGGCGTTGTTTTTTTTTTTTAGGGACCTTCAATGAAAAAAATAAAGGCACAATTGGATTCAAAAGGCCAAATATAGTCACCCTATCAACTTTTCTAAGCTTTTTTTGGCCAATTGATTAGTGAAAAAGTTAAAAAACAACTCAAAAAACATATTTCTGCCCTATTTTTGAGGTTGGCACTGCACTGTTGACCAATATTGGGAGATTAACATTTTGGAGGGAAAATTCATGTCATTTTTTAAAATCAAGGACAGTTTTTGAAATTAGACAGTACAGGCTTTCCAATGGGCTACCTTGACCTTGATTTGGACACAGGAAACCCCTTCAAAAGTGGAGCTAAAGTTGGCATTGCGCTTTTGACCAATTTTCTGTCTTTCCTGAAATTTGCAAATTTTCTCAGTTTTCTCAGTTTCACCTTGGAAAATGATGTTTTTACCGATGTAATTCAAGGATATAAATGTAATAATCATTATTTTAAATTACTTATGGGTAAATAGATTAGGTAAAATATCTTGATGAGATGTAATGAGTCAGTTTCCAAAAAGTGAGAGATGAGTCAGTTTGACCTCCATACACTCTAGGTATGTAGTTCATTTTTTGGTGGAATAGATCCTAAACTTAGGGATTCGACCCCTGAGGTTGGGAGAATTTGTTTCATTTCTATATTTATAATTTTTTTGACTCATTTCCTATGTTGGATGTTGTTTTATTGATCAGAGACTCTAGTGTATTTAGTATTTGGCAGGAATTTAATGAAAGAGTTGCAACTATTTCTTTTGGATACATATGGTATGGTAATTTAACATTATTTATTCTTTTTTTGCATATGTATTATTTTTTTGTACTCTCCATGATCCATTTCATTTCTAGTATATGATGATTTTCAGGTTGATAAGCAAAAGACATCTTTTATGCTCTGTTCTGGGAAAAAATTCATAGTTTTTCTCATTTATTTAGTTTAGAAAGAATACATGCATTGTCTCACTCTTTATAGCACCTTATATGTCTGATCCATCACTCTCACAAAAATTAAAGTGTTAGCCTTTCTACCTACCTTTCCCCCTTGAATGGAATGCAATCCTAATCTTATTTTCCCTGACCGAGCCTCTTTGACCTAATTCACCCATCCACTAAACCAATTCAAACAAAAAAACCCCTGTACTCATACCTAGCCTAAAACACTAATTCATATAGCCCTCTTGGCTGTGACTTTTTGGGGAGAGCCCTCTCCAGTTTGACAAGGCTAGCTACCGAACTAAAAGATTGGTCTGTGGTTACCTCTATTTGGACCCTTTCTCAGCCTTAGAGATCTGGTGGAGTGATAACATATTTGCGTCGTTGTCGAGGAAAAAAAGTGACAGATATTCCCTGGGAAAGAAGGATAAGGATCAGATCTGATTGTTGATGTTGAACAATGATTGGGCACAAAGAAGGTTGTACATATTTCACTTGGAGACTCTAGTGTTGAAGAATCCAAAGGTTCATAATTTTCTTGGCGACTCCTCTGTTCAAGAATTGGTAGTTTGAAGATATTCTTGGTGACCTCACTATTTTCAAAAATGGATTTGATTAGGTATGCTCCTATGAATCAAGCTCATATTCCTGGTTTTCTGAACCATATTCCTTGTATAGATTGGAAATCAAGATTTTCAAAGTTTAAGAGTGAGTACGGAGAAGATGTTATTTTGCATTTGTTGAAATTTCTTTTCCATATTCACATACTAAAGGTTGAGTTTCCTAAAGATTGTGCAATGAAGATGTTTATGGCTACGTTGGAGGAAAAAACGAGATGATGGTATGAGAGTTTACCATCTACTAGTTTATATTCTCTAAAGGAATTTCATTCAGTTTTATTTCAACATTATCAAAAATCTAATTATTCCTTGTCGATGATTGATAGTTGTTGTGAGATCCCTGATAATTTCGATGAGTTTCTTGAAAATTTTTATGGGGATGAAGAGTTTATAGATGATGCTATCATAGAAGCCCTATATGATTTTTCGTACCAACAAGAATTAGTAGCTTCCTCTTTGGATGAAATAGACTCGGACCAAAAAATATAAATGCCTATTCCTGGTCTTGAAAATGAAAACCATCAAGCCAATATTAACTGATATAAAACTCAATTTTCTCCTCTATCTGAATATGAGGCAGATCAGCTCCTAAAAAGTCATGTTACAACCCAAGATAATGCAGGTTTGAAGTGTTCACATAGTCAAGAATGTGTTAGTGAAAATTCTTTCATCATTGAAAATGAAAATCTGAGTTTAAATGATGAAATTCATGAGATTGATGAAACTATATAGGAATTTGTTGAGAGTAAGCCAATTTGTGATGATGATTTCATGCAAGGAGAAACACTAACAGAGACTGTTGTCTATCATGAAGAGGATAAGGATGTCATGTTTAACAATCTTGAAGAATGTTTTCTATTCAAGGATGATTTATACTATGATTTTGAGGAGTAGAAGCCTAAGCTAGACAACTTACAAGAAATAGAATTAGAGTTGCCCATGCTTGAGGAATTTACAGCCAACTCTCAGATAGCAGAAACTCATGTTGGTAATATTGTCATTGATGACAAAGAAGCACAAAGGAGCAGCACCAAAAATATCATAAAGGAAAAGGAGTAGAGAAGAACCAAAAATAAGGAAAAGGAGTAGATCAGGCAACAATGCAGTAACAAAGCATAAAAGAGAGGGAAAGGAGTAGCAGTGAGGCAAGGAGTAGAATTAGACTATCAACAAAGGCAGCAAAGATAGCAAAGGAAAAAAAGGTATTAAATAGGTAGCAAAGGCAACAGAGGCATCAAATGCAATAGAGGTAGTGAATGTAGTAGAGAAACATCAAAGGCAGCAGAGGCAGTAAGGTAGTAGAGAAGCAACAAAGGCAGCAAAGGCATCGAATGCAGTAGAGGCTGCGAATGCAGCAGAGGCAACAAATGCAGTAGAGAAGAAGCAAAGGTAGCAGAGAAGAAATAATGGCAGCAGATAAGAAGCAAAGGCGTGCAGAAAGTGTAATAATATCAAATCAGAATGAATAAAAAATAGAAGAACAAGCTCAAGAGAGATCAATGCATTTTAGAAATAGAATAAAGCTCAAGAAGGATAGCGGAGATGAAGAGTAGTGGTGGTTGTAGGAAGAAGGAAAATCAACTAAGGCAAAGAACACTTATAGAATTCCAAGGGAGGTAATTGGACGACGAATATTGAATCGCAGAAACAAAGTTTTAAGGTTTAACGACAGATATGAGAGCACGCAGAAGAGATGAAGAAGAGCCATGTGAAGGATGAGAAGGATGTGAAGGAATTAAAGATGAGAGATGAACGAATGAGATTAAATCACAAAAGCGCACATCACAGGGTATAATGTTTATAGTTAATAATTTTCAATTTAAGTAATTTAGCTTGCGGTGTGAAGTGGACCGGAAAGGAGACAAGCGAGGACCATTAGATCATGTAGCAGATCAAGGCGAATGACGAATCACGAGTTTTCAGATCGCAAATGTGTGCGGTTAGTGTTAAGGTTGTCGCAAGTTTAGTTAAACTCTATGCGATGGGAAGTGGAGAAGGGACACGTGTTGGCATGTTGCAATATCGTAGATTGCATGAAATAAAGGTTGACCACTAAGTTAAATTGTAAAGTGAGCGAAGTACAAAGTTGTGGGGAAAGTAAATCTTATAAAGTGTGAAGTGCGATTGCCTATGATTAGTGGAAATTGTTGTTGGCGAAGAAGGGTGAGTAGGTGAGGACCATTAGAATAACGGTGGACGGCAAAGCGCATGAGTGCACATCACAAATTATAGCAAATAAAGCTAAGACATTGTGTGATATGTTAATTTTTTTGCGATGCGGTAAGGTTAGAAAGTTGCGATGTGGTGAAAGGGAGGAGCCACGTGTCGGCATTGCACATTAGCGCACATCACACAGTTTATATTTTTGTGCTTAAGGTTCACATGATAAGGTAAGTTGGATGCGATGCAATGCGATAGCATATCGCACAACATAGAAGATATGTTTAAGTTCTAAACATTAAAAGTTGTGGGCAAGTATTTGTGGTGTGTTGTGATTGGTTCTAGGATTGTGGGACCCAAAAACTCCCGTTCTGCGTATATGCGCATCCTGTTATATGTGCCATGTTATAAAGTATACGTTGTTGATTGCTAATCACATGTATGTTAATATGCGTATTTCGATTTCTGAAACGTATGTATGTTGATAAAACTCGAAAATTGTAATTTGCGCATAAAAGGAGGGTTTCGTGGACCATAACCCACAAATCCGTGGGTTTGGCTAAAGAAGCCAACCAAGATGAACAATGTTATGCAGTTGCATCTGTGTGTTAAAAGAAAAGTTTGAACATAGAAAAGAAAGGCGTGGGTAAGAAAAAGGACGTGGAGCTCATGCATAACAGTGCAACAAAATGGGTTGAGTTGGGAAAAAAGTGGCAGTTATGCAACACAGTTGAAATATAATTGCAGAAACAGAAAAGACAAAAGGACAACAAGCAGAAGTGGACTTATGTACAAAAAAGATAAGAAATTGAAAGGGCTAAGTAAAATAATTGATTTTATCTGTAAATGTAAATAATTTATTATTTTATATTGTTTGTGATGCAAAGGCAAATCTCCGTAGGCATAGGAAAAACTCCATGGGTATTGTAATAATTACTCCTAATTTAATAACCTAAACTCAAGAATGAGGAATCAAATGGGTGGAAGGAAAAGAATCAAGCTTGTTCACTCCATATTCACTATAGAATGCAAACAATCATGAAGTTATCTGTATAAATTAGGTAATATCATTATGCAGAAGGTTACAAAAAAAGATGAATAAAGAGATAGGATGCAACAAATTTGAAGAGTGCAGAAGAAGTTGAAAAGCTGCAAAATTGAAAAGAGCAGAAGAATGTAAGAGAGTTGCAGAATGTTAGAGAGAGGAAGGATGAGAGAGAGTAGATAGATATGTTGTGAAGATCCAAAGATGATATGAAATAGATTTGAAAGCTGGAAGGGTAGTAGTGAAGAAGGAGAAAAACAAAGTTGATATCTAGGTAAATTAGCATATTATTTTATTGTAGTGTGAGGAAGTTGGTGCTTCCATATCAACTTGTAACTTGATAGATGTCCTGTTGTAGCTGGTTGAGGTAGGAGCCTCCTGTGGGTTATAGCCTACAGAAAAATACATGGGAGTTGGTTCTTCCATTTCAAGTTGTAGCTTGAAATATGTCTAGTTGTAGCTGGTTTAGGTAGGAGCCTCCTGTGGGTTGTAGCCATAGAAAAATACATGGTAGTTGGTGCTTCCATTTCAAGTTGTAGATTGATAGATGTCTAGTTGAAGCTGGTTGAGGTGGGAGCTTCCCGTGGGTTGTAGGCTGCAAAAAATAGATGGGAGTTGGAGCTTCCTTGCAAGTTGTAGCTTGCAGAATTTGAGGTAGTAGCCTCCTATAGGTTTGAGCCTACAAAAAATCAATGGTGAGAGGGAGTTGGTGCTTTCATTTGCATCACAACAATAATAAGATGTGGTTTTATCCCTTATGGGCTTCCACTTATATATATTTTCCATGTGCATGATGATTATGTGTTGATGTTCTTTAATCTGCTTAATACTTCCTTCCAACATATTAAGATTTTTGTTTCATTATATAATAAGTTGATCATTAAATGAAGATGTAAATAAGTTTAAAGGAAAGTTTTAAAAGTCCATGAATGTATTAAAATGATTCACCCCCACTCCCCCCCTCTTAGTTTAACTAAGGGTACAATAAGTCATACTTCCCTATGCCTTCCTATGGATCAACAACCAAGTGTTCTTTCACATTAGAATGAAGGGTGTGCTTGTTTTTTTTCTAGAGATCTCAAGACAAGGTAACATTTAATATTTGTGAAGATCCTTTTACTGATTTTATAGAGTTAGCAAGGAATATGTATTTTATTTTTTGCATGGACTAGAAGCACATGTTTAGTGGACACTTGTAGTGGCCTGGTTATTTTTTTTTCTACCTGCTCGAGGAAAGTGAGAGAAGAATTCAAATAAGTATCCATCTGCTGGTTTGGTTACATTGAAAGGATCACTTCGCAGGATTTCACATATGTTTTGAGAATTCAGATGGTTGTCATTAGTATTTGAATCCATCAAGTCTCAGTGATATGCTGCCATCAATAAGTTTAGTAAGTCTTTTATTTCAGTCAGTTTTGAGTCAGTTTTCAAAAAATATTTCAGTCAAGTAAGTCAGTATTGAGCCAATTTTCAGTCAATTTTGAGTTTGTCTTGAGTCAGTCTATTTCATCTAAGTTATCAGTTTTCATTCATGTTTATTAGTTTTAGTTTTTTACCGTATTGACCCAATTTATAAGGCTTTCTTGTCTACGATGTCCTTGACACCTCTTTCAGAGTTGTCATCCCCAATAAGGCCAATGTTAGTGTCAGTATTTGTATCCTTCCATTAGTGATAAAAAATCATCTTTTCATATTATATTAGGGTCTCATTTAGAAATTTTTTTCATGCCACTAGGTCATCATTCCAAAATGTACTCACTCATGGTAGCCCTAAAATAAAAAACTTTCAGTTTTTCCTAAATTTACATTACTTGCTAGCTCATTTTCATAATTTGCTGAATCACCATCATTCCTGAGTTTTTATCAGTTGTTTCATCATGTCGCCATGAATTTCATTCATTTAAGGCTTTCATTAGGTCTTTAGGTTTTTTCAAGTTGTCATTAGGTTTCTAGGGATTTTCAAGGTCCAATAATAAACTATTTCCATTGCATAAGAGTTGCAAGTAAGAAGGTGATCCAATAACCTCTCTTTACCATGTAAAGATGATTTGTAAGGATTAATTATTATTCCAAGATGTAATTTTCATTTCAAAATGTAATTTCTATTTTCCATTATGTAATTTAATGTCACTCAATTTGTAATAAGTTCACGGTTCCCAAGCTTCCAACTTTGAGTTCCACCTACCAACAAAGCATCAAAAGTCAAAATGTAAAGAGTTCTCAATCATAAAATGATTAATGTGTAAATAACTAAGTCATAGAGAAAAGGTATAGTTTCAAAGTGTAAAGTGAAAGATAAGAAAAGAGAAAGTGGGTCCCAAGGCCCAAAACATAAAAATCATAAAGTATAAAGACCACCATAAGAAAAAGAAGAAGCTCATTTTCTATTGCAACCATTGAGCTCGCACTCCCTTAGCCCAAAAAACCAATTTTCAGGGTCAAAATTTAAGTTTTTGGATGGTCCTGCGTTTCTGGAGGGTGGTGCTGTGTTTTTTGAATAGGTGCTACGCTTTTGGATAGCAGCGTTGCGTTTTTTGCTGAAGGGCGTTGCCCTTTTGGGTAAGGTGTTTTGCTTTTGCCCAGTTTGCCAAAGAAGCACCAAAAATATTCCAAACTTCCTCTAATCCTCCAACAAATGATCTTATCATATTTTATCAAGTAAATAAGACCATTTTATCACCTCCTTCCATTCCTAAATATCAATTTCATGGTGTTTTTCTTTTCATGAAAAATTGGTAGTTTGTCTAGTTGAAAAGCCTAATCCCATCTCCTCATTCCCAGTTTGATGCCCATAAACCCTGCATTCCCTTCCTACATCACTGTAAACCTTATCCCTACCCCTAAAACACTATATCCCTTTCACTAAATCACTTTTCCCCTAAACCCTCAGTCCTAGGTATTTCAAATTTCCTAGGCACCCATACCCAAAACCTCTAATAAAATTATCATTTCTAATTCCCCAAGCATTTTAACCCTCTATCACCTCCCAAATTTCAATAACTGCTTCCCCCATATACCTAATTTTTCCTAGAACTATCCCCACTCCCAGCCCCTCATCCCTAAGGTTTCCAGATCAAAAACACCATGAAAGAAGACATAGATTACTGTATGGAGGAAGAGGAGGATAGATAAGCGAGAAGGCCACATAAAGGAGGAAGAATCGTAACGCTTGAGCCCACCAACACTATAGAACTGATGGCTTCACCAATGACAGTATTTTTCTTTCAATATTTTGGTTGCCTTGATTTCTGCAATATAATTGAAAGATTTCAACATCACCCTATTTTGAGTAGACTTTTCATTTCAAACCTAAAATAAAATTGAGTAACCCTTGCAAGTGTAACCTTCACCATATCTACATATATCATTGTTGCTGCCACAGGGATTCCAAACATGTGTGAAAGGTGGTTTAAATCTAATGACTTGGATGATCTGTATTATGAACCATTCATTAAAACAAGGTACAGAAATGAGAGAACGATAGTTTTTACTTTCCACTACCTTATTGATAGGTATAACCCCATGATGAGTATCATCATGAAGTACTTCTATTGAGAATTAAGGTTCTTTAGACTCTATACATATCATATTAGACTTCTTATGCACTTCACAAGAGTCAAAATGCTTAATAGTGCATACTATCTTTTCAAGGTCATACACAAAATGGCATACATTCTACAAAGAAGAGATTATGACCAATAGATGAACAACCTCTTTCACCACTCTCTCATCAAAAACATTTTCCTCCATCACCTTAACTAGTTGCATATTTAATGGGACACCTTAATTTTCAATGATATCTTCAAAGCTCCACAAGCTCATCATGCTGAAGCCATGCCTTCTTCATCTCATCCTACTAATCAACATGTTGAAGATAGGCCTCCTCCATCTCAGCCCAAAACACCTACTCCTTCATCAGCTCAGTCTACTACACCCATTTCACCACCATCATAACCATTTCAGATTTAGATTGGATCACCTAGAAGAGCACATTGGCTAGAACATATCAGAGAGGGTATAGGCAAGTGTTTTCTCCACCGAAAGTGGAAGGGACCTTTCCTTCTTCATCAGCAAAACAGGTATAAAAGGGAAAGGAAAATACGAGATAGAGTCAAAATTTTACCTTGTTGACTTGGATGAGCAAGATGATCACGAGGCCTTCAATTTTATTTTCAAAGAGAAGTATGCCCAAATTAGATATCTTCAGACTAACTTAGAGAGATCTAAGTTTTTCATTTATTTTCTTGAGCAGGAGAATAAGCGGCTGAAGGATAAGAAAATTCTCATGGAGCTAGAGCTGCTTAAAAAAAATAAAGGTAATGCTATGATGCCACCTAGTGACCTAGACCATGATGACATCCAAAGTAGCAAAAAAAGACCAAAAACAATAGGTCATAAGAAGGCTTTACAACAACAGAAAATTGAAGATGAAAAGCTAAATTTCGAGAAAAGGATTGCCAAGGAGGTTGAGGATGACAGAGAGACATGGCTTGAAAGGGTCAACATCCATCTTGAAAAAATCCTCCACAAGGAAAACAAAGACAACAAGATGCTCAGAAACTTGTCAAACAGGCACATCACAAGAAACAAGGTTTGTAGCATCAAACTTAAGCAATTGTAGGAGAAACACAAGCAAACCCTAGCCAAGAAAAAGGAGGTAAACAAGCTTTATATCCTTGCATAGGCATCCCTAATTTCTTAGCACACTTCATCAGCCTTCCATAGCACAATTTTGAAGAAAGTTTGGGCAAGTTTTAATTTTTTTTGAGTATTTTCACATTTTGACTGTTTTTTCACAGTTGCATTATTAAAAGCGTAGCACCCTAAGCACTGCGATTTTTCTAGGGACCTCCAATGACAAAAATAAAGGCACCATTGGATTCATAAGGCCAAATAAAGTCACCATAGAAACTTTGCTAAGATTTTTTGGGCCAACTAGTCAGTGAAAAAGTAAAAAAAACACCTCAAAAAACATATCTTTGCCTTGTTTTTGAGGTTGGCACTGCGCTTTTGACCATTCTTGGGAGATTGACCTTTAGGAGGTCCAAATCAAGCCATTTTTGAAAATAATGGACATTTTTGGAAACTAGACAAGACATGATTTCCAATGAGCTATCATGTGCTCAATTTGGACCCTGGGAACCCCTTCAAAGGTGTAGCTGAAGTTGGCACTGCACTGTTTACACTCATGGTACGCTTTTTACCAATTTTCTATGTTTCCTGATATTTGAAAATTTTCTCAGTTTTTTTAGTTTCACTTTGGCAAATGATATTTTTACCAATGTAATTCAAGAATTTAAATGTAATAATCATGTTTTTAAGTTACGAAGGGGTAAATACATTGGGTAAAAACTCTTGATGCGATGAAATTAATCCGTTTCCAAAATGTGAGGGATGAGTCAGTTTGACTTCCATACACTCTATGTATGGAGTTTAGTTTTTAGTGGAATAGCTCGTCAACTTAGGGATTCGACCCCTGAGGTTGGGATAATTTGTTTTATTTCTATATCTATCATTTCCTGACTCATTTCCTAGGTTGGATGATGTTTTATTGATTAGAGACTCTAGTGTATTTAGTGTTTGGCAGGAATTTAATGAAAGGGTTGCAGTTATTTCTTTGGGATACCCGTGGTATGGAAATTTAACATTGTTTCTTCTTTTGTTGCATATGTTTGAATTTTTTGTACTCTCCATGAGTTTTAACCCTCTATCACCTCCCAAAAGAACAATAACCCCTTCCCCCATCTCCCTAATTTTTCCTACACCTATCCCCACTCCCATTTCCTCATCCCTAGGGTTTCTAGATCCAAAACACCATGGAAGAAGAGAGCGATTACATGGAGGAAGAGGAGGATAGAAAAGAAGATGATGATAGACAAGAGAGAAGGCCACATAAAGTAGGAATAATACTAAGGCTTGAGCCCAACAACACTAGAGAACTAATCTCTTCACCAATGACAGTCTCTTGCTTTCAATATTTTGGTTGCCTTGATTTTTGAAATATGATTGAAAGAGTTCAACACCACCCTATTTTTAGCACACGTCTCTTTTCAAACCTCAAATACAATTAGGTGACCCTTGCAGGTGTAACCTTCACCATATCTACATCTATCATTGCTACTTCCAGAGGGATTCCAAACATGGGTGAAAGGTGGTTTAAATCCAAAGACTTCGATGATCAGTATTATGAACCATTCATCAAAATAAGGTACATAAATGAGATAAGGAGAGTTTTTCCTCTCAGCTACCTTCTTGATAGGTATACCCCCATGATGAAGATCATCACGAAGTACTTCTCTTGTGAAGGAAGGTTCTCCAGACTCTATACATATCATATTAGACTGCTTATGCACTTCAAAAGAGTCAAAATGCTTAATATACCATACTATCTGTTCAGGAGCATAGAAAAAATGGCATACATTGTACAAAGGAGAGATTGTGACCAAAATATGAACAACCTCTTTCACCACTCTCTCATCAAGATCATTATCCTCCATCACCTTAACCAGTTTCATATTTAATGGGACACCTTAATTTCCAATGACATCTTCACAGTTCCACAAGATCAGCATGCTGAAGATATGTCTTCTTCATCTCATCCTACTAATCAACATGTTGAAGATAGGCCTCCTCCGTCTTAGCCCAAAAAACTTAATCCTTCATCAACTCAGCCTACTACATGCATTTCACCATCACCATTTAAGAGTCAAATTGGGTCACCTAGCAGAGCTATGGTGAGAAAGCATAAAAGGGCTGAAATGGGCACATTGGCTAGAACATATCAGAGAGGGTATATGCATGCATTTTCTCCACGAAAATTCAAAGGGACCTTGCCCTCTTAATTGGAAAAATAGGTACAAAAGGGAAAGGAAAAGATGATAGAGGAAAATGTTCATGAGGAAGTCAACCATGAGAAGGAAGACCTCTATAAGATAGAGAAAAAATTTGACCTTGTTGACATGGATGAACAGGATGATCATGAGGCCTCCAATTTGATTGTCAAAGAGAAGGATGCCCAATTTAGAGTTTAGAATAACTTAGAGATATCTAAATTTTTCATTTATTTTCTTGAGTAGGAGAATAAGAAGCTGAAGGATGAGTAAATTCTCATGGAGCTAGAGCTGCTTAAAAAAAATAGAGGTAAAGCTATGATGCCACCTAGTGACCCTGACCATGATGACATCGGGTGAAAACAAGAATTTTGGAAACACTTTTTGCCCTTTTTTGGCGTTCAAAATTTTAATTTTCTATGTTTGTTCAACTTCAACTCCACTAAAATCATATTTTCATTGCAAAATACGCTTTGACATAAAACCAAGATTTGTAGACAATTGTCTTACCTCCATACTCTTTTTTTTTCTTTTTAAATATTGACATATAGAGGGGTAAATTTGTTGTTTACTAACTCCATATACTTGACATTTTTAGGCAAACATAAATAGTCACTTTTTCAACCCTAACATTTTTTAGGGATGGTTATTAATTTTTTGGAAATAAACCATATCATCATAATCTACATAGATTGCACTAGTGCAATGACTATGTTTCAGTAATTTTCAGATTAAATCACGATTTTTTATTATTTTTTGAAATGGATGAAGACAAAAAAATGGTGATGTTTCAGTACATTTTATGAGCCCTATATTTTCTTTTCAATGTGATCGTCAATAAGAAAAATTAGAATACCATTTTGAAGAAGATAGGGAGAGGAATTGCAATATGATTTTTCTAATTTTTTTGGTGTTTCCATTTTAAAGTTATTGAATTTTCATTCACTGCAATTTTCAAAACAATGAAATTCCACATTGACACAGTTTAGAATAAAATTAATAAAAAATTGAAATTTTTAATGAAATGCCACAAATCTTACGTCATTATAAACTAGATTCAGAGATGAATCTAATGGTACTAGGTCCGAAAGATAACATTTTGTTTTCTTAGGTGTTCTGCCCCTCCAAAGCTATAGGTTCCTGAAAACTGTTGATTTTTATGAGTTTTTCGTTGACCAGAAAATCTCAGTCGAGATAATTTCTCGTGTAAGAAATTTAATAAAATCTTGAGCGAAAAATTTTAAACTCACTATCGAGATTTTAAATCACCACAGGTTAAGTTTCACTGTGCGGCTAAACTCTCATCCAAAAGTTGTACAAACTCTCAGCCGAGAGTTTGCGCCTGAGAATTTACCCAAGACAGACTCTCGGATGAGAGTTTTATAACTCTCATCCAAGAGTTAACTAAAACTTCATGCGAGAGTTTAATAAACTCTTGGACGTGAGTCTATTAAACTTTAATCAAAACATTAAAGCAGAGAAGCCATCAGGTCTAGTTGTTTTTATTTTCCATTTCCGAACCGAGTAGAAATTACAGTCAAGTTAGTGAGCCAACGATGTTCAAGAATGTATTCTTTCTGCACCCAAAATATTGTCTCTATAAAACATTTAAAACATATAACATTAATATTATATGATTTTGTGAATTTTTAATGGTACGACTACCTCACCTCTTGTAAAATACTGCCATTGGAAATTGAACCCTTTTTCAGAGTTTCTTTTAAATATGTTGTACAAAATGTTTCAGCCTATTCCATGACTTTCTCTCTGGGAAAGGAAACAAGGGAGGCTCGAAATAAATTGAGAACACCTCTTATCTCCCCCTCTGTCTTATTACTGGGAGAGGAGGCAAACTACCCATTTGGATCTTTGAAAACTTTCAAAACATCTGAAATGAAATATAATGAGAATTTTTTTTATAAAGGCAAGGTTGAAAAATTATATAAAATTGCATTCAACTTCTTAAACCAGCTATTTACTAGTAAAATGTGGATATATTTACCTGAAGACATCAGGTATCCATATAGTCGAAGAGTTCGAAACCCAAAGGTAGTTGAGATGAGATCAATACCTACACTCTCTTTCCCACATCCAATCCCTTTCTTTCTCCAATAACTACAGGCCAAAATAATTTTTTGTTATAATGATGTGCAATAATATTTCATATATATAAAGCTAATAAATAATGATGATAAGATTACAGTGACTGACCTGTAAATATAATCCAACACGGATTTTATGTCATTTTTGAAATGCCTATTGATTCAAAAGCGTTCGATGCTATCTACCATTAAAAGGCCTTGAATGAGATCATTGAAGGGAGTGACTGTAACTGAATTGAATATTTCCTTTACTTCCCCAACAAGTCTCTCATCCCGTTCACGGTAACAAAGTGCTTGAAGAAAATTGGATCAGAATAAATATAAAGAAGGAATATGCAAATGCAGAAAAATAAATTGTTATAAAGTTGAATTTAGTTATCAACCCCATAAGTAGTTGAGAGGGATTGTATGAAACTGTCATCCCATATATTGGAATGATAATCACCTTTGCGTATTTGCACGTCATAATCATGACATAAACTCATGGTCACATATTTGCTAGGGATTTGGGATTGATTTACAGAAGCCATGGGTACAACTGATGAGATAGAAGGGAGCGCCAATATTTCTTCTGATCGATGCATGTAGGACTGTGATTTTAAAAAATAAAAGCATGCTTAGAGTACAGAAAATATAAAGAACTGTGATTTTGAAAAAGAAAATCATGCTCAGAGTACAGAAAATATCAAGAACTGTGATGTTGAAAAATAAAATCATGCTCAGAGTATAAAAATTATAAAAAACTGAACAATGGATCATGATATTCCACATGTCAGTCATCGCTTATTACCTAATAAGAATGTGACATACATTAGATTGTTTCCGAATTTTCAAAAGTATCAATTCTACCTTCAACAAGAATAGAAACCATCAGATCAAAACTTATGCGTAGGCTGGAAATTTTCAGTTCATTTGGTTTATAGAAAGTAGAATCATGACAAGGCCTTATTATGGTATTTATCAATTCAAGTTAAAGGATGTAATGATGAGAGGATATCATACCTACAATGTTGAATGTCCCTTGTTTCACATGCATTCGCATTAGTCCATGAGTGGAAGCTCCTCTACAGAAACCCTACCGCGCAAAGAAAACTCTTTTGTTATGAAACCAGCTCCAAAAATAGAAGAAAATAGAGATCAACGCCTTAGAAATCAGCCACTTCGAGGGGGAAAACTCAAATACATTACATAAATGAACAATTCTTGGATGATAAAAATGACCAGAACCTCCTTCTATATATAGGAGTCCATGGGCCCATAATATATTCCAAGCCGACCTAACATTAACAATGTAAGGGCACAATAATAACAATATTGGGGTTACAGGGGTACAACAGTAACAATAAGGGGTATACACTAATAAAAATAAGGGACTAAACTAATAATATAGGGACCTAACATGCCCCTCTCCTTCAAAAAAGTGTTTTTCTCAATGCTTTGAGTAGCTCTGGATGCTTCTATATAAAATTCTCATCCTCCCATGTAGAATCTTTAGTGGGTAAGTTCTTCCACTTGATGAGATAATCTGAAATTGGTCGATTTCGTAGCTATCGAGTTCTTGCTTCCGTGACCACTTCAGGTTCCAATATGATTTTTTTGTCCTCATCGAGTTTTGGAAATATTGTTTGAACTATAAGATTTTCACCTATAACCTTCTTTAAGCATGAAACATGGAAAACTGAATGCACTCGCGAAGAAGCAAGAAGCTCCAATTTGTATGCCATAGTACCAATCTTTTACAACACCTTGTAAGGACCATAGTACTTTGGCGATAATTTATTATCCTTCTTAGCTTGATTGAGGGACATTTGTTTGTATGGTTGTAGTCGTAAAAATGCCCAGTCTCCTACATCAAAACTTCTTTTGCTGCGATGTTGATCTACCTGTTCTTTCATCGATTTTGTGCCAAATTTAGGTTATCCTTTAAGAGTTGGAGAACTTCTTGTTGATGCTTGATTTGATATTCCGCTGCTTGAAACTTATAATTTTCTCTTAAAGATGATGTGATGGACAGTGGATGATATTCATAAAGTTCCATAAATGGGGTTGTTTTTGTTGTAGTATGGAAGGAAGTGTTATACCACCATTCAACGAGAGGTAACCACTTGACCCATTGTGTTTGTTTATTAGACATAAAATTACGAAGATATCCTTCCAAACATTTATTCACTATCTCAGTTTGACCATCGGATTGAGGATGATAAGATGAGCTATGAGCTAGTTGAGTACCGAAACAAAAAAATAACTCCGTCCAAAAATTTCCAGTAAAAATGGGATCTCTGTCGCTCACAATAACCTTTGGGTTTCCATGTAGCTTTTGAATTGTGTCCATAAATGTAGTAGAAACTCTAGTTTATTTAAATGGATGAGATAATGCACAAAAGTGTGCGTACTTGGTAAGTCTATCAACTACCACCATGATGACACTTTTTCCTTTGGACTTAGGTAAAGCTATGATAAAATCCATTGAAATCTCCTCCCAACTTTGACTTGGAATGGATAAAGGTTGTAGAAGACCCGGGGTCTTAATTGTCTCAACTATATTTTGTTGGAAAACCAAACATTCCGCCACAAACTTTTGAATATCAGATTTAAGGCCATCCCAAAAAAATTCTTTTTTCACCTTGTGGTAAGTTTTTAAAAATCCTGAGTGTCCTCCTAAAGGAGAAGTGTGCAATTCCAAAAGAATATTTTGTTTTAGTTGGGAGTTCTTACAAAGATATAAGCGATCTTTGTGCCATAAGGAATCATTTTTCCAAATAAATGTATCATATGTACTAGGATCTTGCTGCACCTTTTGAATGAGTGTCTACACTTCTTCGTCCTTCTTCCATTAATCCCTTGCTTCGGCTATCCAATCTGGTTGGACAATAGAAATGAAACAAAGCAATGCTTCAAACTCTTCATTCTTTCTTGAGAGTGCATCTGCAACAACATTTAGCTTCCCTTTTTTGTAGATTATTTCAAAGTCATAACCCAACATCTTTGTTACCCATTTTTTATACTCTTATGAAGATAGTCTTTGTTCCAAAAAGTGTTTAAGACCATCATGATCAGTTTTAACCTTGAAGTGTCTTCCCATTAGGTAAGGTCACCATTTATTTAGTGAATGTAGTATTGCTAACATTTCCTTCTCATAAATAGCTTTCTGTAAATAATTTCCTTTGATTGGATGACTTTCAAAAGCAATGGGTCTTCCTTCTTGCATTAAAATAGCACCAATTCCATTTCCCGAGGCATCACATTCCACAATAAAGGTTTTTGTGAAGTCTAGCATAGCTAAGAACGGAGCTAGGCACATTGCCTCTTTAAGATGTTCAAAGGGATTAGCTTCTTCATGAGTCCATGAAAATGCATCTTTCTTCAATAATGTTGTTAGAGGTGTTGCTATTCTCCCATAATTCTTAACAAAGTTGCAATAATACCCTGTTATCCCAAGAAATCCTCGCAACTGCTTTATGGTTGTGGGGACTTTCCATTCCTTAATGGCTTTAATTTTGTTAGGGTCTACTTTAAAACCCTCGTGAGATACAATATGACCCATATATTCCACCTCTTGTACTCCAAAGAAAATTTTGGATGTTTTTGCATATAATTGTTTCTCCTGTAATAGTTTGAGCACCCTGTCAACATGTTGAACATGATCCTTCCAAGACCTACTGTAGTTTAGTATATCATCAAAAAATACTAGTAAAAATTTTCTAAGGAAGGGTTTGAAAATGGAATTCATCGACCCTTGAAATGTAGAAGGTGCATTGGTAAGGCCAAAAGGCATGAACAAAAATTCATAATGACCCTCATGAGTTCGAAATGCTGTTTTCAGAATATCTTCAGTATTCATTCTAATTTGATGATATCTTGAATGAAGATCCAACTTTGTAAAATAAATTGCTCCATGTAATTCATCCAATAATTCATCAATCACAGGAATGGGAAATTTATCTTTAATGGTGAGCTTATTGAGCTCCCTATAATCCGGAGACATGCACCATGATCCATCCTTCTTGTGCACCAATACTACTGGAGCAGAGAAAGAACTTTGACTAGGTTGAATTATACCAGCCTCTAGCATTTCTGCAATCATACATTCAATTTCTCTCCTTTGGACATAAGGATATCTATAAGGCTTGATGTTTGGAGGAACACTTCATGGAATCAAATGAATAGCATGATCATGATCACCAATAGGTGGGAGTCCTTTGGGAGTTTCAAACACCTTGGAATGATTATCCAAGACTTTTTTGAGATCTACAGAAATTGATGATTATGATGTTGGAAGTTCTAGTGAGCATAATTGTGCAATTTTGCCTTGTTATTCTTTCTTCAGAAGCTTTGTCATGACATTAGAGCTTATTATCTTTCCCGGCTTCCCTGCGATACCCCGTGATTTGACTTCCTTTCCTTCTAAAAAAAAATTCAAGAAAAGTTCTTGAAAATTAAAAGCTACCGTCCCCAATGATTGTAACCATTGTACTCCTAGTACAACATCAGCACCTCCCATAGGAATGGAAAGCATTGGAATATTCAATACATATTCTCCCATGTTTAGCTTGACATTATGGAATTTTCCAGAGCAATTTATAGTTCCTCAATTTGCAACCATCACTTGACATTATGGTGCTGGGTATAGGAAACAATTCAATTCCTTGGCTACCTTACAATGAATAAAATTATGGGTACTACCCGAATCAATCAAAACTATTACCTTTTTCTTCTTGATATGTCCTTCTATATTGAGAGTTTGAGGAGTGGTAATTCCTGGCAATGCATTACATGATATGGTCAGATTCATTTCTTCCTCTTATAGGGTTGGTTCCTGGTGTATATCCTCTTCTTTTGAATATTATTGTTCATTTTATTCTTCCTCTTCACAATCTATGTAAAATAATTTCTTCTCAACACACTTATGACCTTTAGTGTATTTACTATCACAACTATAGAAAAGCCCTTTTTCTCTTTTTTCTTCCAATTGTTGTGGTTTCAACCTTGTAGATTGTGGAAGTCTAGGAGTAGCAACACTTCCATCTTTATATATGTGAGTGGTAGGCTTCCTTGTTGCCATAATTTTATATTCAAATTTTCTTGCCAACCTGAATGCCTTTTCCAATGAATCAGGTTCTCAAATGCGAACTTCATGTTGGATGTTATCCTTTAAAGTCCATATGAAGACATCAATCTTGTGTTCCTCTAGAATATCAGTTACCCTTATATTCAATTTTTGAAATTCCTCAATTTTCTCCGCCACAAAACCCTTTTGTTTGAGATTTATAAATTGGCGAAAGAAGGTGTTGCTTTTTTTATCCTCATAATGTGCTATCATTTCTTCCATTAAAATTGATCAAGTGACAATTTTTTTATGGGAGAAAATCCATCGATATCATAAAAAAATATTTTGTTCTAAATGTAAAGTTGCAATGCATATATTTTGTTTGTTTTGCACATTATTGAGATCAAACTATTGCTCCATCTGTAGTATCCATGTTATGGGATCCTTGCCATCAAAATTACTCATGTCCATCTTTGGAATATGGTGGTTCTTCCATCCAACATTAGAGTTGATGAAATCGTGATTAAAATTTAGTTATTCTCATCATGAGTTTCCTCTACTATATTTTTTCCATTTGGAAACATTTCTTGTATCAACTTTTCCAAACCTTCGATGTCTACTTTTAGATCATTCTTCATGTTTTCCATTTTAGCTTCCATGTCATCCATCTTAGCTTCCATGCCCTCCATCTTAGCTTCCAAACCATTCATATTAGCTTCCACGCCTTTCTTCAAACCATCCATATTATTTTCCATGCCTTTCTTCAAAAATCATATTTCATTTTTTGTTTCTCTTTGCAATAGGTGCACTTGTTCTTGCAATTATGACATATCATGTTGCATTTCTTCATCTTCATGACTCATAATAGAGGCTTCTGAAGGCTTAGTGGGTATTGAATTATTTTTAGGGGGCATTTTAGAAGCCAATACTAATATATATTCTTCAATATGCCCTTAGAATAAATTCAAACTATTTTTTTGCAAACAAGACTTATGTAGTTCGAAAAAAATACACACCTTTTTCTTTCCTTTGAGGAGCTCGATATTAAAACTGAACTATCTCTGTGATTTCACATCTTCAATATCTGAAATTCGGCCCTGAAGTAGCCCTTTGAATCCTTTTTTGAATGCCACAGGTCTGACCTGATTTGGACTCTTCAAGAAAAAGTTATGTCCAATCTCCCGTAATGACCTAATTATGGAATGGTTCTGTACAACAAACTTGTACGACTTGCCACATGTCTCTATTTCCTCCTTAAACTCTAAAATTTATAGACAAGAAACTACATTCTGTGTAATTGCAGCCATGTTTTACAGAATCTCAATCTGACGCTCAGAGAGATAGTTATGACATTTTTCCCATGGTCACCTCTTTGAGAAGAAATTAGGGAGCCTGACAAAAGCCTAACTTCCACAGATCACATCTCCAAAAATATTGTGAACCAATATCTAAAATTTTTATAAGAGGTTCTTTAGGATTTCAGCTTCGCTCTGTGAAAATTTTAGCTTCTGAAACCTTGTAGAAAAATATTTATAGAGAAAATTTCATGATGACTTGTTTAGGTTAAATTCAGGAGCCTGCAAAAAGCCCTAACTTCCACAGAACATATCTCCGAAAATGTTCCGAACCAAGATATGAAATTTTGCGACAATGTTCCTCAAGATTGTGGCTTCACTCTCTAAATATTTCAGCTTCTGAACCTTCGTAAAAAAAAACGCTATGGTGAAAATGCCACGATGACCTGTTTGGAGCAGTGAAACCTTAGAATCCGAAGATCCGATACCAAATGTTATGAAACCAGCTCCAAAAATACAAGAAAAGAGAGATCAACGCCTTATAAATCAGCCACATCAAGGGGTAAACCTCGAATACATTAGATAAATTAACAATTCTTGGATTATACAAATGATCAGAACCTCCTTCTATATATAGGAGTCCATGGGCCCACAAAATAATCCAAGCCAACCTAACATTAACAATGTAAAGGCACAATAATAACAATATTGGGGTTACAGGGTTACAACAGTAACAATAAGAGGTCTACACTAATAAAAATAAGGGACTAAACTAGTAATATAGGGACCTAACATCTTTACTTTTCATCTCGATAGAGTTTGGATGAGGCGAAGGGAAAATAATCTCCATCAAGGCCTATATGTATGCAAAATTAATGTAGCTGATTTTATGTTATCTAAATAGTCAGCAAAGAGACCACTCTGTGACAAAAACTATAGCAGCGTTCAAGAATCAGATCTTTCTCAACCAACCTTAAAGATATCTTCATCAAGTCTCATACAAATATCGATTTCTGTCCCGGTGCACTAAACGATGTCACTTACTATATTCATATTCTCCCCCTCCCCTGGACGAGAAATGATTTTGGCGATTTTTTATAAGAATAAAACTCTCGAATGAGAGTTAAAACAACTCGAGGCCGAGAGTTTTAAAACTCTTTCCTGAGATTTTTACAACTCTCGTCTAAGAGTTTACATGAGAGTTTATGTCAATAAAACTCTTGGATGAGAACATAGTTAACTCTCGTCTAAGATTATTTTACCTCTAGTCTAACTCTCGGGAAAAAAATTAAAAATATCTTGGATGACAGTTCTAAAAACTCTCAGTCGAGAAATTGAGTTGACTATTTTCTTGAACGAGAAATTAAAAATTTCACCTAAATTTTGGCCATCCACCAAAAAGTGTTACCAAATTCAGGATTTCACCCTTAACACATATACAACCATATGCATTTATCAATTACGTTAACAATTATTAGACGTATAGTGTATTGAGGGTTTCAGCAGTGCATTATATTAGATATCATTTTTTGGGATTCAACTGCGTTAAGAAAGTCACTCAACTATGACCATTTCCATGATATGTAGTTGTAATTGACTAATTTCTCATGATTTTTGAATAGTCCAATTAGCACTCATTGCATCGGGTGATGCTCATAGGGGTGAAGAAGTCAGATTGATACTAGTGAAATGAATCACATAGCGTCAATCATCACTTCCGAGGCATTCACCTGGTAACTAGGACTTCTCGAGTGGTCACCCATCCTAGAACTCCTCTAGCTCAAGCGCGCTTAACTGTGGAGTTTTCCCCACAATCAAGCGTGCTTATTGTGCCTTATGAACCATTCAAGTAGAGCTCCATTTAATATTTTGTGTATTGAGGGTTTCTGCATTGTGTCATATTAGATATCATTTTTTTGGATTCAACTGTGTTAAGAAAGTAATTCAACTATGACCATTTCCATGAGGTGTAGTCGTAATTAACTAATTTCTCATGATTTTTGAATAGTCCACTTAGCACTCATTGCATTGGGTGACGCTCATCGGGGTGAATAAGTGGGATTGAAACTAGTGAAATGAATCACATCGCGTCAATCATCACTAGCGTGGAGTTCTGGGATGGGTGACTACCTAGGAAGTCCTGGTTACCGGGTGAAAGCCCCAAAAGTGATGATTGACGCTATGTGCTTCATTTCACTGGTTTCAATCCCACTTCTTCACCCCTGTGAGCATCACCCGATGCAATGAGTGCTAAGTGGAATATTCAAAAATCATGAGAAATTAGTGAGTTACGACTACATCTCATGGAAATGGTCATAGTTGAATGAATTTCTTAACGTAGTTGAATCCCAAAAAATTATATCTAATAGATGTATAGTCTTAATGTGGCTATTAGAGATTGATTATTTGTACTTATTTATAACTATATAAATAACAAAAACTATACATACATACATATATATAATAAGTATTATTAATACTATTATTATCTTATATTAAGTTTTTTATGGCTATATATATATATATATATATATATATATATATATATATATATATAGCCATAAAAAACTTAATATAAGATAATAATAGTATTAATAATACTTATTTATCCCTCACCATTATCTTAATCATTAATATACATTTATTAACCTATTAATATAACTATAAATATATTTTATACATAATGATATATTTATGAACAATTCCAACATAATAATATTAAACTCTAACATTCAATCAATTATTATATGCAATAATATTATAAAATCCAACATTATAAACCCTAAGATTAATATTATATACGGCAATACTAAAAACACAACATTTTAGATCCTCATATTTAATGCAATATTAAAAATCCAAAATAAAAAATTGCAATATCACAAATACGAGGATTAATAGTATAAAACTAGCATGAAATAAACTCAAGGGTTTAATATTATAAACCCAAGGGAAAATAAGCACAAGAGGAAAATATTAAACCCTAAGATTAATAATAATAAACCCAAACGAAAATAAATCATATCAATTAATATTTTACACACAATTAAAAATAAACCTAATTTTATAAACCCTAAGATTACTATTATAAATTACAATAATAAACCCTAGATATTAGTGAAATAAACCAAACCCTAATATTAGTATTATAATGTCTAATATTTAAGCCAATATATTAATGATATAAACTGAAGTGATTAATTTTATAAAACCTTGGGAATAATAGACCCAATTGGGTAATATTATAAACCCTTATGATTAATAAACATAACGGATTAATATTAATATTATAAATCTTAAAATTATAAAACCCAATATTAAAATTGAATGTTTTTTTACCCTTATACTAAATGCTATATTATAAACCCAATATTAAAAACCCCTAATATTATACATTCAAGAGACTAATATTTTAAACCTAAGGAGGAATAAACCAAAGAGATTATATTATAGACCCAAGGGAATTTCAGATGTATACTCCTGAATTTCAGATGTATACTCTTGTTGAAAAGTCAACATTAGAGAGATAGGTGACTCATTTACTATACTTCATATTCATCCATACATTAAACTCATATCATTTCTTAAACATCTAGACTTCTACTAATGATTTTAAATCATCATTTCCCTAATCTATGTTAGAAGTTGAAGTAAGACTACTTATAAGAAGCAACATTCATTCTTCCATTAAAGCAGTTGTGGTAGCATAAAAGATAGAAATCACTTTGATGGTGCATTTACACTTGATCACAACCTATTGTTCAACCTCTTACTTGCACTTGGTTATTCTTAAACTAAATTATTTTCCTTATAAAAGTGAAATTCATTGGGATTTTATTTCTTTAAATAGGAAATATCAAAGAAGAATACCATGGGAAAAACCTCTTAGATGATTATGACTATTCTTCAACTAAATTATTTTCTCTAAGAAAAAAGAAAAATTTATTGGAATTTTATGCATTTTGATAGGCTATATTAGAGAATAATTCCTTGGGGGAATTTTGAGGTCTAAAATGGGCCTCCTAAGGAAATTATAAAATAATAGTGGAAATAATAAAATAAAATTTGATGTCATCATCAAATTTTTGAGGGGAAAAAGAAAAAGCTACTTTTTCAACTCGTATTTTCAACTTATCTCCCAAATTTTTTACTCAAATTTTGAGCGAGAGCACTCGTTGGATGCAAAATTTAATTCCTCATCCAAGGAGTACCCATGTTATATACTATCGATGGACAATGCTACACGAAAATTGAGAAATGCATGAAAAACATGATTGCAATCGTGTTTTTAAATGTATTTCTCATCTTTCGCATAACAAGGTCCATCGAACATATGCAACATGGGTAATCCTTGGATGAGGAATTACATTTTTCATCCAACAAGTACTCTCGCTCAAAATTTGAGTAAAAACTTTGGGAGATAAGCTGAAAATACGAGTTGAAAAAGTAGTTTTATTATTTATTATTTTTTAATATTTTTACCCTTTTTCTTAGAAAATGGTGAATCATCCCCCATGGTTGACATCATCATCTTGAATCCTATTGGTTCTTATAAAGTTTATTTTGGTTGTACATTTTTCTTAGGAGGCCCATTTTAGACCTCAAAATTCCCATAATGGGGTTAACAATATCATGTTAAAAATCATGGGTTTGAAAACAACTAATGTTTACATGACAAGATAGGACATTGCAACATATCTTCCATAATGGGCTAGAGAAGCCTCTCCCTGGGAAAGACCACTATATTCCATGTTGCATAAATTAAGTAAATTAAATGTGAAAGCATACACACAAAATTTCGTCATATTTTTATTTTATTTTGAACCTAACTGATATAGAGAATAAGAATGCAACATCATATGTTGGAATGCATTTTTTTTAAGACATAATTCATAGAATATAATAAGTAGTGGAAATAAACATATACTAAGAACCATTAAGCGTAGAACCATAAACTACGGTTTTAACATAAGGAACACAATAATTAATCTTGGCACATAAGTATACAATTGCACAAAAGAATTTAGGAACTTATATAATAATGAAAAGTTCTAATACCACTTTGTAATGTCCCCAACCACTAGTTGGGAAACACCACTACTCATCACATATAAAGTATGAATTCAATTAAAAAAATAAACATTATTTACCATCACACTGAAAGTAAATATTCCCCAACATCATATTACCAAAAATTGTAAATGAAGAGTTGATCACCGAGAATCCCAAAGTTATGAGTTAAAAATAAAATCAATAACCATCCACAACTCATGACATATTAACCATGCACATCCATACATGAGCACATAGAGTGGAATGTTCATGGCTATGACTCTAGCTAGTGTTTACAACCACATATATCACATAAATAAATCCATGGCAATCAAACATGACATTTTCCCCACATTAGGGTTTATAACTTAAATGGATTAATATACATAAAAATAAATAGAAAGACATCATGAAACTTGGTACTTATCTATATTAAGGGGCGACTAACTATGATCTCTTGAAGACAAATTTATCCTTGATGTAGTAAACAAGGGCAACCATGATCCAGGAAGAGATTGACACATTTTCCAAGGAGCACCATGTTGAAGACAAGTTCATTGAAGCCTAGTTTATGGGTATTTAAAATTAGAATGTAAATGTGCTCATATTTCAATTTTTTTATTTCTAAAAGAAAAATGATTTATGAGAGGATTTCCTCAAAATAAATTTCTAAATTCAAGATGAATTTGACAGTCTTAAGGGATTTTCTCTCATCCCTTATGTTTTGGATATGGTCCTTGATAGGTGGATTTCAGAGATTTACTCCTCGAGTATCTCATGGTGCATACTTTAAGGGATTTAGAGATTTATATTCTCCTTGGAGTGGGGATATAAGGAGATATTTTATCCTTTTTTTTTGGGATCTTGAAAGATATATAAAACCCTCCTATGTACTTTATAAAATCTGAGAGTTTTGAAGAATAAATATTGAGAGAGTTTTGAGAAGCCTTTGAGGGCTTCATTTTGAGGGAGATTTGGAGTACTTGGAGAGCTCAAGAGATATTTTTAAGGAAATGTTTGTTATGTAAAAGTCTTGAACTCATTTGTTTAGTAGACATCTCTATGTTTGACCACGTTTTGTAATAGAGCATTGTACACCTTCACCATTTCAGAAAGATAATAAAAATGATTCAGATGTTGGAGGCGAATCCGAATAAGTATCCCAATGGAGGGGGTGAACTCCATTATCAAACTTGGTGTTTCATGTTTTTTAATTCAAGGTTTGATAAAGTTCTTTTACATGAATTTTAAGTTACAAGTTAATGATGAAATGAACATGTATATGGATAATTTGTAACTTAATATTCAAAGCCCATATGGTTTATTAAAAGGTATTATTTATAAGTTTTTAAGTGCTCCAAGTTTTCATATCACTTGGTATAAGAGTAGTTCATTGTCTTGCTTAGTGGGTACATTTATCAGTTTTAAGAAAGAGGAAGGAAACTGATTAAGAATGTAATCTCATAAGTTTTGAAATGTTAATTTCTGAAAATACATATTTTTCGGGTCCCTTCTTTGAAAATATTATTCAAGATTCAAATATGTTTAATAATTTTTAAACATGAAGAAAATGGTATAGGAGTTATATGATGATGATATATTAAGAAATAAGTTATGGAAACAGTTTAAATCATTGGAAGATGAGAATAAAGAGCTTCAAGATAGAATTCAAGTGATGGAGTTACAACTACAAGGTTCAAAAGAGGCCCTAGAAAAGTGTCAGAATGCTAAGGTAAACAAGGTAACAAGCACTTGTCCATATTTAGTTTTCTCTCAAGAATATTTTTGGTTTGGTTGCGTCGAGAAACATACTTAATGGGTCGAAATTGTAATTGAAAATGGGTTATGAAGGGAAGGGCTTGGGAAGACATGCTCAAGGAATAATAGATCCCATTATGGTTGAATGCCGACCTCTAGATGCTGGATATCTCCACAGTCACAGGCAAGAGGGTTGGATGAATTAGGGTTTTAGGCTAGGTATGAGTACATGGGTTTGTTTGTTTGAATTGGTTTGCTGGATGGGTGAATTAGGTAAAAGAGTCTAGTTTAGGGAAAATAAGATTAGGATTGCAGTCCATTCAATGGGGCAAGGTAGGTAGGAAGTATAACACTTTAGGTTTATTGATTGGGATGGATCAGACAGATGAGGTGCTAGAAAGAGCAAGAAAATGCAAGTATTCTTTCTAAACTGAAGAAATGAGACAAACTATGAAGATTTTCTCAAAACAAATCATAGAGGATGTATTCTTCTTATCAAATTGAAAATCAAGATATAATAGAAATGAAATGGATCTTGGAGAGTATAAAACATTCATACATATGCAAAAAAAGAAGAAACAATGTTAAATTTCCATAGCACGGGTATCCCAAAGAAATAAATGCAACTCTTTCATTAAATTCCTACCAAATACTAAATACACTAGAGTCTCTAATCAATAAAACATCATCCAACATGGGAAATGAGTCAAGAAATGATATATATAGACATAAAACAACTTCTCCCAACCTCAGGGGTTGAATCCCTAAGTTGACGAGCTATTCCACCAAAACCTGAACTCCATACCTAGAGTGTAGGGAAGTCAAACTGACTCATCCCTTACATTTTCGAAATTGATTCATTTCATCACATCAAGAGTTTTTACCTAATGTATTTGCCCCTACGTAACTCAAAAACATGAATATTACATTTAAATCCTTGAATTACATTGGTAAAAACATGATTTTCCAAGGTGAAACTGAAAAAATTGAGAAAATTTGCAAATTTCAGGAAACATATAAAATTGGTAAAAAGCACACCACGAGTGTAAAAAGTGCATCACCAACTTCAAATCCACTTTTGAAGGGGTTCCCAGGGTCAAAATTGAGCACATGATAGCTCATTGGAAAGCATGTCTTGTCTATTTTCCAAAAATGTCCTTTATTTTAAAAAATGGCTTGATTTGGACCTTTGAAAGGTCAACCTCCGAAGACTGGTCAAAAGTGTAGCACCAACCTCAAAAACAAGGCAAAAATATGTTTTTTGAGGTGTTTTCTTACTTTTTGACTGACAAGTTGGCCCAAACATCTTAGCAAAGTTGCTATGGTGACTTTATTTGGCCTTCTGAATCTAATGGTGCCTTTATTTTTTTCATTGGAGGTCCCTAGAAAAATCGCAGTGCCTAGGGCACTACGCTTTTGATAATGCAACTATGCAAAATATGTCAAAATGTGAAAATTCTCAAAAATTTTCAAAACTTGCCCAAAATTTCTTCAAAATTGTGCTATGGAAGTGTGATGAAGTGTGCTAAGAAATTAGGGATGCCTATGCAAGGATGTCAAGCTTGTGTCCCTCCTTTTTCTTGGCTAGGGTTTGCTTGTGTTTCTCCTGCAATTGCTTAAGTTTGATTCTACAAACCTTGTTTCTTGTGATGTACATGTTTGACAAGTTTCTGAGCATCTTTTTGTCCTTGTTTTCCTTGTGGAGGATTTTTTTCAAGATGGATGTTGACCCTTTCAAGCCATGTCTCTCTGTCATCCTCAACCTCCTTTGCAATCCTTTCCTCAAAATTTAGTTTTTCATCTTAAATTATCTGTTGTTGTAAAGCCTTCTTAAGACCTATTGTTTTTGTATTTTTTTGCTGCTTTGGATGTCATCATGGTCCAGGTCACTAGGTGGCATAATAGCCTTTCCTTTATTTTTTTTAAGCAGCTCTAACTCCATGAGAATTTTCTTATCCTTCAGGCGCTTATTCTCTTGGTCAAAAAAATAAATGAAAAACTTAGATTTCTCTAAGTTAGTCTGAAGATATCTAATTTGGGCATACTTCTCTTTGAAAATCAAATTGAAGGCCTCATGATCATCTTGCTCATCCAAGTCAGCAAGGTGAAATTTTGTCTCTATCTAATGGAGGTCTTCCTTCTCATGGCTGACTTCATCATGAACATTTTCCTCTGCCATATTTTCCTTTCCCTTCTATACCTATTTTTCTGATGAAGAAAGAAATTTCCCTTCCACTTTCCGTGGAGAAAACACTTGCCTATACCCTCTCTGATATGTTCTAGCCAATGTTACCATTTCAACCCTTTTAGGCCTGTTTACCATAGCTCTGCTAGGTGATCCAATCTGACCCTGAAATGGTGATGATGGTGGTGAAATGGGTGTAGTATATTGAGCTGATGAACAAGTAGGTGTTGTGAGTTGAGATGGAGGAGGCCTATCTTCAACATGTTGATCAGTCGGATGAGATGAAGAAGACATATCTTCATCATGCTAATCTTGTGGATCTGTGATGATATCATTGGCAATGAAGGTGTCCCATGAAATATGAAACTAGTTTGGTGATGGAGGACAATGTTAATTAAGAGAGAGTGGTGAAAGAGGTTTTTCATCTGTTGATCATAATTTCTCCTTTGTACAATGCATGTCATTTTTCGTATGATCTTGAACATATAGTATGGACTATTAAGAATTTTGACTCTTTTAAAGTGCATAAGAAGTCTAATATGATATGTAGAGAGTCTGGAGAACCTTACTTCAAAATAGAATTACTTCATGATGATACTCATCATGGGGGTATACCTATCAAGAAGGTAGTTGAAAGTAAAAAATCTTGTTCTCTCATATCTGTACCTTGTTTTGATGAATGGTTCATAATATAGATCATCCAAGTATTTGGATTTAAACCACCTTTCACCCATGTTTGGAATCCTTGTGGTAGCAACAATGATAGATTTAGATATGGTGAAGGTTACACCTACAAGGGTTACTCGATTGTCTTTTAGGTTTGAAATGAAAATTCTGCTCAAAATAGGGTGGTGTTGAAATCTTTCAATTATATTGCAGAAATAAAGGCAACCAACATATTGAAAGAAAAAAATTGTCATTAGTGAAGCCATCAGTTCTCTAGTGTTGGTGGCTCAAGCCTTAAGATTCTTCCTCCTTTATGTGGCCTTCTCACTTGTCTATCCTCCTCTTCCTATATATCCTCCTCTTCCTCCATGTAATATTTGTCTTCTTCCATGGTGTTTTTGATCTAGAAACCCTAGGGATGAGGAGCTGGGAGTGGGGATAGGTCTAGGAAAAATTAGGGATATGGGGGAAGGGGTTATTGAACTTTGGGAGGCGATTGAGGGTTAAAATTCTTGGGGAATTAGAAATGATATTTTTATTATAGGTTTTGGGTATGGGTGCCTAGGAAATTTTAAATACCTAGGACTCATGGTTTAAGGGAAAAGGGATTTAGCAAAAGGGATATAGTGTTTTAGGGGTAGGGATAGGGTTTACAGTGATGTAGGAAGGGAATGCGGGGTTTATGGGCATAAAATTGAGAATGAGGAGATGGGATTAGGGTATTCAACTAGACAAATTGCCATTTTTTCATGAAAACAAAAACACCATGAAATTGATATTTAGGAATAGAAGGAGGTGATAAAATGGTCTTACTTACTTAATAAAATATGATAAGATAATTTTCTAGAGGATTAGAGGTATTTTGGAAGAGTTTTGGTGCTTACTGGGAAAACTGGGCAAAATCAAAATGCCTTACCCAGAAGGGCAATGCCCTTCAGCAAAAAATGCAGCGCTTTTATCCAAAAGTGTAGCGCCTATTCAAAAAACACAGCGCCACCCTCCAGAAATGCAACACCACCCAAAAACTTAAATTTTGACCCTACAAATTGGTTTTTTGAGCTGAGGGAGTGCGAGCGTGATGGTTGCAATAGAAAATGAGCTTCTTATTTGTCTTATGGTGGTCGTTATACTTGATGAATTTTATGTTTTGGGCCTTGGGACCCACTTTCTCTTTTCTTCTCTTTAAATTTACACTTTGAAACTAAATATTTTCTCTATGACTTAAATATTTACACATTGATCATTTTATGATTGAGAACTCTTTACATTTTGACTTTTGATGCTTTGTTGGCATGTGGAACTCTAAGTTGGCAGCTTGGTAACCATGAACTTATTACAAACTGAGTGACATGAAATTACATAATGGAAAATAGAAATTACATTTTGAAATAAAAATTGCATCTTGGAATAATAATTACTCCTTAAAAATAATCTTTACATGGTAGAGAGAGGTTATTCGATAACCGTCTTACTTGTATCCCTTATGCAATGGAAATGGTTTATTATTGGACCTTGAAAATCCCTAGAAACCTAATGAAACCTTGAAAAACCCTAAATAACTAATGAGAGACTTGAATGAATGAAATTCATGGTGACATGATGAAACAAATAATAAAAAATCATGAATGATAGTCATTCATAAAATTATGAAAATGAGCTAGCAAGTAATGGAAATTTAGGAAAAAGTGAATTTTTTTATATTTTAGGGCTACCATCAGTGAGTAAATTTTGGAATGATGACCTAATGGAATGAAATTTTTTTATGAATGAGACGCTAATATAATATGAAAGTAGGGTTTTTTATCACTAATGGCAGGATACAAATACTGACACTAACATTGGCCTTATTGGGGATGGCAAATCTGAAAGAGGTGTCAAGAACATCGTAGACAAGCAAGCCTTATCCATTGGGTTAATACGGTCAGAAAATAAAACTAATAAACATGACTGAAAACTGATAACGGAGATGAAATAGAATAACTCAAGACAAACTCAAAATTGACTGAAACTTGACTCAGTACTGACTTACTTGACTGAAATATTTTTTGAAAACTAACTCAAAAATGACTGAAATAAAAAAATTACTAAACTTATTGACGGCAGCATATCACCGAGACCTGAGGGATTGAAATACTGATGAAAAAGATCCTCCTGCTCAAGAAATATGTGCAATCCTGTAAATTTATCCTTCCAGTGTAACCAATACAACAAATGGCTACTTGAATTATTCTCTCACTTTCCTAGAGTAGACAGAAAAAACAAAAACCAGGCCACTCCAAGTGTCCACTGAACATGTGCTTCTAGTCCATGAAAAAAAGAAAATACATATTCCCTGCTAACTCTATAAAATCAGTAAAAAGATCTTCAAAAATATTAAATGTTACCTTGTCTTGAGATCTAGAAAAAACACAAACACACCCTTCATTCTAATATGAAAGAACACTTCATTGTTGATCCATAGGAAGGCATAGGGAAGTATGACTTGTTGAACCCTTATTTAAACTAAGAGGGGGGGGGGGAGGGGTGGGGCGGGGTGAATTAGTTTAATACATTCATGGAATTTTAAAACTTTCCTTTAAATGTATTTACACCTTCATTTCATGATCAACTTATTATATAATGAAACAAAAATCTTAATATGTTGGCAGCAAGTATTAAGAAAATTAAATATAATACATCCACTACAAGAAAAAGGGGCATTGGTGAGGGTCATGCTTGTGATGGACCTTTAAGGTCCGCCACCAATGTCACATATGGTGTCTATCCTTAAAAAATCAATGTTGTAAGTGCATATAGTGACAGCCCTTTAAGGTTTGTCACCAAAGTGATTTCCAGTGACACTTTTGGTGAGGGTTGTTAAAGGCTCGTCACTAATTATCTCTTTGGTGACACTTTTAGTGATGATATTTTATTGACCCTCACCAATTCTCTTTTTGGTTACTTTTGGTGACGGTAAAAAAATGTTCGTCATCATTGATCATTCCAACGAGTTTTTGATGACGCTATGTGCATGTTACTGTATTTTTTTGTCAAAAGATAATGATTTAATACCATTTTTGTGGAGTAATTTTCATTATGTTTCCAAATCCATATACTAGTTAGAGTCACTCAATTTGTTAAGAAGTAATTAGTTTGTATCATTTCCCTAAAGTAATGAAAATATAGTTTTCCTATGAGTCAATACATTATTAATCTCTATTAGGTTTATTATATAACAAATTACCTTTAGATAAAGTTCCACTAGTGCATGTAGAAACTATATTATTTAATAAATAATCGAGCTTTGTAAATTATATTAATGAGACAGATAGCACTCCTTAATGAGACAGATAGCACATATTAACATTCTTTGGAACACACTAACATTCCTTAGCACCTTGCATATCTCAGAACATATTTGTACCTAGAACATCTTTTCATGACTAGGACACGCAAGCACTTGTTGGCAGACCCTAGCATAGCATAACACTCTCATAACATGTGTTGGCATGACTTGTAGTCCCTATCTTGCCTTGGAACACTTTGGCATGCATTAACATGCATGAGCACTTGGAACACATTGGAACTTGGCATGTATTGGAACCTATTATTACTGTGCCTAGCATGCTCCTTTTGAAAAAGATTAAGTCCTGACTTATTAACCCTCTTATGTGTTCATTTCCTTGCATTTTGGGTTGGTTCTTTTATTTTTTTCCATGATACTCCTTGACACATATTGACATACCCTGGCACCCTACACATCCTAGCATGCCTAAACACCTTGCATGTATTGGCACTATTTGGCACATGTTAACACATACTAGAACTCCCTAGCACACTTTGGCACTTCTTGACATGCCATGATATTCCCTAGCATTCCTTACTAGTACTTAGCATACCTTCTCACTCCATCCTTGGCATGATAGCTATCACTCGTTGATACTCCTAGGCACACCCTCATATTCATTCACTTCCATGCATTTTTACATAGTGGCCCCTTGTGTTTCCCTAGTACTCCCTAACACTCCTCAGCATGCATTAACACACTCTGTCAAACCTTAGCACTCTTCTACATGCCCTTCCATTTCATAACACGTGTATCACTCCCTAACACACATTGTAACTTGGAAAGTGTTGGTGCTTGGAAAGTATTAGCATGTTTAGCATTCATTAATATTCCTTGGTATGCTTTGACATGGTTAAATATTAAAGTTATTTGAGATCAATTATTGGAAAGTAGATGAGAAGTAACAAAGGATGATTTGGCACTTATAATGTACTAACACTTGGCACTTGGCACATATTGCCACCTAATGCTAGTGTGCCTAGCATTCCCCTCCTTGAAAAGGTAAATTGATGACTTATTAACCCTGTGATGTGTTAATTACCTTGTAGTTTAACTTTTTTCTCCTTTTTGTTGCCTTGATAGTCCTTAAGACGCATTGTCACACCCTTGCACATATTGGCATGCCTTATCGCTTGACACATCTTAGCATATTTTACAGGCCTTCGAACTATCTGGCACATGTTAGAATTCCTTAGCATGCCTTGGCACTCATGCCCTTGCAACTATCCTTACATTTTTTTCACTACTTGGGAACCCAACCAAGTCCTTAGCTACTCCAGTTCATGTGATATTGGCCTACTTCCACCACAACAACTTGATCAATTGCACCTACTACAAGTATATTGCGCCTTTTTCACCTAAGAACTGCCTATACCTCATCTTACACTAGTACATTTGGCGGAAATTCCGACACTTGGTTCCGACGCTTTTGACCAAATGTCGGAAATTTTCCCAAATTTTTTCCATCCCGCCCGGAACCGTCGCTATAGTGACGTCTATAGAATGCTGTCGCAATACCGACACCTAAAACCTGTCGCAATTGTGACGTTTGGAGGAAGACGTCGCAATTGTGACACCATGGCCCAAAGCATCGCTAAACTACTACATTTGGCGGAAATTCCGACACTTGCTTCCAACGCTTTTGACCAAATGTCGGAAATTTTCCCAAACTTTTTCCATCCCGCCCGCAACCGTCGCTATACCGACGTCTATAGAAACCTGTCGCAATACCGAAACCTAAACCCTGTCGCAATTGCGACACCATTTCCATCCCGCCCGGAACCGTCGCTATAGTGACGTCTATAGAATGCTGTCGCAATACCGACACCTAAAACCTGTCGCAATTGTGACGTTTGGAGGAAGACGTCGCAATTGTGACACCATGGCCCAAAGCATCGCTAAACTACTACATTTGGCGGAAATTCCGACACTTGCTTCCAACGCTTTTGACCAAATGTCGGAAATTTTCCCAAACTTTTTCCATCCCGCCCGCAACCGTCGCTATACCGACGTCTATAGAAACCTGTCGCAATACCGAAACCTAAACCCTGTCGCAATTGCGACACCATGGCCCAAAGCGTCGCTAAACTACTACATTTGGTGGAAATTCCGACACTTGCTTCCGACGCTTTTGACCAAATGTCGGAAATTTCCGCAAATTTTTTCAATCCCGCCCGAAGCCGTCGCTATACCGACGTTTAGAGAAATGGGTCGTAATACCGACACTTAGAAAATGTGTCGCAGTGGCGACATCTGAAGGAAGACGTCGCAATGGCGACCCTATTCTCCAAGCCGTCGCTATTGTGACAGATGCGTCCAAACGTCACAATTGTAACACAATGTCTAAGTGTTGCAATTGCGACGTTTGGAGGCATCCGGCGCAATAGCGACGCTTTGTGTGTATGTGTTGTGAGGAATAATTATATAGTTCAACTTAATGTTTCATTATATAATCATGTGATCATCACCAATGATATATCTTAAAAAGCAACTGAAAAGCCATGTGTACAAAATCGATGTATACTCTAGAGAGTGGTTCTCATATCACTATGTAAATTGTTGTATGCTACTTCAAAAAAATTATAAGATAAGCTGTAATACACATCATATATGCACCATAACAATTGGTACAGGGTAAAACCCACCTGCCACACCTTTGTACTCGATCCAATTTTCTCTGTCAACTCTTCTAGTTGTGGGAGTTTCCTCCAAGGATCATAATACCCCCAAGGCCTGTTATCACCCTAGTAATTCTCAGGTTGTGGGATAGGGATTTTTGTAGTTAAGAACACCAAGGGTAACCAAGAACCGCTTTGGGAATTCAAGATCTAGCCTTCTTGAACTCTCTAGAGGGATCTCTCCGTATGATTTAGCTTTGTTTTAGTAAGAGATATTAGGCTAGCTATGATTGTGTATTTGGGTTTGATTTTAAAAGATTGGTGGGAATAAAGAGATTTCAAGGTAAACGAGAAGGATCTACCAGAATATTGGGCAATGGAGTCAACTCTCTAAGCAAGCAGAACTAAGAAATAAGGCTCAGAGATGCAAATGTGCTAAGGGAAAGATAGGTGACCTTCTAAGGCTATGTATAGGCTTGATTTGATGGAGTGGATGGAATCTGAGCAAAAGGGCACTTAAGAATCCTTAAGCTACAGATAAGAAGATTGAAGAAGGGGATCTAACTGGGAACCGTAGAACTTCCCATAAGGTTTTACGAACAGGCTATTACTGGCCTACCATCTTTAAGGATGCCAAAAAATTCGTGCAGGCCTGTGATAGCTGCCAAAGGGCAGGACGCCCTGGGCAGTCTGATGAAATGCCTTTGAACCCTCAACTAGTGATTGAACCATTTGAACGCTGGGCACTTCATTTTGTTGGCCCTATTAGTCCTCCCTCAAACCAAAAACATACATCCTAGTTGCAACCGAATATGTCACTAAGTGGGTCGAAGTAGAGGCAGTTTCAAAAGCTACAGAGGACTCTGTAGTACAATTTCTTTTCCAAATCTTTGTGCGCTATGGTATCCCAAGGGACATAATCACAGATGGAGGACCACAATTTGTAGGTAATAAATTAGCTGAAACATTGCAAAACTACCACATTCAGCACAAGATTACAACTCCATATCACCCACAGGCCAATGGCCAAGTAGAGAGAACGAACAAAGTAGAAAACATTAAAATGACAAGTAGAGAGCACGGACTATAGTTGTCTTGAGAAATTTTATTCACACTGAATACTTTGAATTGTGAAGTATTTATACAAAAAAATGTTTACAAAATATCTCAGGAATTGAGATGATGTTTTAATCAAAAATATGAAAGAAAAATTAAAAAGAGGGACAACTGCAAAACAGTTTGCAAGATGTTACCTTTTTACAAGCAAAAATAGAACTGATTATTCTAATTTGAACTGATTGTTGTTGTACTGCACTTAAACCCTGTATTTTTACCATTTGAGGTAACAGTAAAAAATTAATTTGCAAGTGAATTTCATGTTTTTTATCCATTAAATTCACAACAGATCTGTGAATTCTTGCCAATTTTCTGCAGAGGGGATCTTCATAGTCTTCAATTTTCTGTAACTTTCATCTGCCTCCGTATACTTGGAAAAGTTAGGATTTATAGTGAACATATGCCTGATCTCATTATCTAAAAAGAACAGATTTCAAAATACTGAAGAAGTATTCTGCCTGTTGGTGATCCTTGAGGCAGTTGTTGTGTGGCTTGCTCTTTTGCATGATTTCTGATTTTTAGATCATAATCTTTCTGAGGCATTAACTTGTCATTCAATGCGTGAATATCAGGCAAAATTTCTTCTGACAATATTTTGTATTTGGCTAAAAATATTGAGATGGATAAATTCATGTCTTTACACTGGTCCTCTAGAGTACTCATTATGTTTCTTTTGTTCAGGACCTTTTTGATTTGAAGAATGGTTTCTGTTCTATCAACAATTTTCAATTCTTCCAACTCTTCCCTGGTTTTACTGTTTAAAAAAGCTATGAGTTGGATTGCTTGGGCTGGTTTTTTTCAATTTCCCTCTTAGTCTTGTCAATATCTGCACTAGCAACTTGAAGTAACTCCCTCTGTTCATAAATTATCCGAATTGAAGGCCATTGAGAATGAATGCCATCAATAATTTTGGTCCATAAATGACTTTTTATAAAGGCCACTTGATTTGTAAGATTTACTTGTGCTTGCAGAATCTTTACCTGTTCTTGTAGTCGATCAACCCTTTGCTCATGTCCTCTAGAAGTAGTCAAGGCATCATTTTTGGATTTTTCCAAATTTTTAATAGTGCCTCTCAAACTAAGAATCTCTTTTTCTTGGTCTTGTGGTGTGGTCCTCTGTGAGGATGAAGAAGAAGAGGCAGATATTAGAAAAGTAATTAGCACTGCAGTTGGCAGTACTCCGTTCGGTGCCAAGTGTTCTGCCAAAGTAGATGGTATAGCAGTGTCTACAATGGGGATCACTATAGGAATGACCATTGGTTGTGCTTTTCTTAGTTCTTCATTCTCTTTCATTAGAGCTTCTATTTGACTTTCCATTGTTTTTATATGACCTGACATTTGATGTACAAGTTGCTTTAAATCATCATTCTCTGTTTTTTGCTGTAGAATTTCTTTTGCTTGAGAGTTTTCACTCTGAGGCAACTTCAACTGTTTTCTAAGAGCAGCTATATCCTCATTTTTCTGTTTAATTAAGACTTTTTCCCCTTCAATGTTGGCTGGGTGACCCCCTGCTTCAATCACTATATCTTCTAGTGCTTTTATTCTTAAATTATTAGCATACAGTGAGGCTTTGTCCAACCTCATTTCATTTTGGAGGTTGAGCACTGTTTTCTCAAGCCTAATTGATTTCATAGTTTTACTGACAATTTTGGAATATAGCATTTCAGTATTGCTCCTATGAAATTCAATTTGATCTAATTCATGAATGACATCTGCACCCAGTTCAAGATCTGTTTTGGAATAATCTGCCACTGATTTTGGCTCAGCCACTGTAGGCTTCAAGAATGAAATTACCAATTTATTGGATGAATAATAAAATGCTGAAAGAATCCTGTCTTTGTTTCCAGGCTTTTCCTTAAGAAATCTAGAATGAGCTTGATTCTTGAGCTCTTCATTCTTCTCTTTAATCTGTCTGAATCTGATCTAAATCTCTGACTCTGTATTGTCAGTTTCCTGAGAAGAAGGAGGCAAATCGACAGTAGGCTGGTTTTCCTTCATGACTCTATCTTTTTGTTGTGTTCCAATTTTTACATTTTGAAGCTCTTATAATGTTTGAGTGACTATTCTTGTTGCTTCATCATTTATATCAATATTTACAGCCTTATCCTTTTCTTCTTCTGTTGACTTGCTTCTTTTACTATAAGGAGTTCTGAATTTTATGTCCTCAATAGTCTCAGCTATGAAACTATCTCCTTCTCTGTCTCTTTTATGTACATTATAAGTATCTTTGGTTGTAGAAGCCACCTATACTGTCTGTTCAATCTGTTTGCCTTTGCCACTGTCTACCTGTATTACCTGTACTGCCTGTGAATCATCATCAGATAGGGTGTTTGGCACCCATTCAATTTTATTTACATATCTTTCAATATGGGGCTTAGGATCATGAAAGTAAACAGGCAACTTACATTTTACCCTTATTGCACTCAAAATACCTTGTGGGTCATACTTCCATGTAAAACTACATGGGAACTTATACTCTTTAAGTTTGACATTTATCTCATTGGCAGCTTCTCTGTTATTCACAATGAATGGCCCAATTTGATTTTTTAGCTTAAATTGGGTCTTTTTCTTGAAATCTATGAAGTGGATTTCATCTACATTCAATAGTTGTCTCAGATATTCTAAAGCAAATATTCTTGTAGTTACAAATCTGGGTAACTTATATGGGGCCAGGGATGAGCCATACACTCTAATTTTTGTATGATTTTTATATAAATACCAATCTCCAGTTTTGTAGCTCTCTGATAACTGCATAATTCTTCTTGTCTCATCATTGATCCTAGGGATCTCCTCTTTTTCCAAGAGATACATAGCAGGGGCTATAAATGAGTCATTGAAATCTGTAAAACTATACTCTTTGTTCCATTTCCTTAGAATAGATGACCAAAATACTACTGATAGAACTTTTCCTTCTGCATACACTTTCTGACATTCAATTGGAAACTTATCTATTTGATAATATAGGAAGAGGTGTAGTAGATAAGAGGAGTATCTGAAAACTCCTTCTTCTGATAATTTGGATAATTGATAATGCATATTATCAACAATACATCTAGCAAAATTGAACTGAATGGATGGTGATTGACCAGGGTTTAGAGTTGACAGAAAACCTAGGATAGCCACATCAGTGAATTCATCACTGGCGTATCCTAGTATGCATGAGAGCATTGAGACAATCTGTCTAGTTTCATCTGGGAAATCAACGGTGTCGAAAGGAGGATCTAACTTAGGAATATCAACTTGATTTGGACAAAAAGTCTGGTATATTTTGAATCTAGCATTGAAATCCAAGTCAAGATATAGTTGGGTTAAATCTTCTCTTGTTAGGGAAACAGAATTGGGGTCATGATTCATTTGCAGCATGGAATTTATCGACTCTTCAGTGATGTAAAACATGGTTTCTTTTTCTTTGTTTACAATACATCTTTTTTCTGGCATATAATAGGCTTCGCATAATCTGATAAAGTCAGGAACAGAATGAGTGAGAGGGACAATATATCTAGGCATATTGGATTCCCAAATTGGAATATCTTTGTCACCCTTTTCCATTGATTTTCCATAGCACCAATTATAGACATCAAGCGGGTTAAATTCTACATTAGGGTCTAGTATTAGACAGTCCAGATCAACTAAAGGGCTCTTCTCTGGAGAAATTACTGGAGGCTGGACTGGTCTGACCACTTCTGTAGAATCAGCCGTGAGTGTAGGAGTTGGTTTGTCGATTTTGAAGGACATAAGCTGAGGAATCTCTGCAGAAGACTTCTTTTTAGATTTTGGGCCTCCATTCTTGGGGGTTACCTATTTCTTGGTCATTTTTAATAATGAACGAAGCAAGCTTAAACGGTTTGCTAAGTTCCTTTACGAGAAACAGGGGTTTCTTGGCGAATTTCTACTGAAAATGGGGTTTCTGAGCAGGGTTTTTAGGAAATGCAAGGAATTTAAAGCTCAGGACGTGTATTTAAAATCGATTTCAACAGCAAAACGGACTAGGGTATGGAAAAAACTGCGAGAAAGGGCAATTAGGGATTCCAGGGAAATTTTGACAGAGTTTTCCTTGAAAAATGGACACTTTTTTGCAGTAACTTTGGTAATTATTTGAAATCGACAGGAATTTTGAAATCTCAGAGGGAAACTTCGAATAAAAGTACCTGGAGAACCAGCGGAATTCGGTTGAAGACGTTGCAGAGGTGCTCAGTCTTCAATTTTTTGAAAATGGCTTCGCAGAGGACAATGTAGTACTTTGTAATGGAAATTCAGGGCAATGGGCGTCGAAAAATGGTACTGGTAGGTTGAAAATGGCTCTGCAAAGTTTCTCAGGGTTCAAACGGCGTGATTTTGAGGAAAACGGTTCTACAATGTTTTTACAGGTTTAAAGCGAAAAGGTGAAAATTTGAATGCAAATAATAATTTTAATGTTATCCTTCGATGGTATAACCATAGTTAAATGACATTAAACTCGGGTTAAACGGGTGAGGTTTAGGGAATACCGCCAGTGGTATTCGTGAGGGTAAATGGTGGTAAGCGGAAACTAGCTTTTCGAACGCGATACAATGTGGTGGCGACACGTAAGCGCGGTTGGTTTGGAAAAACCACCCATTTCGCACGGCTTTGCCAAAACATCAAACGATTACTTTATGAGCGCGGAAATGTATTAGTGCCGTCGGATCTAGATTCAACGAGCGAACGACCACAATGAAAAGGAAAGGTGTGGGGAAAAGGTAAGTTATCGGGTTCAGTGCGATACTATTGCAAAAGTGTCACAAGACCGACGAAAATGGAAATCGTTCAAAACGTCAGAAGAGCGACGCTTACCGAAAAGGTAAAAGGTAAGTTATCGGGTTCACTTTGGGGCATTGATCTTGGGAAACCGTCGCTATACCGACATTTAGAGAAATGTGTTGCATTACCGACACATAGAAAAAGTGTCGCAATTGCGACACTATGCCCCAAAGTGTCGTTAGACGGCTTCCTCCAAACGTCGCTATTATATGTTTTACGAAGATATGGTAAGTAACTCTCTCTTGTTCTTCTTAGAAATAATTATATATAATTTTTATTTTTTTTTCAAAATAGATTAAAAAAATTATATGAGAAAAATTATTAATTCATCAATATGTGTGTGTTGTGAGGAATAATTTCATAGTTCAACTTAATGGTTCATTATATAATCATGTGAGCATCACCAATGACATATCTTAAAAATCAACTGAAAATCCATGTGTACAAAATCGATGTATACTCTAGAGAGTGGTTCTCATATCACTATGTAAATTGTTGTATGCTACTTCAACAAAATTATAAGATAAACTCCAATACACATTATATATGCACCATAACAATTGCCATACAACTAATTTGTTTTAGGATACATGTGGCATTCTAGGGGTAAATTCTATATGATGTGTATATCAATCTATTAGGTGTTGGTAAGTTTTGAGTATCTAAGAAATGATAAGGAATATCCATACATCCTGATCTTGTAATGTGATTATAAATTGTGTCTATAATTTCCATAAAATGTATAAATGATTTGTTTAAAAAAAATCAACACAATCAACCCTAAACAATGCTCATGATGTGGAATGTCATTGGTGAAACCAAAATGATGGTCACATGTCCCATTTCTATGGTAATGGTGATCATATATATGTTGTAGCGACACTTGATGAGTAATTAAATAAATCTAAGAGTGTGACTCATTGTGCCATATTTTTTTAAATCATGATTTGTTTTCCTAGTTTTTACTAATTTGTTAACATATTTTATTCATTTGGAAAGCTAATTAATGATGCTTTAAGTAATTAGGACTTAATGAGAGATCATCTTCACATCTTCTCTGAAATATATTGGTAATTGTAGTCACTATATGGACCGCACATGCATGCTAGAAAAATTGAAATATAAACTATAATACACATCTTATATCTGCCATAACAATTGTCATACAACTTATTTACTTCTAGATACATATGAAATACTTTAGGTAAATGCCATATTATGTGTATACCATTATAGTAGGTGTTGGTAAGTTATGAGGATCTAAGAAATGATAGGGTATCTACACATTAGTAGTGCCCTGGTGAATTTTTTGCATAATTTTCTATTTGTTGTAATTTTGTTGCCTGGATTTGTTATAGATTTCAAATAATATATACAATTATCTATCAATTGTTCTTTATAAAGAAGAAGTAAAATAAGTAGTCACCTAAAATTGAGCCATGTGAAAATATTGGTAACATGAGTAACCTGGTAAGCTGTAAATGAAAAGTGAATAACCTCCACTCACCAACAAGTGGCAGGCAGGGTTGGAATTTGGATTTCTCTTTACCCGTCACACAATTTTTTTTTGACGTTTTGGTCATTATTTTTCTAGTCAATAAATGTTACGTTTAAAATTTTGCACTTCATTAATGACGTTCTCGTAATAAATTAACCCTTCACCAATAAAAGTTTGATTAAAAAAATTGAACGCTCTTCCATTTTCTTTAGATTTTGGAGTGTGATATATCTGTGTCATGGACTTTTAATACCTAAAGTTTCAAGAGAAATAACTGATTCTTGTCAAACTAATATTTCCTCAATATATGCTATGTGTTGAAATTACTTATAGCTGATGTACAGGCAGCCGCCTTCCATTTCCAACGATCAGTCAAGATCTCAGTATAACAAAAATGTTGCAGAGAGCCGCTTGCCATTTTTGATTGATCAGAGTTTAAAAAATTGAAGGACAGTGGTCCCAGAACTGAAATTTCTAGATTTGAAATCTCACTGAGGCGGATTTAATAGAAATTTCACATCACACTCAACCGTCCGTACGAGTGCCCAAAATCGAACGCGAAAAATTCATAAAGCAGATTGAATAGAAATTTCGCGTCACATTTTTGATGACGTCAGTAAATTTTATTGGCACCCGAAATTGAAATTTTCGGATTTGAAATCTCACTGAGGCGGATTTAATAGAAATTTCGCATCACACTCAGCCGTCCGTACGAGTGCCCAAAATCGGACGCGAAAAATTCATAAAGCAGATTGAATAGAAATTTCACGTCACATTTTTGATGACATCAGCAAATTTTTTTGGCACCCGAAATTGATTGAAGGAGAGTTTAATTTTTGGTTGACGTCCGGTGGTCAAAGTTCTTTAATGTTTGTTTTAAAAATTTCGTGCGTACAGGTCCATATATATATATGTTTTACATATATACATCATATGCACAATTCAAAGCAGTGAGTTGTAAATGCACAGATAGAGTGAAATTTTAGAGTGTGAGTTTTGTGTTGAACTGTGTTTTGAAGCGGTCAAAGTTTTTTTATTCCCTCAGTCAGAGGAGATTTTGTAACCAAAGTTTTGAAGTTTAATGAAATAGTTTTTACAGTGAAAACTCTGTTTCCAGTGAAGAAATTTTTTTTTATATATTCTCTGTATTGAAGAGGGGAGTTTTATTCTCCATTGTTGTTCTAGAATTTTAAATATTCCAACACTATGATCTACTAAAAATTACTTCAAAAATCAAGTAAACCTTCCAATATAAAGAAAAAAACATGAACGAGCTTTCCCTAAATTGCAATAAATTTATGTTTATTATTAATATTGCATAATCTGTCTTATAAAAATTGCATAATCGGACTAAGAACAAATCCTCGGTGCATTTTTTATTGTTGTTGTGATTAAAAAAATGAGCCAAAGAACGCTAAGGCACTCAGAGAAATCAATCTATGTATTATTTCTCACAAAACATGTTGAGTAGTGGAGACTAAGCCCTAGATTTTTTTCTGTCCTCAATCTCTCTATTAATTATGTCTATGTAGTTATAAGAATAACAAGCCAAAGAAATCTGAGGCTTCCAGAGAAATTAGTCTGTGTGCAGAAATTGATGATTACTGTTGACTAAATGTTATACCATTTGAAATTGCTGAGCGAAATTAATCAGGCCATGATGTACCATTTGTCAGTATCTATTTTCTCATGTATGAAAGTTTTTTTTCTAAGTAAAAGTAATTATATTAACAAAATGAGTACAGTACAGCGGGCCGAAGCCTGATCATTGCCGAGTGCTGTGGCATTTGAAACAAAAAACCATAGTTTGAAGATTGCCCTGCAAGAGGGAAACCAGTCTGAAATAGTTCATTTGAAAAATCCCGCGCAGGGGAACCAGAGAATTGTAGTACTGGAGACCATATCGAAGCAAAAAAAACAGATGCATTTTCAGAGACAGCAGGAAACACATGAACAGGCCCGTGAGAATGGGCAGAAATAGAGCAAAAAACCAGAGTGAAGAGGAGGAACTATTCATCAGGATCAGGTTCGTAGACAACTCTGCACCAGAGTTCATCTGGTTCCCCGTCAGAATTATACAGGTCAGCAACAGAATGGATCACCTTCCCGGGAGGAGGAGGAGTAATCTGCGCCTCGCTCGCTTGCACTGCGTCCTGCCTCTTAGTAGGTTGACCCACCGCTTCCTTGTTCGCCTGGTCCTGTGTGGCCTTGCCCATCTGACCCTGCACGTTCGCACTATCATGGTGCTTCAGCCCAACAAACTGCGCCGAATCCTGAGCCGCCGAGAGGCTGCATTCCGCCGGGCGAGAACTGGGAACAATTTCCTAAGGCTCTTCACGAAAGACGACCGTAATTGAGGCAGTCACCCTGGGTTGATTGAGGGTGCTGTTAAAGGAAAAATGCGCGGTGTGGGTTTGAGCAGGAGGAGCGGAAGGAGTGGGGGAAGCAAGGCGACAGCCCGAGCGGAGAAGGCACCCTCTAGGTTGACTGTCAGAGTGGGAGATAGACACAGAGGAGGTGCCAGAGGTGGAGGGAGAGCGTCGAATTTGGCGCCTCGTGGAGCCTCTTCGGCAGCGCATTCTCTTCCTGAGGCGCGGCATAGTCGCACTCGAGACAGCAGGGCAGGGAGGCAAAAGATGGACAGAATACTGAGGCGAGAGGGGCAACAGGGTGATAGAAGCAAGCTTGCAGGAACCAGCGTGGCAGAAGTGGAGATTTTCTCCAAAATCCAAACAAAAATTGAGACAGCTCCTCTTACCAGTTATAGTGCGAACATTAGAAAGCCATGCTCCTAGAGCACACCACAGATTCACAGGCGGGGGAATTTTGTTCAGACCAGAGGGACGTTCTATAATAACAACCCAATCTACCGTGCAACTGTGAATCGACTGCAATAAACCACCATAAGTATGAACTGGAGGCTGAGTCATGTCGCGGCATGCGAATGTGTATCGAGGAGCGGGACTACAGTTTATTCGAGTGAGTAAATGGCATTATATTCCGATCAGTCGACATTAATTGACATTAATGGGCGAATAGCAGCTGAGATAAGGCTCGCCACCAACTTCACCCGCATCCGGGTTCTCATGTATGAAAGTTGATGTACCATTGATATTATTTTTTTTAAATTTTTGCATGGCCATTGGACAATTATTTACTATGGTTTTCCTACTAAATTCCAATGGATGATTATTCAAAAATATTGAGAATTAGTTTAGTCTCAATGCATAGCCAAGAGTCTTACTGGATAATTATATATTACCTCTCCAATGGATGATTGTACATTTTTCATCTACTTTTTCATGTGAATTTCAGTTGATGCTAGATCTTACATTAATAACTATACTTGCATGAATATCCATGCTTTTATACTTCCCCACTATGGTCAATGTTGATGTATGGCCTTGGCCCATTGATCTTACAATTAACTCACTATTCATATTCAATTTTATCCAGTTCAGCCCAATAAAATAAGGAAAAAAGAAAATTCAAATGCGGGCTACATAAAAATGATTTTAAAAAAAACTACATTAATGTCTGATATCACGCGCGCATTCGCACGCGCGCATTCGCCCTCAGCTCTTGCATAACAGCATTCGCTCTCAGCATTCACCCTTAGCTCTTGCAGAACAACATTCGCCCTTAGTTCTTGCAAAATGGTAAGTTCTTACTGCAGGGCCTTCCTCCTGTAGTAGGGTTGACCCTATTTGGGTTTTTTTGGAGCCTCTGAGAATAGAAAGGTTGTGATTGATTACGGGGCACTGCCTATATTTGTGGAACTTCTTGCCTCTGGGAATGATAATGTTCGAGAACAGGTAGCACGTTCATTTTAGAGGCATAAAATTATTCTTCCCAACTATCTTTATACGTCTGTAATTTTGGATTTTGATTTAAAAAACTACTACCCAACTTTGAGTTCAACTGGTGTTTGTGTAAAGGCTGTTTGGGAAACTTTGAGTTCAACTGGTGTTCGTGTAAGGCTGTTTGGGCTTTGGGAAATATTGCTGGAGACTCTGCATCATTTAGGGATCTTGCCCTCAGTCATGGAGCTCCGAGGCAGGTGCTTGCCCAGTTGAATGATACTGCTAGAATTTCAATGATACGAAATTGTACATGGGCTCTGTCAAATTTTTGCCGTGGTAAACCCCAACGACTATTCAAACAGGTAAGCAGAACACATTTTCTGCCTCTTCTTCTTAGTTCGCAGATACTGTGGATTTTTTTTTATAGATCTTGGTGCTTGGTAGATTTGGACGTAATATGGACCTAGGCTCTTGTTCATTACAATGTCTCCGTCATCAGGTTTTAGAAAATGCTCAGAAATTTGGGTTTCACAAGGGGATTACCCTTGCTTGCAATTATCGATTATCAATCACATTCAAAAAAAGTCTTTTGTAGCATTGCTGAGCTCTTTTTAGGTGAATTTCCGAGGCAATTTCACAATATCTGAACTAAATTTGTCTGTCCTTTTCAATACTCTGTGCTTGTAACAGAACCAGACAAACAATCTAGTGGCCAATGCAACAACAACAACACCTCCTGTTGCAATGCCTGAAATTCACCCTCTCTGCACGCATGAATGACTATGGCACCCTCTTTTGTGAACAAGTACTGGAGCTGAAGGTACTGGTTTCCATTAGGATCGTGGAATTCAACATCCATAATAGTATCAAATTCCACTGCAATAGTATTCCCCAGTGAGGGCAACAGTTCATTGAGACCTATTGGACTCATCACCCCCAAATAGCCTCCAGGGCTACCCAGAGTGTGATCATCTAGAGCAATAACAAATGCTCATCCATCCCCAATTGAAACAAGAACAGGACCCACATTGGTTACAGAAAAAGAGAAACACGTTTTGAAAGAAGAAGAAACTTTTGTATTAGGGTTCAGAAATCTAACTGGTCTATTGTACAATGCCTTACCTGCACTTCAAATTGGTACTCCCAACTCCATGCTAAGGCTCACTGTGCCATTCTTCAGATGAGCATCTTAACCTGAAGTTTGATTCCAAAAAACCCAAGTCCCCTGTTCTATTCCCAAGACCTCTATTACAACGAGTAGAGTTCTGAGCGAAATACTTCACAATAGGAAGCAAAAGAAACATCACAAAATTGCTCCGCTTTAGAATGATAATTTTCTGTGCGAAAATTCAACTGTGGACAGTAAAAACATAATATCAAACACAACCAATCGACAATGGAATTTGAACATGAGGATTTATAACCACAGAAAACCCTCTCCACGTTAAAAGAATTCTGGAATGGCTTTAAGATTCTACTAATGAGCGCTTACAACACCATAGCAATTACTGTCACAATGAAATCTGCTGGAAGCAAAGCCCTTGTACAGTTTCTACATTTCCACAGTGGAAGCAAGAATCTTTCTATCTCCCATGATCTGGTTCTGTGGTCAAATCCTTTGCTATGGCTGTCTTGTTCTGCTAAACGTGGATCTGTCTTAGCTTTGGCTCTGGTTCTCATTTAGGATCGTGGATATCTAATCTTTCTGTGGCTTTGACTATACAAACTTGTTCAATAGGAAAATGTTGACTCTGCTATATATAGGAGCTTCAATGGGTGCTCTCAAACACTTTTTTGGGCAGCTTTGTTTTGTCTCTGATTCAAGGCAGAACTATGTTGGCCTTGTTTTTTTAGTCCTTGGAACTTAGTTCTCTCATATTTGCCATCCTATCCCCAGTTTTCTACCGAGAAAGACATAACTTCACGATATCAAATTGACTATTTTTGGCCATTTATCTTTAGTAATGGTACAACCTTAATTTGGTGCATTCGTACAGTATCTGAAAAGCACTCTCAAGCTGTTATTCAGTATTTTAGCATAAATACTACATTTAACTGCCATGCTCTAATATTTATATCAACCATAAGCATTCTTAAGGTAGTTCCATGTTTGTGAAGCAGAAGGAATGCTTCTGACAGCTTCTTATCATAGTGGTACAATTCTGTTCGCAGTTTATCTTTTATAAACCTCCAATTTTCCAAACGTAGTAGAGACTACAGTTTGCATCTGAAATTTTGGACAAATCTGTTTAGTATTCTACAGAAAATTCATTAAGAATAAAAAAAAGCCCACAATTTGTAAAAAGCCCACAATTTTGTAAAAAGCCCACATTTTGTAAAAAGCTCACAATTTGTAAAATGCCCACTTTTATTTTCTTTTTTCTTATATATTGAGCTCCCATTGAGTTCAACAAGTCTTGGGTTTTCTACACCATTGAGAGATATTTATTGTTTTCTTTATAGGATAATTTGCATCAATGGAAGAAAACATTGGAGCTGGAAAAACAATTCAAAAGGGTGAAAGGGGTGATGGCAGAGTTTATTGCCCTTGTAAAAAATGTTGTATGAGAAATAATGTTAGAGTTTTAATAGCAACAACAACAGTGCATTGTAGGAAATATGGGCACATTGATGGTGGATTGAATGACTACCGTCCCATGGTAATTAATTATCTATCTTCATTTTGATTATATCGTAAAATTTTATATTATTTTAAATTTTTAATATTTTTTATATGCGCACTAATGTTTAATTATTAATGTTTGTAATTTTCATAAAGGCACAGTTGCCCGCCAACTTTTTGCAGATGATCAACCAGCTTCCACAGCAAAATAGTAGTAGATTAGATGATGTTGCACCAGTACAAGAGAATATTGCAGCAAATATTAGTATTGAAAATGATGTTGTACAAGGTGAAGAACATGAAGCGAATGATGAAGGTAATTTTAATGATCCCATGGAGGTAGATCACGATGACAATAATGAGACAGTTCACATTAATGATGGGACAAATCAAATGCTCCAAGACTTGTATGGTGAGTCAGATGATGATGGTGGAGATAGCAGTGACGGTATTTATGATGTACCTCTGATTGAAAGGTCAAGTGAACGACTTTTTGAACACTCAAATGCAACTCTTCTCTCTACTACATTGTTGCTGCTGAACTTAAAGGTTATGAATAATTTGTCGAACAGATGTATGACACAACTCCTAAGGTATGCAATATGTATATATGATCACATATATGTAAATGTTGATTCTTTTCCCTTTTTTTAGTTGTAATAAATGTGTAAAATAATAACTTATATATAAGTTATTATTTTACACATTTATTACAATTAAAAAAAAGGGAAAATAATCAACATTTACATATATGTGATCATATATACATATTGCATACCTTAGGAGTTGTGTCATACATCTGTTCGACAAATTATTCATATAATTTGTCGAACAGATGTATGACACAACTCCTAAGATATGAAATATGTATATATGATCACATATATGTAAATGTTGACTATTTTCCTTTTTTTTTAATTGTAATAAATGTGTAAAATAATAAGTTATATATATATCATATTTATCAAAATCGGCCAGTCAGGACAGCTGCCGGGTGGAACCGGCCTTGCAACCCGGTCAATAGCCTATTCTCACCTGTTTTGGCCGGTTAACTGGACCTAACCGGCCGGTTAAGTAAGGAACCGACCAGTTTATGCATAAACCGGTCAGTTCCGTACTTAACCGGCCGGTTAGGTGCTCCTCCATGAGTTGCAAATTCTTCAGTGTCTCCTCCATGAGTTGCAAATTCCTCTATTATACTAGCAACAAACTTCTCTAATAACTCATACTCAACACCTTATAGTAGCAACAATACACATGATGACTTATAAATACAAGGCTGGCTAGCATAAAATCCCTGGCAGCATGCAACTCATCAAGTGTACTTGATGACAATTTCTGTTCTCAAAACAATCAGCAGTAACCTTATTTCACACTCAGCTAGGAACTGTCAGACCCTCTCTCTCTGCTCACACATAGCAGCAGCATAAATACAAAACCTTTCACACAGCATACAAGCAATTCGATCATGGCATCAAGACTGATGCAAATGGTCTGACGCCACTCAAGGGACAATAACATACAACCTAATGAAAATGTGACTGGCAATAATAAATTGACCACTAGAAAATTCCCGCTTGGAAATGCACTAAACTGGCTACTGATTTTTCTGGGTTTTAATGAATCTTTTCAGTGATAAATTTTGTCAAACACATTGTGAGCAGACTGTTGAAGTTGTAATGCTCTCTCAACTTGTTACAAATAGCACTAATAGTGGGTTTCATAAACCAATTCAATACCTCTATGTGTTGTAGATGTTTTCTAGAAATTTATTGGCAAGCAAACATAGATAATGAAGAATACAAGATCTTCAAAATGCTGGTCTAATATATATATATATATATATATATATATATATATATATATATATATATATATATATATATATATATACTGAACCCAGAATTTTCTTTAAGGCTGATACAATGAATTGACAACAGATCTGAGCAGGGACAGATTGTATATTATAATATTAACTCAGCAATAAAACACAATGAATAATATAAGAGAAACCTGATACATTACTTCAACAAGTTTGCTTATGTATTTTTCGATGATATGTATTGCATTTGTTGCCATTTTGATATATTCACCTTTGCATGGTATATAAATGAGCAAAATTTTCATATTTTGTCTCTATTGGCTTGGAATCATGGTTGCAAATCTTAAAAATAGTTTTTATTTATTTATTTATTTTTCATTTTATTAAAAAATAATTATTTAATGTATTTTTTTTTAAACCGGTTCATTGAGATCTGATCGCTACCAGTTAGACCGGTTCCGGTTCGAAACCCGGTTCATTAGCTCCACCGATCCGGTCACCGGTTCGAAACCCGGTTCATTAGCTCCACCGATCCGGTCACCGGTTCCGGTTTTAATAACTATTATATATATATATATATATATATATATATATATATATGATTAATAATCTTTACAAGACACTACTTTTTGTTTTTGTTGTAGATTGTTGGGTGAATATTTGTTACCATCGCCAAATAATTTACCTCGAACATATCGAGATCTACGTGCTATTATGAAACACTTTGGAATGGAATATAACACTATAGATGCATGTCCTAAAGATCATATTATATATTATGGAGAACATGCGTTGAAAAACGAATGTCCGAAATGTGGTACCAGTAGATGTCGAACAGATCGACTAACCAAAAAGGTGCCTCAAAAGGTTCTTCGTCATATTCCCATAATTCCACGTTTGCAGCGAATGTTCAGGTGTAACAGCATAGCATAGTTTATGGATTTCCATGCAAAGAATAGAAGTGGAGATGGTGTTCTTCGAATGCCTGCAGATGGTTCTGCATTTAGAGAAATCGAGGAAAAATATGTAGATTTTAAAAATGAACCTCGTAATGTCAGGCTTTCATTGGCAGCCGATGGTGTTAATCCATTCGAAGAGCTTAGATCTACTTACTCAGTGTGGCCTATTTTCGTTATCAACAATAACATTCCTCCTTGGATGTCAATAAAGAGGGAGCACATGATGTTGACTATGATTATTCCAGGTATTTGATACATTATTTCTTTGAATGTAACATTTTCATTTCTCTCGTTGTTTGAATAAATATATATTTTATTTATTTACTTACTTATATATACATATATCATGTGAGTAATTATTATGTTCCATAATTTTGAACAATTAGGTAAGTACCAGGTCAAAGATATGAATGTATATATTGAGCCTCTTATCGATGAGCTAATACAGTTATTGCATGGCATCACTATGTATGACATCACTAAGCCAATCAAGCAGAAGAGATTTCAATGTCGTGGAATGCTTGTATGGACAATTCATGATGCCCCAGGACTAACACATGTTTGTGGTATGTAATATTTCATTGCACTTTAATATGATACATAATTATCTAAATTAGATATACCATATTGCATGTTTTTAAAATGATCTCATAGTATATTAATTGTTATTGATCCATCTATTGCAGGTCTTCAAACAAAGGGTAGATTTGCATGTCCAGTTTGTGGCCCTAAGATGAAGTATCATCATTCAGCAGACTTAAAAAAGATGGTGTTTGATGAGTTTAGGCACTTCCTCCCTAGGAACCATAAGTATCGTACTACTGAAAAACATCTTTTCAATGATAAAGAAGAAACTAGATTAAAACCACGAAGAATGACACCTCAGTTGTGGATGTTGGAATATAACATAATTAATAATCGTCGAGCAGCTGGTACGTAATTTGTGTGTGTGTGTATATATATATATATATATATATATATATATATATATATATATATATATATATATATATATATATATATATATATATATATATATATATATATATATATATATATATATATATATATATATATATATTATTTGCTTATGTAATGTTTGGAATTTTTGTTTTAACTAATGAATTTATTTTATTGTATTTTATAATTAATATTGTTCTAATTTATTTTATTCTTTGATATCAAGGTCATCGTCGCCATGAAGGTACTAATATTGTACTTCCACCTGGAATGAAATGTTATCCTTCTCAATTCATGAGGTTTCCCTACTATGAGGACCTAAAAATAGCTCATTTGTTTGATACAATTCATGTCGGGAAGAACGTGACAGAATTGTTATGGCAAACCATAGATGGTGCACATGATAGAGATAAAATTGACAAAATATGTGCTGACATTGAGAAATCAAATCATGCAATGAAAAGTGTGATCGACGGATCAAATAACAATGGAGGTCAAAATTATAATAATATTCCATGGTTATTAACAGAACAACAAAGCAATGATGTAAAAGAGGTCGTTAGAAGAATTAAATTTCCAACAGGTTTTGCTTCAAACGTAAATAATATCTTAACGAAGAAAGGTGACTTCAGTGGGGTGAAAACACATGATTGGCATACCTTTATTAAGGTAATTTTTTTGGTATACGTTTTTGTTTGTTATTGCTTGAATACATATTTTAAATTTTCCTTTTTTTCTGTTTAATTTGGAAACCAATAACGATTCATTTTTTATTGTTATAGTATGTTCTACCTGTATCTCTCCCAAACGACTTCAACAACAATGTCAAACAAGTTATATATGGTCTTAGTAAATACATGAGGTAAGTAGTTTTGATTTATACGCAAAATCTAATTGCTACAATTTATTTTTGTACTTGATGAAATGATGTATTAATTTAATTGTAATGAAATATATATTATGTTTCATTGAAATAACCTTGCGTAATTATTTGCAGATGGTTGTCATTGAAATAAATCCATCAAGATGAAATAAAGTATTGGAAGAGAGAAATTCCTCGGCTAATGTGTGAAATGCAAAAGTATCTACCTCCAACATTTTTCAATGCACAAGAACACTACTTGATACACCAAGTTGAGGAGACTGAAATGTGTGGACCAGTACACACAAGGTCAATGTGGATGGTCGAGAGGCACCTGAAATCCTTGAAGGCTTTGGTTAAACAAAAAGCACGACCTGAGGGTTCTATGCTGGAGGGATATGTGGTATATCAATCCATGGTGTATATTAGTCATTATCTTCCTAAATTAGCTGCGCCAGTCATGAAGGCGGTGGATTGCATTTGGGATGTGAACTCCATCAAAAAATTTGAAGAGGAGCACCTGTTGGGAAAAGGTAGAATGAACAAAGTGAGAGGTAAAAGATTTATTATGTATAATACATATAATGTTTCATTTTTTTTACATCATGTATATGATCATTATATTCATTCAGGTTTTATTCTTTCATAGTTTATTAATTAATATAATTTACCATGGTTATAAGTAATATTTATTAATATTGGTGAATTATTGTTTTTTTATTCAGGTGCTCAAGATTATGAGGCGCTACTTTTATACATTGCAAACAATCTTGAGTGGATGAGTCAATGGATTGAAACATGTAAAGCACGTAACGACGGTAGGTTATCATGGCAACTACTGTCTGAATTGATTAGAGAAGCATATCGTAGTGGAGATGGGAACGTTACAGACAGGGAAATCGATTTAGCATATGGTTTGAAAGATAGAAAGGTAAGCAATTAATTCACCTATTTATATTGTGACAAGAAGTTTGATTTTTCAGTTAATTTTCATGTTGTGTAAATTATATGTTTAATTATTAATTGAGAATGCATCTTTTTCATGTTTGGCATATTGCAGTTGAAACACCACAAGGCTATGTGGTGCAATGGTCGTCAATTTCGCGTTAAACGGTTGGATGATAACAGGAAAACTTCTGATAGTGGGATAACTGCAGTATTCCAGGTCACTAATGTTTCCTCCAGGAGTGACAGACATCCTCGAGAATCTGAAAATAGATATTATGGGTTCTTAGATGATATAGTTAAGTGTGACTTTAATTCCTTCAAAATAGTTTTGTTCGACGTCAAATGGTATAGGCTACGAATGAATGTACGTGATGATGATAGAACACTTATTCAACATGACAATGGATTTCCAATGGTTAAAACATCGCAGTTTGAAGCAGGAAAAGATCGCTATGTTTTTCTAAGCCAATGCGAACAAGTCTTTTACTCAGAGGTTCCAGGTGAGAAGGAATGGTCATTTGCTATTAGATATGATCCAAGAGGAAGGCCAGTAGAGTATACTGTAGAGGAAGAAGATGATATTGATCAAGAAGAAGATGATGCAGTGGCAGATGAGCAAAAAGATGCATGGACAGATGAAGAAGATATCTTAGAAGATGAACCAGGCATAGGAGATGAGGAAACAATTATTGATGATGATGTCGATGAGGATATTATTGAAAATGACATAATTGATGATGATGATGACATGGTCGATCATTTCAACACCGTTTCTGAATCAGATGTTGATATAGATGTCGATCAGTTGGATGAAGATCAAGAATATACAGAAGAATATTGATACAGATGTTATGTTCGAGTATGAGCTGGTATGTTATAAATTTATATTTTAATATGTAGGAATTATTGTCTGTTGGGAAAAATACTGAGAGGGGGGGTGAATCAATATTTAGGGCTGACTGAAAAATTTTCACCAGAGATATTATTATGCTGTTAATTCTTTACTTGGATTATTGCACGGTCACGGTTCCACTCTTCCATGCAGGGTTCCGTCGCGCTTCCGTTTGTTATGTTCCACCTCTTTCCTTCCAGGTTCCGTTCATGATTCCAAAGGGTTAGTCCATGTTCCACCGAAAGTTCAATGCCAAATACTCTGTTTTAGTTCTTTCACGTTATAACTGGTTTGCTCTCGCTCCTCGTTCCTTTCTCCATGAAAGCCAGTCAGCTCCTTACTAATAGAGTAGACCCTTCCATCATATATTTAACGAATATATATAACTCCACTATCTACCATTTTGGATACACTGTCAACCGTATTAACATCGGTTCCTCGATCGACATACAGAGGACAGGGTTTCTTACGGATGTCAATTATCCTTCATCAGGATGCATACATATGTTCACACATGAATTAACTCATCCTTATTTATATCGATTCTCCATTAAATACAGAGCTTGCCATCAAGGACAATCATATAATAGGATATAGGAAACATATTGCCAACATTGTCTTTAAATAATTTACTAATTATGCGGGTTTGTTGCATGTTGTTTATTATTTCAAACCAATAAATAATGGCCTTACTATTGTTTATTATTTCGCAGGATTCGCAGGATTCATTTGATTCTATGGTCAGGTCTCTGAAAAAGCCAATTAAACACTTAAATAGTCAAGATCTGGAAGACAGGCTTTACCCCCACCATAAATTTCTGAAAAACCGACCTTCAGTTTAGCTTGCTGTGCTGAAGACAAGGGTGGATTTGCATGATCAGTTGAATGAAAATGAATTAGATATTTGGGATGCTTTTGAGGGCAGATCCATAATCCCCATAGATGAAGATCCCATTGCTGCAGAATTTCTGTCTGCGTTGAAGCACAAGTATAGTGTTGTATCAGAATAAAAATTAGAGGACAACTATACCAAGTCTAAATCAACTGAATCCAGTTCTAGTGCTCTTGAAATTACCGAATTAAAGCTAGAAACAGGATTTACAATCTCTAATGGGAACGGGTATGGTAGTTCCAATATTGGATTGGATGTTCGGAGCTCTGCAATAGGCATTGGACTTGATCATAATGAACCCCAACTAATTCAATGTGATGAAAATATGGACTTTGATGATGATCAGGAAAACAAGCTAGAACATTTTGGCAATATTGAAGAAACTGAAGAGGTTTCCTGTGATCGATTGAATCAGCTCAGCCATAAGACATCTACTGCAGGCTGGTTTGTATCAGAAGGAGAATCGGTTTCTCTTTCCCATGATGATGGATGCTGCTCTTTTCATGATATAGCAAATTCAGAGGTGTGGAGGTTTTAATTATTGTACTTAATTTTGGGGTTTATGAGTGTTATAATTTATACATTTTGGGATTTTCTATTAGAAATAGGGAAAAGCCTAGGGGTTAGATTATTCTCATGGTTTAAATTTCTATATTTGAAATAAAATTCACCAATTTCTGTTTAAAAAAATGATTTTCCTAAATATTTGATGTAGTTTAAATAGGATGTAGTTCATTTCAAAGACTCTTGAAATTTTCTAGAAACTATGATTGGCATTTCAAGAATATTTATGCACTCTTTAAATTTTCCCTTAACATAAAGGGCAGTTGATGTATGAGTAATACTTAGTATTTTTATTTTCCAATCTCCAGGAGAAGGCTGAATATAAAGCTCCATATGGGCTTACCCCAAACATGTGGGGTGATTGCTGGTTGATCAGAGCAGCTGGTTCAGATGGTTGCTCTAGTAAATATGTTGTGGCAGCATCTGCAGGTTGTACATTGGACTCGGGTTTCTGTTCATGGGAATTTTATAATAAAGAAATTATGGCATTCCATACTGAATTAGAGGCCTTCACTTCAACGTCCAGTACCATCTCTCCAGTTTTGGCAGAGAGGGATGTCTCGGGGAGAAATTTTGGCTTTGCAAATGTTGTGCCAGAGAATCAACATTGGTGGTATAGGCCATGTGGGCCTCTTATGGTATCTACTGCCAGTGCCCAAAAGACAGTTAATATTTATGATATTCGTGATGGAGATCTTGTGATTTCAATGTGTTTGTTTTGAAAGTTTAGGTTTCATAGTAAATCATCAATGGGCTCTAAAATAAGGCCACATTGAAATCTTGGATACATGTTTCATGCCAAAATAAGTTGTATCTTCCATAAATACACAATCTTGGACCACTCTATATAAATCTGCTTCTTGGACAATATTACATCTCCCTCATTATACAGGTGGTGTTCTTACATGCATAGCAAAGGCATTGTTTTGGCAATCATTTTTTAAGTCACTAGATATTGTGGGTACAAGGATCTAGGGTCTCCACATGAAACTGTGTTGCCCGAAGACTCACTCTGCCTGTCCTTAAATTTGTAAACATAGTAGTATGCCAATTCTTCTTTCATTTTGTATGCATAAGATGATTTTTTGTCAAAGTCCATAATTGTTTTTAAGTTTTATCCATCCCAGTTTTGTTGTGAATTCACAGGTTTTTGGCTCAACACATATCTGTTATATCTTTGTACTTTTCCTTTACTAACTATTTGAAATTTCTAGTTATATTTAGAGGTGTCTTTTAAGGGTTGAGGGGAATTACTTGGATTTAGTGCTGCCAGGCTTATCATTTATTCTCCAAATGAAGCCCTGTAATCTGTAACACTATATGGGCATGCAGCTCACTTGTTAAAATATAGTTGATACAATACGTTGTACATGAAGCCTGGAATCGTGTACATTCCTGGAATATATTAATTTGCAGGCATGCTTAAAAGAGAGATAGGTTTTGATAAAATAAAAAACCCTGAACATGAAGAAAAAAACGAGGCAATTGTTTTATACAGATAGAACCAAGACACTATCTCCTCATTAATAACAAAACCTCAGTCCAAAAATCATATGTACAAATTCTAGAAGTTGAAAGTTGAAAATTTCTGAAATGGAACCAGGCCCTTTTCAAAAGAATAAATTTAGTAAAAACGAGGGTGAAGAAAGTTATCTTATCAAAATTTCCACATACCGTGTTAGCAAGGAATGACTACGAGTCCTGAGTAGTGAGACTGAGGAATTGCTCCTTTGCTGCAGGTTGCAGTTCTCTTCTCCAACACGATGAAAAGAAAATTCTTAGCTTTGGAGTCTGAAGCTCGAGTCACAACTTGGAAGTTGGTAAAGAAAATTATCAGGGTTGTTGCCAGTTGGCTTGGAGTTCGCAGCCTAATTAATTTTCTTTAATGCATTTCCTTCAATGCTGCGCCAGTTGTCACTGGCCAGCAACCTTTACAATAAAATTTATTAGACCCGTCACGCTACGAGGAAAATTTGACGTGATCACTGATCATTGATTGATTTCTTATTGTGATAACAAACATTGGAGATTTACTGTCCTGTTTTAAAGTTTTATATTTTTTTTTTAAAATTGAAACAGCCGTCGGCATACCGACGCCTTGTAAGCATCGCTCTTTTGATGTTTTGAACGATTTCCATTTTCGTCGGTCTTGTGACGTCCGTCGATATTGCGACAGCTCTAGAAATGTCGGAAGAGCGACAGAAAAAATAGGTCAGAAGGGCGACGTCCAAAATTTCGGACCACATTTCGTCGGAATTGCGACAGCTCTTCCTGGCGTCGATATTGTGACGCTTCTGGAAAGCGTCGGTCTTGTAACACTTTTGCAATACGTCGGTCTTCTGACACTTTTGTATGGCATCGAAAATGTGACAGTTCAGACACGTCGAAAGAGCGACAGTATAAAGACGTCGGAAGAGTGACGTTCAAAACGTCGGACGACATTTCGTCGGAATGGCGAGACTTTACAAACGTCGGAAGCGCGACGTTAAAAACGTCGGACCAAATTTCGTCAGAATGGCGACATTTTACAAACGTCGGTTTGGGAGGCGTCGGAAGAGTGACGAGTGTTTGGAAGCGACAGGAAGTGTCGGTAGTGCGACACTTTGTAAAGGCATCGGAATTGCAACCGCACGAGAAACCACGTTTTTCCCGGCCTCGAACTGTCGCTCTTGCGACGATTGTGTGTCAGAGAAGCGACGATTTGGTCGTCGGAAATTGCGCCAAATGTTCTAGTGTTAGGGCACTCATGTCTGCTGGGACCGAAACACGAAGAAATATAAGAGACAAGGACTGATATTTATCCATGGACACAAAAGGCACCAGTGTTGGGTATGGAGCCGATTATCTTCTTTACTTTGTATCACAACATTGGACCCCCGTACCCAAAGGCGGCACCGCCCGAAATTTAATCGTCGCCGTGGGGTCGAGGGGGTGCGCTGGCTGGAGCCCCCCCGGGCGGGGCTCGGCGCGCCCCCGAAGCTAAAAACAGATGTAAAATTGCCTTGTAAAAGTATAGTAATTTCGAGTCAATCTGGGTCGTTCATTAGGCAAATGATCTGACGGTAGAAGTTATGTTTAGATTAGGTTTTTTTGCCCTAGAAGGCAACCCCCTTGTATATATGGGGGCATTGTATTACGGCTGGGTATAAGGTGTGTATTCTCGGAGCGAGAAACAGAGAGGGAGACTGTGAGAGAGAACAGAGGATATTACAAATGATCCTGGCCGTAGGTCTCATTGTCATTTTTAAGTTGAGAAGAGAGCAATGACCCACAATGCTCGGTGACGTAGCCCAAACTGGGTGAACCACGTATATCTGTGTCTCTCTGGTTTTATGTGTTTTGTGTGCTTGTATTTTCTGCATATTTTATGTGTTTCATTGCTCTATAATATTTAATTTTCTAACAAACTAAGCAACATAACTTACATAGGAAATAATTCACATGGATGTCATGTTCGTATAACAATAGATCATTAACTAAGAGTTTGCAAGAACCACAAGACACACAAGATATAAGTTAGCTAAGTGCCCCAAACCTTATACACAACAATGTACAATATGAAATTGTCTAAAATAGTTTAAAACATGAGCATTCATCCAGAGTGTGCCACATGCCATATAAAAATAATAGATAAAGTCAAAATAGTGTTGTGCCTAACACAAAGTCTCACTTTGTCTAAAACTACTTTGTCAAGCCCCTTATCACAATCATAGGCTTGCATCTTGTAAATCCTATTATGAACTTCTTCTAACACATTTCATCCTTGGCACACTTGAATTCACTGACACACACTCTTATTTGATCATTTCCATGCATTTTGACCTAGTTCTACCTTGTGATGCCTCGACACTCCTTAATACTCCTTAGCATGCATTCAAATTGTCAAATATGTTTTAGTATTCCTTTTCATTCCTTGGAATGACCTAACCCTCACTATCTATCATGCCCTCACAAATACCATTACTTAATTTGAAACTTGGGAACCCAACGAAGTCCTTGCTCAACTACAAGAGCTTGACCAAGTTATGATTTCTACAACTAGAATATGGTGTTGAATTGTGTAGCTTGGGAGGTACTCCAGAAGCCTAGTGAGATGGTTTTGTGTTATTTTGGTCACAAAAGGATTTGTGGGAACAAAACCAAAGGGAAGGGGTTTTGGACCCAAGATGGGCTTCGAAACCTAAAAGAACATTAAAAAGGAAAATTCTAATTTCATACGGTCTAAGTGGATAAAGCCTGTAAGTTCTAGAGGGTTCTTAAGAGGCCTAGCCAGGAAAATCTATTTAAGGAGTCCTTATTATGAAGGAAAGAACATCAAATGATAATGAGCTCAATGGATTAAGGAGGGTAGGAGAGATGTAGTCCTAAAGTAGGTCAAGTTAGAGGATTGAGTAAGGGTTGCTAAAGGGAGGCCATGATCATCCACCAAGAGAGAGATCATCATCTGAGGGTTCACAAGAATTTCACATACCTTAATGGGTTTGAGATAGGAAGTAGGATGGCATATTGTTGGTTCTCTTTTGGGAGATCGAGATCAAGAGAGGCAGCTCATGAGAATTTGGGCATGTGATTTTAGTGGTATTTTTGTCTAAAGGCCACATCAAATTTTGAAATAGTAGAGAGGATTGGGACCATATCTTGTGGTGGTTAGTACGTTTTCAAGGTTTGTGATAAATAAAAACACAAATGGAGGAGGGTCTGCATTAGAATTTATGGCCAGAACATAAGTAGCTGCAGGTGTAATATTGACTGAGGTGACCTTAGTTTTAGTAGTGTCAGTATTTGTATCCTGCCATTAGTGACAAAAAATCCTATTTCCATATTATATAAGCATCTCATTCATAAAATTTAGGTGATATTACTGATGAAGTTTCTCAAGCTGCAAAAGATTCAAAAAAATCCACTGCTGTTTGTAATATTCCAAAATTTTCCTACAATAATTTGTAATATTAATTTTTGATGATTTCACCTAGAAGAAGAATAAATGGGTAAGGAGGCCCATGCATAATGAAAATATCAATAAAATATCTCATAGTATGAAAGGGGATCATCATTGGAGCTAGTTTTCACACCCTCATGTGTGAACAGGGTTATTTGCAAGTGGACAAGGTCAAGTTTGACCAAGTCAACAGCACTAGGATAAGAGGTGGAGAACACTTAGAGCAATAGCGCAATATGAATGGAAAGAGGGTTATTTGGTGGAGGAAACCCTAAGAGGAGTGGGACCCATGGAGAGGGGCTTTCACTTGTTTAAAAGGAGGGCAAGGCAACCATTGTTTGTCATGTTATGGATTATTGATCTCATTGTCTATTCAGACATTGTGCATTCTTTGTTGTTTAGCAAGAGTTGCCGGGGGAATTCCTGTTTAGGATTCCTTCTCCTTCTTGAGAGGCCTCTTGAGGGATTGCACTGATTTTCCTCACATCTAGGCTTTAGGCCAAGAATCCTCCTCCAAGATAGTGTTATTTCTGCAGTAGAATAATGTTGTGTTGTAGGGTGTTGCAGTGAGGGTTCACTACACCACCTCCATCAGCTATTTTTTAGAGGAGGAGTCTCTCTTTCCTTTGAGAGATTAGTTTGGAGGCCTTTGGAGCTGATTGTAGATCTTGGAATTGGGACAACCCATTCTCCTACCCCTACAACGTAGTTCCATCCAATGACTGCATTATTTTTAGTGAAGCATTTGCAGTGGGGCTTTTGTAGATTGTTGGAGGGTGAGATATTTGGTGAGGGGATCCGCCTTTCACTTGAAAGATCCATTGGAGGAGGCATATTCAGTTTGGAAATCATCTACAACCATCTCCATATAGTTCTATTTCTGAGTTTCAGCTGCTACCCAACAACTCCGACATTTTTCAGATTTTGTATTTTATAGCCAATCATTCCAAGATTGACATGAGGTAGCCTTTGGGAGATGAGATATTCACTCCCAATGTTGTATTGGGCCATATAATTGTACATCCATGTATTTTAAATATGTAGCATGCATTTTCTCTATAAAACTGCACTGTCATAGCTTGGGCAGACTTATGTAGCAGTATTTTATCATGATTTATGTACATGTATCTTGAGGCTGAGCATTGCCTATCTTGAGTGACATTTTCCTCAAGGTATTGTATCCATTTGTTGTTGCTATTTATTAATAAGATGGCTATGGATTTATCTCACATTTATATGAGATGAGTGTCACTGCTACTCCATTTTTGTGTTTTCATATTGCTGGGTCTCCAACTTTAGAATATCTTGAGATATTCTCATTGTTTTAGCATTTTCCTGATTTGGGATATTACAGTGGTATCAGAGCATAATATTGGCTCAGCCTGTGGATCTCAACCATTATGCTATCAAGGAGAGAAAGGATGAAGACTCCATTATGTGGAGAGAAAAAGGAAGATAATCTTACAAAGCTTCTTCCAAGATCTGTACAAAGCATTCATGAAGAATTTGAGAAGATAAGGAGGGAGATATGTACAAGATCTCCAAGAGGGTTTGAAACTGAGTCAAACTCTAGATTTTCTTATAGGCAGTGTGAGAATGCAGCCACACCCTATGAGGTACAGCGCAGTCACATGGCCAGCTTTTCCATAAGAGGAAGAGAAGAAGGAGGAATGTTGAACGAAAGAACTCTTAGTGGGTTCTTGCATGAATATGAATCTCAAACTCAAAAGTTTAGAGATCATATTACTTTTTCGGAGTTTTGCAAGATCATGGTGAGGAGGAGAAAGAAGCACAATGAGGATATATATCTTCTATCTATCTTTGATGGTTCCTGTACATGTTCAGCCAGGGCTTGGGTGGAAGATCTAGACACCTTTCTGTAGCAGCATCAGATTTGCAAAGATGAAGCCATCAGAGTAGTAGCACTGCACTTTGGAGGTGAGGTTTATGCATGGTGGTTATTTGAGTCATTTAATTTGAAGAATGTAAATACCTCTTCCTATGCAATGTTCATTAGAACTTTGATGGAAAGATTTGGTAGGAAGAATTTTGAAACACATGTGGAGGAAACAAACACATCTAAACAAACAAAACCCTTGCATGTGATGGAGGAAACCATAGACTCAGAATCACTTTAGAGATCCATGAAGGAGGCTGATATATCTCATGATACTTTGTTGGAGGAAAGACCTTCATCTTTTATTTTGGCACAAGGAGGCAAAGAGATCCCTTTTCCAAAATAGGATCCAATCATTGGAGGGATGCCCACTCATGTTGAGGAGGCTAAGGGTAACAGTGCTGTCATTTTTAGAGTTGATCTAGCACCTCATGCAGAGGAAAGAGGAGCACTTGCTCCAACTAGAGGGGTTCTTGCAACTTTGCAAGAAATTCCCCAGGATCTCATACATGGAGGTCCAAGCAAAATTAGTGAGCAGCATGATTGTGCAGCATTGCAGCCAGAAAGATGAGACAGGGAGGAAGAGCAGCATCATGTGATGAGAGGCGCACACCCTTCTCTATTCCAGAGAGCTAGTGCAAAGAAGAGGCAGACTGTATTTCACTGTGAAAGTGAGGACAAGGTTCCCCAACCATATGTAGAGTCCACTCTTGACATTGATGTCTCACTACATAGAAGCATTCCACCAGGGAGGCCACTAGATCTATCATTGATGAAAGACATCTTGTCTTTGGATTCACCACTCTTGGATTTTGGAGGGGTGAAGATTTTGGAGGAATACTTTGGCATGGGGGATGTCAAAGTAGCAGACAACATTAGGAGGAGAGCTTCACATGCCAGATCACCAACGCTATCTCTTAGGAGGATTGATCCTTACTGGAGATCTCAGCTCTTGGTAGAGTACTCTAAGGATCTTGGTGCATGCATGATTCTTGATGACCTCGGTAGAGATGATGGGTGTATGTTAGATGATATGGTCATCTATTCACATGGCAGAGTCTTCTTGACTAGAGGTTCTAGTCTCAAGGATAAGTTGCTACATGTAGCACATGCAAACTTCTTTTCCATGCATTTTGATGCATACCTTGCCTTGGCAGAGGAGTTCAGTTGGGAGGGCATTCAACAAGACATATTTTAGCATATGGAGAGATGTAGATCCCAGATGATGATGGAGAGGATGTCACATCCACCTTCCTACTCATTGGCAGTAAGGAAGAATTTTCAGTTGAGCCATTTCAGCTCAAGTCTTCGAGTACATAATGGAGAATGTACAATTTCACCTTATGTTTTGTACTTCTTGTCTTTTTATGAGCAAAATATTGTACCAAGGAGGATTATTCCTTCTTTCATATTGTATAATGATGTACTTGAAGCCATTTGTAGCATTGAGATTGGCTATCTCATTGGTGGTTTGTGGGCAAAGCCACATGACTTTTGGTGTGCACCATTGACACCCTTTTGTACCTTCATGCTTATATTCTGTAAAATGATTGTGACATCAAAAAAGTGGTTGGAAGAACACTTGTTTTTTTTTTATTTGATGTAGGCAAGGGATGCACTGTGTTGGTTCCTTGTATGGGACCTTGATCCACTTTCCGGTTGTCATGTGACAACTTGTTTCTATTGGTTTTTGCTTCCATGTATTGTTGGTTTCACTATGTTCATGGGGAGATTTGATTGGAGGGTGGGCTTGAGATTGAAGATGCCCATTGGGAACATGATTCTCCCTACTATACATGTTGTACATTTCAGGAGGAACCATGGGCCAACCATGAATGCCACATTACATTTCTTTCCTTCTTGTAGGAGGAACCACTTGAAGAACTTGAGGAGGCACTCCAGCGATCATGAGATGGAGGAGTTAGCACAGTCAACTCTTTTCCCTTTGAGGATGAGGGGAGACTCATCTATGAGCGACTCCATTTACATGAGAAAAACATATGGTAAGAGTATTTTTGACTTTCATAGTGATTTGTCTATATATATGCATCTCTTAACTATATATGTGCAGGGATTTGCTCAAAGGAAGGATATTATTCCTTATAAATTTGGTGGTATACATAAGGCCATTATGGATGATAACTCCCTAAGGGGATATGGGGAGGATATTTCTTATGGAGAACATACTCACATTGCACATTACATCTTTCACCTTCTCCAAGAGACTAGGGCAGCAAGAAAATGGTGGGGAGGCCACCCATCATTTCATTTTCTATGGCAGTTGAGAGTCAAACTGCGCTGGCTACATTTGAGGGACCATTTTCCTTCTCCCTTACTTCACATGGCAGGCAGCATGATTTTCCTTATGGTTCCCTTGGTTGATATTTCTATTGCTTTTCTTGGGAGCATGATTGGAGGAGAGACACATTGGGTGAATGTGTCCTTGGAGGGAGAGAACTCCCACACACTTTGCACTACATGTTCTAGAGGGTGCATGGGAGAGGGTATGGCCACTAAAATAGCTTATTTGTTTCCTTATGAGGTGAGCCATAGGTGGAGTATGATGCCATATGATGATGAATTCCAAATCATCACATATGAGATGATTTGGGCCAACATGTTGTACAATGTTGGAGGAGAGAACCTTAGAGGCCTAATCTCCCTCTTTCCATTTGAGGGCAATATCATTACAGCCCAGGATCAACATACACTCTACACTTATCCTAAGTGGATAGGAGGACAGCATGGGGTAGGCTATTTTGTCTACCAAGATCATATTTTCAGCCCACCTACATTGCTGGAGCCAGAGATGGAAGATGACTTTCGGGAGTTGCCATGTTGGGGGGTAACTCGTTTTGCATGGTTGATTGTTTGGGGGATGGAGGTTCAACATGAGGAAGATATTCCTCAACACATCATAGAATCCATTCCTTGAGAGGAGGCTTTCCAGTTCTATCCTTGCAGTTTCTTGAGGACAAGCAACATTTGAGAGGGGAGGACTGTAATATTCCAAAATTTTGCTACAATAATTTGGAATATTAATTTTTGCTGATTTCACCTAGGAGGAGAATAAATGGGTAAGGAGGCCCATGCATAATGAAAATCTCAATAAAATCCCTCATATTATGAAAGGGGATCATCATTGGAGCTAGTTTTCACACCCTCATGTGTGACCAGGGTTATTTTCAAGTGGACAAGGTCAAGTTTGACCAAATCAACAGCGCTGGGATGAGAGGTGGAGAACACTTAGAGAAACAATGCAGTATGAATGGGAAGAGGGTTATTTGGTGGAGGAAACCCTAAGAGGAGTGGGACCCATGTAGAGGGGCTTTCACTTGTTTAAAAGGAGGGAAAGGAAGCCATTTTTTGTCATGTTATGGATTATTGATCTCATTGTCTATTCAGACATTGTGCATTCTTTGTTGTTTAGTAAGAGTTGCCGGGGGAATTCCTGTTTACAATTCCTTCTCCTTCTTGAGAGGGCTCTTTAGGTATTGCGCTGATTTTCCTCACATCTAGGCTTGAGGCCAAGCATCATCCTCCAAGAAAACGTTATTTCTATAGTAGAATAATGTTGTGTTGCAGGGTGTTGCAGTGAGGGTTCACTACACCACCTCCATCAGCTATTTTTCAGAGGAGTAGTATCTCTTTCCTTTGAGAGGTCAGTTAGGAGGCCTTTGGAGCTGATTGCAGATCTTGGCATTGAGCCAACCCATTCTCCTATCCCTACAGCGCAGTTCCATCCAGTGACTACGTTATTTTTAATGAAGCATTTGCATTTTGGCTTTTGCAGATTGTTGGAGGGTGAGATCTTTGGTGAGGGGATCAACCTTTCACTTGAAAGATCCATTGGAGGAGGCATATTAAGTTTGGACATCATCTACATCCATCCCCATCTAGTTCTATTTCTGAGTTGCAGCTACTACCCAGCAACTCCGACATTTTGCAGATTTTTTATTTTATAGACAATCCTTCCAGGATTGACATGAGGTAGCCTTTGGGAGCTGAGATCTTCAATACCAATGTTGTATTGGGTCATAAAATTGTACATCCATGTATTTGACATATGTAGCATGCAGTTTCTCTATAGAATTGTGTTGTCATAGCTTGGGCAGACTTGTGTAGCAGTATTTTATCATGATTTATGTACATGTATCTTGAGGCTGAGCATTGCCTATATTGAGTGAAATTTTCCTCAAGGTATTATATCCATTTGTTACTATTATTTCATAATAAGATGGCTATTGATTTCTCTCACATTTATATGAGTTGAGTGTCACTGCTACTCCATTGTTGTGTTTGCATATTACTGGGTCTCGAACTTTAGAATATCTTGAGATATTCTCATTGTTGTAGCATTTTCTTGATTTGGGATATTACACTGTTAAATCTTCTAATTTTGTAAAAACAACAAGTTTAGATCCCAAAAAACCTTCTGCTGATCCTAAAATAGTAGATCCAAAAAGTGTTACTTCAGAAACATATGATGATAATTCTAAGTCTAAAATAACATTTACTGCTTCACAAACAATCCTTGAAAATAAAGTTAGAAGTAGTAAAACAAAAGAAACACAAACAGAGAATCCCAAAACACTTGAAAATGAAAAAAAAACTATAAAAAAGCAAGACAAATGAACACAAGCTATAGTTACTAAAGAAGAATTGATTCAAATCAATAAAACTCAACCTACATTCAACATACAATCAGAAATTGCAAAGCTTAAAATACCAATTCCTTTGACTGAATTAGTAAAAAATGACTTGTATAAATGAACCATAACTGAAACATTAAATATGAATGATGGAGAAGACTCCATAAATCTAAATCATGATCAACTAGAGTTGATTTTTGGCCTAGATGTGTATGGAAAACATGCAGATGGTGCAGTTCCTCCATTTTATATCAGTCTCACCATTCATGATCAGATTCTATATAACATAATGCTAGATTCAGGAGATTCCCATAATCTAATGGCCAAAGCCATCATGGAAACTCTGAATCTGGAAATTACAAGGCCATACAAAGATTTGTTTTCTTTTGATTCAAGTAAAGTTAAATGTATAGGTTTAATCAAGGATTTATGTGTAACACTAGTTCAATACCCTGGTAAGAGTATATTAATGGAAATTGTAGTAGCTGATATCCCACCAAAATATGAAATGCTAATTTCTTGCTCATGGGGAGAAAATTTGTAGGGATTTCTACAATTGGACATGTCTTATGCTACTATATCAGTGTTTTTCCAGCCTAAAAAGTTATATAGGGAGACATTAATGAAGTACATGGTCAGTAGTGCTGAAAGATCTATTAACTACCCAGTCTACTCTACACCAACTGAACTTGATTCTTTTATCCTATGTAACTCTGAGACAAATTTAATCCAAACTGAACTAGTAGGTAAAAAGAGAACACCAAACAATGATAATATTTTTCATGAATCTCTATGGCATTTAGACTTTGATGGTTCAGTGAACAAGTTAGGAGAAGGAGCAGGAGTCTGGATAAAAAATATGGAGACTAATCATTCTGAAGGTCATGCTTTCAGGCACAATTTCAAATGTACAAACAATATAGTTGAGTATGAAGCCCTCATCCTAGGACTCCAAATCATTAGGAACTCAAGAGGAAAAAGAATTTTAATCATGGGAGATTTAGATTTGATCATAAAAAAAGTAAATGGAATTTATTCTGTTTATAATCCTAGACTAAGCATATATAGAGACATTGTCATAGACTTAACTGATGATTTATTGGAATGTAATTTTGCTGCTATACCTAGAAAACAAAATATACAAGCTCATTGTCTTGCAACTTTTTCCAGTACATGAAATTTACCATTCCAACCTAATCACAGATATATTATTGAAGTCAAACATAGGCCAATAATTCCAGATAATCTTAAGTATTGGAATTTTTTTTCTTAGGATGAATAGATTTACAAGTTTATGAACAATGAAGGAGAATTTTAGAATTGTATTATAGATACAAATTGTACTATAAATCATGATTTGGATTGTGAAATAGATTTAAATAACTTAGATGTAAATAGAATAAAGTTTTATAAACCTACTAGATTTAGTCAAGCTGACATAGATAGCTTAGCAAAAGTAGAGATTGAAGAAATTATTGAAGATGAATCAGACATATTGAGTCTTAAGGATACTTTTTTACTTAAAGGTTTAACCCCCTTAGAAGATATTTTTGACTCCAATGATGTAGCTAGAAAACCAAAAATGGAGCAAGTAAGATCTGACATAGAATAATGTAACATTAGTAAAGAGTTAAAACAAAAAATAATCAAACTCTCCAAAATTTTACCTTAACAAGAGAAGGATAAATATATTGAGCTTTTAAAGGAATATCAAGATGTGTTTGCTTGGAGTTATGAAGATTTAAAATCTTATGATACAAACATAATCCAACATAAAATTCCAATAAAAGAAGATCAAAAGCCATTCAATTTTTTTTTGAGAAGGATTAACCCTGTGCTATTACCTTTGGTTGAAAAATAAGTTAAAAGAATGTATGATGCCCAGATCATTGCACCAATTAGATATTCTGATTGGGTTTCCAACTTAGTCCCAATGAGAAAGAAAACATGAGAAATTAGATTGTGTGTTGACTTTAGAAATCTTAACAAATTATACTTGAAGGATAATTACCCTTTACCTAAAATGGAACATATATTACAAAGGGTAGTGGGTTATTCAAGGATTTCACTATTAGATGGTTTTTCAGGATACAACCAGATCCTAGTCCAAGAAGAAGACCAAGCTAAAACAACATTTACTACTCCTTGGGGCACTTTTATGTATATAAAAATGCCTTTTGGTCTATTGAATGAAGGAGCAACCTTTCAAAGGGCTATGGACATATCCTTTGCAGGGAAATACATGATTTCTTAGTAATTTACTTAGATGACATTACTGTGTTTTCCAAAACATATAATGAACACTTGGATCATTTGAGACACATTTTTATTAAGTGTAGGAAATATGGCATCTCTTTAAATCCTAAGAAAATCCTATTTGGATTAGAAGAAGGTAAGTTACTAGGACACATAATCTGAAAATAAGGAATTAGAATAGATCTTGCTAGGATAGAAGCAATTCTGAACATCAGCCCACCAAGAAACATCAAAGAATTACAAGCATTTTTAGGTAAGATAAATTTTTTAAGAAGATTCATATATAACTTAGCTGAGATAATTAGAGAATTGAATAACATGCTAAAAAAATATTCAGTTCTTAAATGGACTATTGAGGCTAAAAAATCATTTGACTCTATCAAACAAGCCTTAACCAAAACTCCAGTCCTAATAAGACCTGATTTTAAGAAATATTTCATGATTTTTTTAATTGCTTCAGAACACACCATTGTTGCACTTTCACTGCAGAAAAATGACCAAGGATTTGAAAAACCCATATATTTTTTTAGTAAGGCCCTTAGAGATGCCCCTTTGAAGTACAACATTATGGAAAAACAAGCCCTAGCTTTGGTAAAGGCTATTAAAGACTTCAGAGTTTATATTCTCTACTCACATATTATTGCCTATGTACCAAATTCTATAGTTAAAGACATTCTTACTCAAGATGGTTCTGATGGAAGAAGAGGTAAGTGGATTGCCACTATTTTAGAATATGACATAGAGATAAAACCCACAAAGCTCATTAAAGGTCAAGGATTAGCCAGAATTATGGCTGAATCAAATTGTAATGCCCTAGATATAAATTTTATTGCTCAAGTAGATAATCAGGAAGAGATGGCGACTCCATCGATCAGTGAAGCCTTCTTAGACTCACCTTGGTATACAAATATCATATTTGTATCACAAAACTTACAAGCTCCTCTTGGATTGTCAAGAACCAAAGCTAGATTTTTAAAACTTAAAGCAGTAAGATTTTGTATCTTAGATATTACACTTTTTTGGAGAGATCATAGTGGGATTTTACTAAATTGTTTACTAAAGGAAGAAGCTGACAAAATACTTGAAGAATTTCATGCAGGTGATTGTGGAGGAGATTTATACTGGAAAACTACTATAGAAAAGATCCTGAGACCTGGTTTTTACTATCCTACCTTGTTTGATGATGTCAAAAAATATGTTACTTCATGTCATAAGTGCCAAATTTTTTAGGGTAAGAAGAAATTATTACCCCTCCCTTTAAAGCCTATTTCAACTGAAATGCCATTTCAACAATGGGGTTTAGACTTCATTGGTGAAATTCACCCGCCCTCTTCAGGCCAACATAAGTGGATTTTGACAGCCACTGATTATTTTACCAAGTGGATTGAAGCCATACCCTCCAGACAATCCTTAGATACTATCATTATTTCCTTCCTAGAAAACAACATTCTTTCAAGATTTGGATGCCCCCAAAAGTTAATTACTAACAATGCATCAGCATTCAAATCCAATAAAATGATTTATTTTTGCCACAAATACCATATTACCCTAGGCCACTCCACTACATATTACCCCCAAGGTAATGGCCTAGTTGAATCCTCAAACAAGAGCCTTGTAAATATCATCAAAAAGTTACTTGAAGACAATAAAAAGACTTGGAATAAGAAGTTAGTCATTGCCTTATGGGCAGATAGACTTACTACTAAAAAATCCATTGGTACTTCACCTTACCAACTAGTTTATGGAATGGATGTTGTTTTTCCTTCCTCCCTAGGTGTACTAGTGATGAAAATTATCCAAGAATTACAGGTTGAAACAAATGACATCCAAAGAAGGATAAATGAAATATTCACTTGCAACAAACAAGGGAATAATTTTATATTAAATCTCAAGTCATTCAGGATAAGATCAAGAAAATATATGATAAAAATACTAAAGAGGATGATTTTTACATAGGAGACAAAGTGTTAAAATGGGATTCTAGAAGAGAAGACAAAGGAAAACATGGAAAATTTTATTTTTTATGGAAATGACCTTATGTAATTTATGGATATAGAGGTAATAATGCTTTCTTTCTGAAAGAATTGGATGGAACAGATCTGCAATAAGGACCAGTTAATGGCAGAATGCTAAAGCACTACTACTCCCCTGAGTTAACAAATAGTTAGTTTTTATTCACTTTTATCATTGTACATATACATTGCAAAGTTTAGATTGTATTTGGTGTTTCCTTAGCAAAGTTGAAGCCCGAAGAGAAGGCCCTAAGATTTTAGAGGTGAATATCATAAATATGAATAAGTTGCAGATATCAGAAGACATTTACAAGGTCATCACAGTCAAATTTCAAAGGCTACTAGTCTCAGAGTTCTTGATATTTCACTAGGAAATGTCATCCCCATGTGGAGCCACTGTTAGGGTCCTATAATAATAGGGTTCATAAAATTTTGAATTGACTTTTATAGTCTTGTAAATATGTACATACCTTGCTTTCTGCAAGTTGTTTTCCCATATTTTGAAAAAATGAAAGATAATAAAAAATTAAAAAAGAGGGTAAAATGTCCTAAAAAAAATATCAAAGGACTTGGAAAAATATATACCCCAAAAGAAAAAGAGATGAAAATAAAACCTAAAAGTGAGCAAGTCCAAATTCCACTACTTTAATTTTTACTGCAAGAATAATGATTATGTGTAGAGCGTCAATAAATGCCATAATCCATGATCAGTTAAACAGTTTAATCTTAACTTTTCATGTTTTCAATTTCATGTTTTAGATAGAGAATAAGCATTTGTCAAACAGTTTAAACTTGAAAAATCAGTAGATAGGTAGAGAATAATGAGGAGCTCAACAGTTTAATCTGAGCCCTCAGATGAAATAATGTAGATTTATATAGTTTTATGCTTTGGAAGAAAATTTTTTAAGGTTGAAAACCTAAATGCACCTACAAAATGAAGAATAAATGTTAGAAATAGAAATTAGGGAGGTAGAAAGCAGTGGATCAATCATGTAAATAATACATCATCGAGAAAAATCACTAATTTCTCCTCCTTTATGAGTATTTAGTATTCTAAGCTACCAGTCAAACAGGCTCAGAGCATTTCTCTGACTTTTGTTGGGACCAGACCCAAGGCTCGATGACTGGTTAGTTAAAAATATTGAGTTCTTATGTTAAACCCACATTTATCATCATGTACCCTTCATTTATAAATTAGAACCCCTTTTTCCTAAGTAAAGACACATTCTTACTTAGTAAAATTGTAACCCCTAAAATAATTAACTTCATTCCTTCATAAGCATTCATAAAAACCCACAAAATTACATTTATCCTAAGTATTAGTGAAAGAAATATAAAGATGAGAAATGTTTGATTTTATACTATACTTAGAGATAGTATGTATTTTGCTTTTATTACACTACCCTTTCATATTAACCTTTAACATACTTTTATTAAATCCCTAAGAAATACCCTCCCATACTTATTAATTCCTTATATCTAAATACCCAAAAAAACCCACTATTATAAAATTTAAACCAAAGTATATTATCCCATGTGCGCAAATAAAAACCCCAAATTATAAACCCTTTGGTCTAAAAACTAGCGTTATTGAAATATCCCACCCTTATTGTTTGAAAACTGTAAATGGTTTAAAAAACTATATAATATAATTTAACTTGCCCGCATATGTTTTATTAAAACAGTTCGAAAACATTAACCCCGCCTATACCATTATTAAAACATTTCATATATGTTTTAAACTATATAACCACCACCATATATTAACTCTTCCGCTGCATATAACCAGACTCGGTCCCACCTTTTCATTTCAAAGCAACTCTCAAAAAAATCATGACCATTCACTTTAAACCTTTAGATCTGATGAAAAAAAGATGATATTGCATAGAAAAGATGCAAGACCGTCTGACAACCAAAGCCACGCGAAATGGGAGGTTTCACCCATTTCTCTCTCCTCTACATGGCATTCCCTCATTCGATCGTGTTATTCAAGGTTAAAACAACTTACCACTTGAAGCCTGCGCGATAACCATCGTTTTTAAAAGCCTTTGTAATCTGAAACCGCCTCCCGCCGGACAAGACCCGCATTCAATGCAAATTGATAAATTTTAATAAAACCTTTGGTTAAACCTTTATTCACTTATCTTTCATGCCTAATCTCTGTATTTTTTTCCCAACTTTATAAACCTGTTAACGCCGGTTTCTACAATTTCTTTTGCCCAAAACTTCCAAAATTTTCCAAAATACACCCGTGAAGACTATTGAGGAGCTGCACCTACTCCAGATGAACTGCTAAAGCCATCAATTCAACCAGAAACTATAAAAACCGTTTCGAAGCTGATACCTACATTAAAACAGGTATTTTTCTAAGAATTCAACTTGCAACCAAATTGAAAAAACCTTTTTAAAAGAAAGAGAAGAATTTTAAGTGAAGAAATTGACTAATTCAATTTCCAAAAAGTCCCAAAAACATGCCAAATTGTGGCAAAATTTTCCCAGAAACCCTATTTTTCTACTGCGCGGTATTTTCAAGAAAATTCATCAATTTTTCACAGTTTAATGATCCATTTCAGGCTTTGAAATAAGCCGGAAATCCTCCGCAGGTGCCCTAATATTCTGTAACCCTTTTCAACGGACTTTTAGCCCATTTTTCAGTCCAAAAAACTCAGAAAACCCTTGTTTTCTATTTTAGACCAGTTTTAAAGCCTCAGAACTTCTTTGATAAACCTAATTAGGCAGAAAACCCAAAAAGAGACTCCATTTTGCCAAATTTTCCCAATTAAGCCTCTACTATAGTAAAATTGCCTCTGCAAAGTGTTTAAACTTGTAGAATCAAAACAAGATCCCTAAAAAGCAGGGTGTAAGAAAGCCTGAAGGTTCAAAATCTCCTAAACCTACTCCATCCATGACTCCAAATACTACAATTGTGGTCAATCCATTACAACCCCTAGCTGTTGATATTGAACAAATTCCCCTAGCTGATATTGACTACAAAATAGATGATCCCATAGTTTAATTCAATTTGTTAGATATCCATAACTGGTGTTTTGAGAAGTATTTAGATGATCATGAAGAAATTCATCTTTGGGAATCCAATCTGCCCAAATATGTAGTCCCTCTGACTCACCCCTGTCAAGAAATTACCAGATTATGTCACTAGTACTATATTCCTGAACAAAGAGCTATTGTGAATGCAAATAAAGAGGTCCCATTTACCATCACTGCAGAGTCATTAAACCAAATGTTGCAGCTTCAATTAGACCCCCAAGTAGTCCCTTTGTCTATTGAGGCCCTAACTAAGCTATACATTGGCCTAGAATTTCCTAAAAGGTTTATGATTTTTCAAACTTCTTTTCCCCTGCATGTTGAAATTCCCAAGTTAAATCCTCCATATTCAACTGCAAAATTCCCTGAAGGTTCAGGGCATGTAATTTCCATGCTTTCCTTCATACTTGGGTTTTTCACTGATGAGCACACCGATGAGTCTATCTTGGGATTTATGTCCACCTTTTCTCCAGGTCAACCACCTTCAATTATATTTTACTATGTTGGTTTCATTTCTAATAGTATTCACTATCAATCGACTAATTTACAGCTGGAAGGAGTATTCAGATATGCCTCCTATCTTTTCCACATGTTTTTTTCTTCGAATCAGATAAATTTCCAATTTCACTTCGAAATTTGGATATAGAAGGAAAAAATCTATCTGTTATCTTTTGGACATCCATACTCATTAAAAAAAGGCAAATATTTTAGTTATTCATATTTTGCAGAGTTGTTTTTAAATCCAGTAACCACCATGTTAACTAAAAAAGGGCAGCCTAGAATAGGTGAGGAAATGAAGAAAATATTGCAGTTATCAGAAAAAATCAAATTTGGTGATTGGTATTTGTATGAGAAATTCACTGAAACCAGAGTCTTTGGGTCAAACTCGTTTCCTTACAAGTTACCCAAAAATCCATCAATGAGGATCTTTGCCTTGGAATACATTAGGCAGATCCTAAATTCTGATTCTATTAACTTCATGGCAGCCAAAAAGAAGACCCACTTCAAACTTAAAAATCAAATTGTGCCATTCATATGTAATCATAGAGATGCAGAAAAGGAAGCATCAAATCAACTACTGGAATATAAATTAGAAGAAATTTTCCCATTGAATTATGATCTACAAGGGATCTTAAGTAAAATAAGGGTAAAATGTGAATTGACACCGTTTATCCATGAATCAAAACAAAAAATAGAGAATTTTTCTAATCAAATTGAGTGGGTTGAAAACACTTTAACGGAGGTAGTAAACCAAAGGAATACTAGTCACACTTTGGAAATTGCCAAACAACCAAAGACATCCACTAAGAGAATCAGAGAAGAGGGAGCTTATACTACAGAGACTACAACAGAAACAAAGTTCAAGATCATTTATAACAAAATGCCAAAATTAGATACAACAGCTAAAGGTAAAGTGACAATATATGTTGAAGAAACAGAGCCCTTGAATACCAACACTGATTTACCGTAGACCAATGTAGCTACTGTAGTTATCAGTGAAGCAAATCAGAATGAAGAACACATGAATAATGAAGATACACAGATGATGGAAAGGCAAACAAATATGGAGGCTTCTTCCTCACATTCAACTGAGGAAAAGGATTTGGATATTAAGGAGAAATACAAACAAGACAAATTCAAGAATGAGGAAATCAAAACTGAAATATATTCTCAGTTTTTGAAACAAAAGCCAGGTAATAAAAACAGGTTCCTATCAGCATTTGATTATTCAACTAAAAAATTGATTATGTTAGTATTACAACCCACAGTATCAGTGCCAAAGACAATTTTTGACTATAAAAAAGTTGATATGGAAGTAGCTACAGATAAAATCCATGAATTAGATCAAATTTAGTTTCATAGGCAAACCTCATATATGTTGTATTCCAAAGTCACAACAAAAGCTATAAGCGCTGATAAGTTTCAAAATACCATCTCTAATATGCAAGATCAAATGAAGATGGATAAAGCTTCATTATATGGAAAGGGTTTAAGGATTAAAGCCTTAGAAGATTTAGTATTGAAGGTAGGATATGATCCTACAAACATCAAAGCAGCAGAACATTGATGAAAAAGAAAAATGAGGATATAGCTGCCTTGAGGAAACAACTCAAACTTCCTCAAAGTGAGCATCCTCAAACAAGGAAGTCTTACAGGAACAAAAGGAAAAATATGAAATGATGAGTTTAATACTTCAACTGACAGCTCAGTAAGGAAATGGAAGTACAGATGGACCAAATTGTCCAAGAAAAGGAGACAATAAAAGAATCAGTGATTCCTACAGTCATCCCAGTCATCACTGCAACAGTGCCTTCAACTTTAGGAGAAAAGTTGGCAGCCAAAGAACCACTGGCCACTGCAGTTCTAGTGACTTCTTCAACAAATATAACTATTGAATCCTCCACAAGAAAATTGCAACCTACAGATGAAAGCAGTCAACTAGTGAAAGAAATGGAAGAGATGTCCTTGAAGACAAATGAAATTAACAGATTAACAAATATGATTGAAAATCTTGAGAAGAAAAATGAATCAACTCAGATAGATGCTAAAATACATGAAACAAATGCAAACATATTGAGTGAAGAGGTAAAGAAGTTACAAAAAGAATTAACTCTCAAGGATCAGATACCATACATAAAAAATTACCTATGAAATAATATAATTTAAGCCATCCATGATGTATGGCCTTCAATTCAAGTAATTTTTGAGCAAATAGAGTTATTATTGATAGCCCAAGTAGAAATCCAAAAGACACAAGCTGATTTGGCTGATAAACCAGAACAGGCTGTAAGATTAATCAATTTCCTCAACAATAAGAATAGACACAAATTGGATGAACTAAAAATAAAGGATAGGACAAAAACTATCCTAGAAATTAGGAAAGTTACCACCAAAAGAAATTTGATGAGGCAGCTTGAAGAGAAATGTGAAGGTATGAATACTGCTATAACCAGATTCATGGTTAAGTTCACCAATTTAAGACAAAATGAACTTCCTGATATCATGGTTATTAATGATAAGTTAATGGCTCAAAATGATTATGACAAGGAGATAAGAGACTATGCCAAGGAGCAGGTGAATAAGCCAACAAGTCAAGGCATTCCCAAAAAAAAAGTATTGCTGAAAAGTTTTGAAGATTTGTTTTATTTGCAGTATGAGATCAAACACTTATTTGTCATAAAGCCCACATTTGCTAGGTATACTGAAGCTGATGAGAATTTTAGGAAACTCAAAAATATTAAAATTCCTAAAAATGAGGATTGGAAAGCATTGACTGATTTATTATGAAGAATGAAAGATAAACAAGTGAAAAAGGAAAAATCTGTTTGCTGATTTCACTGTCAAAATAGATTTTACAGCAATAAAGCAGTTTGACTAAAGGTTAAAGAGTATATAAAATGAAAGAGTATCAATAAGAAAGAGTATCAGTGAAGGCAAGTTAGATTCTAAAAAATATCTAAAGAGTCATCAAAGAAGGCACATAAGCAGCCAGCTGCTTCTTATCCTAAAACAATTTCTATTTCTTTTGAATAACATAGGATAGCTTGTTGATTTGTTAAGCAACTGTCACTATTATTGTTGTAAGATATTTTGTTTTCCTAAATTAACTCCTAGAAGTCATCTAGGATATTTTTTAAAACATTAAGTATAAATACTTCACTCTTTTGAAGTATTTTGTGTGGAATAAAATTATTGGAGATTATTATAGATATTTTGTTGACTTGAAGGCTTTGGATTTCGATTTTAAGTAGCAGACTGGATCAAATATTTGGCATCATACTTCAGGATCCCTATGATAAGCTATCTAGAGTGAAGTACTCTATAAAACTTGTCATTGTTATTCTTCTTTTGTTACATGCATACATTTGTGTTTTAATTCTAAATCTGAATGTATAACTAGGAGTATTACTACAGGACATGTTAATAGCACCCTGTTTTTAACTAGTTATCATTTCTTTGTTTTCTTCTGATCTCTGGTGTACGGAACCCTTAATTTCTCCCTCTCTCATTTTACCTCTATCTACTACTTCCCTTTTCCAGATCAAAGGACCCTTAAGTGCCTTTTATCCCGATCATACCACCTCACAAAGCCAATTTTCTAAGATCTCCAAGGATTATCTATCTTTCCCTGAAGACATTTGACCTTTCAGGCATTCATCCTAGTTCTGTTAGCTTGACTTAGACTCCATAACCCAATGGAAAAATATATTTCCCTCTATCTATCCCTCCAAGTGAAATTTTCCCACCAAATCCAACAAAACCAAACCAAAATTTCACTTTCATAGCTAGCCTAATATTCACAAATTAAAACAAAGTTAAACTTTAAAGAGAGAGCCCTATCTGAACCTTAGGAAGTCTAGATCCTAGAGTTTGAAGTAGGTTTGTGGTTACCTCTAGTATTCTTTGACTAAAAACCAAAATCCCACAACTTAAGAATTTACTAGAGTGATAACAGACTGACACCTTGCACTAGATTTTACAAGATGGACATAAAAAATGTTTTTCATAGCATGGCTACTTCATTTTATGACAATTTTTCTACGAAACTATTAATAGTTTCGTAGCGAAAACTACCTCTTTACAATGTAAAACGCTATGAAAAGAGGAAAAAATGGCTAAAGTGACCTTTTTGAATTCAAAAGCTTGGGAAATGAAATATGTCAGCAAATGATGACTGATGGGACATGATATGACTTGAATGGAGGTGGTTTTGAAATTTAGGATAGGTTTAAAGATGAAAAAATTTAAATTTTCCTATACCAACTTATGATAAATGAACTCTATGACCATACCTTTGACAAATGAACTCTATGACCATGTCAAATGACGTTTCACATTTTTCTGAGTGATAAAAGTAGAGTTGGCTAAAATATTTTATTTTTGACATTGAAGCCTACCAAATGGCAGTCTTGGACATGATTGAGATAGGATATGGCCAAGCTAATAGCCTTTCCATCTTGGAACAACCTTGTCTAGTTGAGGAAGTTGGTGATTCCATTAGATGTTGTCTATGTTGAGGAGAACACTTTGTAGAATACTATGAAAATATGGTGACTTGATTAAATGATTTGGTGACTCGTAACAAGGTTGGGTCGAATGTCTTAGGGAGTAAGATGAAAGACCCACATTCACCACAAGCTTTGCAAATGGTTGGGTCATACCAAGAATTCTTAATGAGTGAAGTGAAGGAGGGATATGCACAACACATTAAGAATAACACATAGAATTACCAGCAATATTTTGTGACAATAATAGAGCTGTCTAACATGGTTACGAGGAGAGGTAAATCAATTGAGTGCTTCCTTGGCTACCAGGAACACATCATAGAAACCTATAACATTGGAAAATTTGTTACAAGGAATCCTTGGAAAAGACGAATCATCTCAAGGGAATAAAAATAAACTTTCTCTAGGAATGATTCTTGTAGAAGAGGATTGTAGGCCTTAGTGGTAATTTTGCGGAATGGAATTTCTCTTGGAGTGCATCCATGAGGAAGAAAAAACAATGAACAAATGACCAAAATTCCTGAAAGAAGAAGAAATTTCAAACCTTTGCAAAGTTATAGAACTATCTAAAATAAAATTTCCTCCACAATATATAGCCAAGGTGTGACCCCTAAAATGATCACGTTAGGTAAGAAACTTATCTCATGGTGATGTAGAATCCACTGTTTTACATGAAAATTTCACAAGCTTGGAGGATAAGAACTATTTTCCTAACTCCTTTGAAAATTAAGGGCATACCAACACATACATTAATGAAAAGTGCAATTTAGGTTTTGACATCCTCAATCTAGAATATGAAGAACATATGCCAACATCCACAACAACCGACACCAATTTTTTTTATGTTAAGAGGTCAATCAAAAAACAGAGACAAATGCCATCTTTTCTTTGATATCTTAGAGGTTGAGTTTGACTATTTCAAAGAGTATTTAGAAACCAGGAATTTAAACATTGATCCTTGTGATCCTTCGAGTGAGGAAAACACCAATGTACAAGTTAAAAATTGGTTTGTATATGATATTATATGATTTCAAAATCCTCCCTTGCAAGTGTGATAGTTATCCCAAGCACATTAGGTTCCAATAGCAATGTTGTGGGTAGAAGAAGTACTACTACAACGGGAGCCATATATAGAAGAGAAGTCTGCCAGCTCGGAGAAGGCCTTGCCTTTGATTCCTTGTTTAGGTTTTCAACAAGATATCAAAGTTATGGTTGTGCCCGGGAATTCCCTATCCCTACATCTAAATGGCTTACGTGTAGGAAGAGTGGATATTATAATTAAAGTGTCAGAGAAGTTTTGATAGATACTGCTATGAAGACTTTAGAAACAAGGTACATACAGAGGCATGTTTTAAAATATATGTAGGATATCATGGTTAAATATGATGGGATTATCAGGAAATCACTTGGGGATGTTATTCAATTTATATATGTTGAAGATGGTATGGATGATGCTTAGATTGAGTCACAAAACCTTGATTCTCTAAGATGAAAAAGAACAATTTTGAAAATTCTTATAAATATGAACTTGATCAAGAAAATTGGAATCTTAGTAACATGTTACCAGAGCACGTGGAAGATTTGAAAACAATCTGTGAGTTCCACAATGTTTTTCATGCGAAAATGAAAAAAATAGAGTCAAATAGATGACAACTAGCCACAGAGATTGTAACCACTGGAGATAATGTGTGGCCTCTGCCTATAAATCTTAAGAGGCTCATTTGGAAAAATCAAAAGACATTCAAAATTGATATGAGAAAACCATAATATATGCATCCCATGGAGATTGTAGAAGCAATTGATACGCTTCAGGAAAGACTTAAGGTTGTTCCCAGTGATGACCCCATGAGTATTGAAGCACAGAAGAATGCCATTATGTTTTTCAACATTATACTTCAAAGTACATTTTCTAGTAATCATGTGTTGAAGGAGTACCACCTTACAATTGAATCATTTGAATGCCTAATTGGTGAGATAGAATCTCATTTTTCACAGTGCTTAGTTGCTCCAAATGAGATGATTGGCTATGTTGCAGCACAATCCTTTGGTTAAACAGCTACACAGACGACACTTAATACTTTCGATTATGCTGGTGTCAGTGAAAAAAATGTTTGTCTTGGTGTCCCCATGCTAAGGAAAATCATAAATGTGGCAAAGAATATTAAAATTCCATCATTGTTTGTGTACCTAAAACTTGAGCTTAACACAACAAAGGAAAGGGCCAAAAATGTGCAGTGTACTTTAGAGAACAAAACCTTGAGAAGTGCTACAGATGCTACTAAATTGTGGTATGATCCATATCCAATGAGTACTAACATTGAGGAGGATGTTGACTTTGTCAAATTATATTATGTAATGCCAGATGAGGATATTGCACCAGAAAAAATATCTCCGTGGCTGATCCATATAGAATTGAGGAGAGAGATGATGGTTGATAAAAAAAATGAGTATGATAGACATTGCGGAAAAGATTAACCTTGAGTTTGATGATGATTTGAGATGAATTTTTAATGATGATAATGTAGAAAAAAAATATTCTACATTTACATATTATGAATGAAGAAGGTCCTAAAGGAGAGGGACGAAACACAAATTTTGAAGATGATGTGTTTTTAAAAAAAAATGAAATTAACATGCTTACATAAATGGCTTCTAAGGGGAATTCCAGATATCAATAAATTTGCTATCAAGTCTCAAAAAATCAACAAGTTTGATAAGAATGATGGATTCCAGATTGAGATGGAATGGATGCTAGACACAAAAGGTGCAATATGTTAGCTGTGATGTGTCATGAAGATGTGGACGCTACTATGAGAAATAGTAATCACTTGATTGAAATTGTTGAAGTGCTTGGAATTGAGGCTATGAGGAATCCTCTTCTGGATGAGCTTCGAGTTGTGATATCTTTTCATGATTCATATGTGAACTATAAGCATCTAGCCATCTTATGTGACACAATGACATATCGAGGTCATTAGATGGCTATTAATCGACATGTTACAAATCGTAATGACACAGGACCAATGATGAGATGTTCATTTAAGGAGACTATGGATATCCTTTTGGAAGCTACTACATTTGCTGAGGAAGACCATCTCAGCAATGTTACAGAAAAAATCATGCTTGGCGAATTGGCTCCTATTGGTACCGGTAATTATACCTTGTATTTGAATGAAAATATGTTGCAACAGGAAATTGCACTTCACCTACCTAGCTATATAGAAGGTTTAGAATTTGGCATGTCACCAAATCGGTCTCTTTTCCATCCTCGATGAGTTATCTCCACTCCCTCTCTGGAATTATGAGAGGATTCTCGTATATAGTGTTATTTTTCAAGTACGTCCTATAGGTGTCCCGCATATATTTTAGATATTTTCCAACTACCTGGGCGACCATTGTTCTATCAAATGTTCCTGCCACAAAAAGGCCTTCTAGATAATCTATAAGTTATTTTTTCAGGTTGGAATTATGGGAATTCCACCTTGTGTGTATGGTTGGACCAAAAATTACCAATGCCTTGCTCTCCAAGGCCCTATAGAAACCATTGTTTCCTACACAGAAAAATATATTATCATTAATTTAAAGATAATAATCATGATAAAATATGTTTTAGTTGGAGAAAATGAAAGAGTTGAAATATTAAAACTTACCTAAGATTTGTACTTGCTTTATAGGAACACCTTCACTGTTCACCAAAAACGTGCCTAGAATGGTCCCCGTGGAGGTGACATGTGTATCCCCAAGAAATGCAATCACAAAGCTAGCCATATCATCCTCATCACTGCCACCATGTTCAATGGTTGGTTGTGTGTCTTCTTGGTGGTGTGTATATTTCCTGCTACCTAAAGGCGTACGAGGTGTACTAGAGGGTTCCTCGAGAATCATTTTCCTTTGTGTCCCACTACCACCAACACCGGGGACAACAAGTTGCAGAAAATGCTACATATGAAATAAATTTTTTGTTAGTTTAGTTAATGTAAAAGTTATAAATCAACCTATCACAATTGATATTATGCATAACAATAAAAATATCCTTTTTATTTTTTTATATTACCTCATATGTCTGAAGATGGGTCATAACTTGTAATATCATTTCTTCTAATTTAGGTGTTTGAGGCACAAAGTCTATTAAACGCTCAAGTTCCTTGTTTGCATTTAGAATTTTTTTCGTAGCAAAACAAATGGACTTGGGGATGAATACAAATCTTCCTTCTTGATGGAATCCTGATGTGCATCATGGCCATACGTCTTCATATTTGAACAGAATTAACATTATTTCAATTATGTAAACAATTAAAATACCTGAAGCTAGAGCATAGTTTGCACTTTACATGTTCTTCGGTTGTTCCCTTTCCATGATCATCCTACCACATTATAAAATAATAAGAAGCGTGATATATATATATATATATAATTGTTATTTAAAGACAAAGAAACTAATTTGAAAGCGAAATTGTTATTTGCTTACGTGTCCTGAGGTTTTTCCTGTGCCACAATCAGTCTGCCACATTGCAATAAAATAAAAAATGTGAAAACTTGAAAACAATATCTAACTTGAAAACACAAAATGAAAACTGGAAGAATTTCTAAATTTACCCTTCTAATACATAAACTTTGTGCATTAAAGAGTACAACTTTACCATCAAAAAACATTCTAGTTTAAAGATAATAAACAGTAAATAATAAATATTAAGATCATATCATCATACAACACAACAATTTCTGCACAATTCATGCCCAATGTTACCATTTTCAGTGTTGTGTTGATGCTCAGTTGGGGGATTTCAAAATCAAAACATGTAAAACAACAATAGTGTATCAAATACATCAGCATAATTTGATTAAAATAAATGAGCATAAATCTGATTAAATATGTGAATTGATATGACTATTAAATCTTAGAAAACAACACAGGTAGAAGAGAAAAAAAGATACTAGGAAAAAAAAATAGGATCAAACCCTTTCTTCTAAAATATGATAGTTTAGAACCTTAAAACCTCACAAGAACAAGAGAGAAACAAACCACATTATCACAATGTGCTATATCAAGAAGGTCACAAGATCACAAGATGAGATGTTACAATTTTTAGCTTGAGTTGTGCATTTTTACACAATTCAAGTGAGGCATCCTCATAGGGGTTATGGACTCACATAACAAGGGAACCACCACAAGAGGGTTAACTAAGCCTACATGTTAATTTTGACTAGCTTGGACTTAATGATGATCGAGTACGTTGTTAAGGCAATCCTTGATGTGAAGTAATTGGTTCAATTCCCTACCGCAATCTGGGTGACGTATTTGGACTTGATCATGAAAAGTGTAGTCGTACCCAACTTACAAAAAAAAATGTGTTTCAAATAAATTGCATTCAAAATTTTTACATCAGACATACTAGTTTGGGACTGTGGGAATCAAATTCATGCAAAAACATTGAAACTATGTTGAGTTGCCAACTAGCAAAAATTTCTACATGCCTACCCAAAGATCATAAGAACCCAATCTAAATTGGCCCAAGTAATTGCGAAGAGCATACACCCAATGAAAAGTAGCACCAACATCCTCTGCGATACCAATCAACTCCACAATGGTATCATACGATCAACTGTAGATAACAATGAATCTACAAATGTAGCTCAAAAACAAAGGCAAAATTTTGATATAAGTTTTTGTTTGAGGAGGATGCTCAAGAACAATGGAGAGAAAAATAATGAACTTCAATTTTTAAGTGAAGTCCTATTTTTTCCTTTAGTCTATTCTATCGCTTAGTGCTGTTTCTCTTATTAGCACTCTTATTAAAGCACATATATTCAAAGGAGTTATTTGTTCAAAAAGCATAGATTTCTTCTTAAGTAGTATAATGGGTCATAAAGTTATGTTTAAAGGTCATGATTAGGAAGTCATGTTTATAAAATATTCATTGTAGTGAGTTGGGACAATTTTCCCAACCGTCATCTCACCAAGGCCTTGATTAGTACAAGAGACCTCCCTATTTTTCAAACCGAGTTAGCATTACGAGTGGAGGCATCATTGCTCACATTTTGCTTCAACCTCCATTCTACTAATCACCTATACATCTAAATATAAAATTCTTCTTGATAAAATTATTTCAGGCTTTGTCAAACTACATTAGCATTACGAGTAGAGGCATCATTGCTGGCCATTTGCTCCTGCCTTCTTTCTATTAATTAATTATACATATACATCTCAAATTGTGCTTGGTAAAGATGATTTCACCCTTTTTACTCTATTCTCTTGAATTTTGTTTTATGCGTTTTCCTTTTCATTTGAGTCAAGTTCACATTTTTGAGCCATTTCATTGTCATCACCCTAAACTAATAGCCACAGAGAAAATAATTCTCAACACCCTCTCAAAGGGATTATTGCAGGGTGACACTTGTGAAATTAAAGACTCTAACAAATTCAAGTTGTTGATCTACTGACTAAGATACCAATCCATTAAAACAAATTTTCCTTATGAATGTATTCATGCATAGAAACTTATAATTAACAAGCAATGTATTCGCATAATACATAATGATGTTATAAACATTAAATAGTACAAAATTAACATTAAATTTAAAAAACACATCCGCATGGAAGGAAATGAAATCCACATTCTGAATGACCGATGCTCAAAAGCATTGTCAAGAGCTTTATATGCCTCCTTGTACTCTATAATTTCTATTAAAACCTTTGATTGCTTCATTAACAACAGTCTTCCCATGGCCCCATTTAAATCATATGCAACATAACTCTTCTTCCATGCATCGTCAACATGCCCATCGGCCTCTATTGAGCCAAAGAAAGTCCTTATTTACATAGGGATATCTATTTGGTCTGTATGGAATTCCCTTTTTTCTATGGAAGCTCTTAGAAGGATGTCAGCATCACATGAATATTCAATAACCCACTTATCTCTTACCTCTAGCTTCACATGAAATTATCTCCACTCTGACAAATTATCACCTCTTATGGCTATAAATCCTTCACAATTCGTTCGAACATGGTAAATATCGAGAGTGCAGGATTTTATAGAGGTTTTGGACCCTATTTCCATGATGTTACTAATTGGAAATCTTCCCCTGATGCTATGAGAACTGAAATCTATCACATAGTTTTCAACTTGGTGACATTTCCAAGTGTTTACACTTGCTACTTTCACATCTGGATTGACTGAGATAAAATCCTTTCCCTCATAGCACAATCCAAGGTATCATACTGTGGCTTGCTAGACTGGTTTTTTCTTTGCATTTCGTTAAGCTCCATTCTCTCCAAGGAAAGGAAATCCTCTATATCTGGATTATAAGGTACATTCATTCTTATCCCTATTAGCAGCCAGGGTACAGGATCAACACCATTCACAAGTGTAAACATACGTCTACTGAGTTCCATGGTTTTTTCACACAACCACTTGGCATCATTGTGATAGAAATAGGGTGAGCCAAAGGAAATATATACATGTCGTTTTGTCCCTTCCCGAGTGATTAGCATGTAACATATTAAGAACAAATGAGCCAATTCCCCAGCCAAGCCATGCCTTGAAAATATTATCATGTCTAATTTATAATTTTGGAAAAAGCCCATACTAGGAATATTGCAAGTAATTTTCTGAAAAATCTCATTATGAAACAAACCTTACAAATATTTGGCCACTGCACCGTAACTTAAAATATTCATCTTTTCTGGAAACTTCGAGACAAAATATATCTCGAATAGAAAACCCCCACCTAAACATAACAAACACAACAATATTTTCATTCTGCTTACACTGGCCCACTATAAAATCGGATGCCATTAGTATGTTTTCCCAATCGAAACAATAGTCTGGATTTGCAACAACTTGCTTTCTTTCTTCATTATCTAGGTTAGCCAACGATGATAATAAAACCACCTTGCTAATTTCATCATAATTTGGTTGAAAATATGATTGAGAAGTGTAAGCACCTATTTTGATCTAATATTGATATTAATCTCTGTTATCATGCATTAAGCATAAGTTGTTGCAAAAGGGTGGAACCAATTTTAATTATTTAACTTGGAAGCATTGAAAAACAACAACAATAACAATGATGATATTTCTTAAATGGCATCAATGTTACTAATTGTACATGTTGCAGAATCCCTTTTTTGACAACTTCCATGAATATAGATTTATTATGATCATTGTGAAAATTTATATATGCAAACTTTGAACACTTCAATTATTCTCGAAAATTTCACAGAATTCATACATTCATTTTTCATAGAATTCATACATTCAATAATAAATTTTAAATAACAGAAAATACAGTAATATTATATTTTGGCTTATTTGACTTGGAACAATTTTCTTTTGTTTATGATAAGTTTTAAATTATGAATTCTTCAAATTATCTTATCATTACATCTAGTACTCAAAATTATTTTAGTCAGATCTCTACAGTAAAATGGGTATTAATAGTTTGTTATGGCCACCCTTTCAACATGTAGATAAAGTGGCGTGTCTGTGTTTTACATGTAGGAAAACCTCGAAAAATATTTGGAGAATTATCAATGTTTAGTTGATGAGAACCCTAATGATTTTCAGCCCTACATTTGTTAGGTGTGTGTTTTTTATGTTATTGATATGGGAAAACTATGAAATGAGTAGGGAAACCCAACATTTATATGAGCTTTTGATGAAATTCTTTTCAACAATATTTGTGATGAAGATTCACACCACTGTATATAGGATATTGTTCCTTCAAAAATGTAGAAACCCACTATTACATAATCACAACTTCCTATAGCTTCTTCCCCTCTCAACTGTAGGGATATTTGTTCTTAAACATAACATAGAGAATAGGTTTCAAAGACTTGAGATGATCCTATAAGTAGCGCTTTCCAAGATATAGAAATTGAGTTATATATATATATATATATATATATATATATATATATATATTCTGGAACATGTATCACAAGGTCGAGTTTCTTATTTCACGGATTCAACTTTGTAGATTATGTATATATATGAATCTTTGTATTGCACTTCTTCTCTAGAATATTTTGGTCTTTATACTAAATAGTAGGTCATATATTAAACGACTCTTTCAAAGGTTAGACTTCAACAATTTAAGTTTGGAATATTTCTAGCCATTTTCTTGCTATTTATTAGGTTCAGATTGTGTATTGTATGTATGTGCTCAGAACTTTCATCCCTGTAGATCTGCATTCCCATAAGTTTCACAACTTCGTTGATCCTAAACCACAAGTTATTATATTATATGTCAATCCGTAGGTCTACAAGTCATGAGTTAAATAAAGTGATTATAGCTTGACAATTACTCTTCCGAGATAGGAATTTTTTTCCTCAAATCAACTCGATTTTATGCAAATAATAGGATTATCGACTCCTTTTCTTGGTGACTAAAGATGTGACTTATGTCCTTTTGAAGTATAATTATGCCCAAAATAATAGGAGCTCTCATATCCTACTGGAGTGAGTCCTTCTAGCCTTCCAATTAGGCCTTCAATTTGGATTTGCTTGATACTATTCTGATAATTTCTTTAAACTTGCAATATGGAATTTATTCTAATAATTTCTTCTAGAATTTCAACTCATTTATGCTAAAAAATTCGGTGCATTGGTATGAAGAATAGGTCTCGGTTTCCAATGATACTTATGCTAAGAACTTTGGCTCCTTTGGTGACTTCATTTATAGGGCTTCCAATGTAGTTTTATGCTCAAAATGAAGTCAACTTTGCCCTCCAATAAATCCAGAGATTTTTACCTCTTGAAATATTCTCAGAATTGGAGATGGCTTGGTTATTTTGGAGTTGATAATATATATTCATTTGATGCTTTGCAAAACTCAGAACTATCCTTAACAAAAGTTAAAAAAAAAAATGATATATACAAAATATTTTTCACATAGTGTCGAACCATTTTAATGAGGATATTATATCGTGTAAGGTCCCTTTTAGATCCTTCTTATATCACCAGGATATGTGACCTACCTTGAAATGCTAGGTCATGCTTTCAGTCCCCCCAATACAGGAAATTTGTACCTTTGTTCTTCTATTAAAGGTCAGCAATTTTGTCACAGTGAAGAGGACTGAAAAAGGGTACCTAGAAATTCATTTTATTTTCCAACACAGTCAGACTAGAGTGGGCTATCTGCTAATGCCCTAAAACCCTAAACCCTGGACTTCTTTAGTGTAATGAGACAAAGAAAAATTTGGAGAAATTAGTTCATGAAGGGGGTTGAGCGAAACCTTTTCCTAAAAGTGTTGCTCGAGGATGAAATGAACAATCTCGACCTCGAACAACCATAGACTATGTCACAGAGCATCTGGAAGCCACATCACTATAACAAACTATAGATGAGCTCACTGTCTGGTTAAAATTCACTAGTTGAGCTCACCTCATGGTCTGGTTGAAGAAAATCTGATGCACCAAAATTAAAAAAGAAGTCAGTAATATGTATTGTAAGGTTATATTAGGAATCACTAGTCCGATTAAAGGTTATATTAGGGGTTTTAGGGTTTAAAAAGATATAGGGATTAAAGGTTATAAATTTTAGGGTTTATGAAGGTAAAATGTTGTGACCGCTTGTGTGCCTTGTGAACGTTCATGCGACCAATTTCCCATTTGCTCCCTTGTGCCTTCATTCAGGCGGGCTAGGTTGTTTGGGTCATGTGAGGGAGGCCATATAAAAAATGCTAAGTTGTGACTGCTCGTGTGCCTTGTGCACGCTCATGCAACCCATTTGTCGTTTTCTCCTTTGTGCCTTCATTCGGGTGGGTTGGGTCGGGTGGGGTCGTGTGAGGGTGCCAAAGGAAATGTGTTAGTGTTGGGTTAGGTCAGGTCATGTGAGGGAGGTCTTATAAAAAATTCTATGTTGTGACTGCCCGTATGCATTCTGCATGTTCATGCGACCCATTACTCATTTTCTCCCTTGTGCCCAAACTCGTTTCCTCAGGCACCCTCACACTACCCGGCCCGACCTGCAAGAATGGATTTCCTTGGGCATCCTCACACAACCCAAACCGACTCGACCCACCCGAATGCATTTCCTTGGGTGACCTCACACAACCTAACCCGCTCAAATGCATTTCCTCGGGTGCCCTCACATGACATGACACGACCCGACTCAACCCGCCTGACTGCGTTTTCCTGGGCGCCCTAACATGACCTAACTCACCCAAATGGATTTCATTGGGCACCCTCACATGACACGACCAGACCAGACCCTACCTAACATGTTTTGCTTATGCATCCTCACACAGCATGAACCGACCCGATCCGACCTGACCCACCCGAACACGTTTCCTTGGGTGCCCTCACACAACACGACATGACCTGATCAAGACGTGTTTCTTGGGTGGATTCACATGACCTGAGTACCGACTCGACCTGCATGAACGTGTTTCCTTGGGCCACCCTCACACGACCTGACCCGAACGCGTTCCTTGGGCACCCTCACATGATTCGAATACCTGACCTGACCTGCATGAATGCGTTTTATTGGGCCACCCTCACATGACCCGACCTGAACCGACCCACCCAAACATGTTTCCCTGGGTGTCCTCAAATGACCCAACCCGACTTGACTTTCCATAACGCATTTCCCTGTGTGCCCTCACATGACCCGACCCTACCCGGCTAGACACATTTCCTTGGGCACCCTCACACGACATGACTTGACCTGACCTTACCAACACGTTTCCTTATGTGCCCTCACAAGACTCGACCTGACATGCACGAATGTGTTTCCTTGGGCACCCTCTCACGATCTGACTTGAAATGACCTAGCCCGCCCAAACGCGTTACCTTGAGCACCGTCAAATGACCTAACCTGCCCGAATGAAGGCACCTGGGAGAAAACAACAAACGGGCCACACGAATTTGTGCACAAGGAACATAGATGGTCTCCACTTAGCATTTTTTACATGACCGCCCTCAAATGTCTCAATAGTGAATTCGTTGCCTAGTAGAGAAGCCACCCCAATTGAGCTCCACCTCTGCATGAAGGGCAGTAGTGAACTCCACCTCCACCAAAATCCATGTGATATGTTTCTCTCTGTAACAGGCTTGCTTCCACCACGAAAGGAAATTTACCAATGGAATTTTCGATCATCATTAGTGATTAATAGGACCAGAATATGAGTGGTAAACCAGAGAGTTTAGCTTCAAACCAGATTTGTTTAGGGTAATTCCAGGTGTGGATAAAATCCCACATGTCAGTGATTTAAAGAGAGGAAACCACAACCATGAACCCAATATGATCCTTGGGCACCCTTAGTACATGACCCGATCTGACCCACCTAAACACATTTCCTTAGGAGCCCTCATAGTATGGCATGACTCGTCCCAACCCGACATGACTTGACCTAGACATGTTCCTTGGCCGCCCTCACATGACTTGAGCCAACCTGATCTGCCCAAACGTCAAAGGCACAAAGGAGAAAATGGAAAATGGGTCTCACGAACCTACACAAGGCACACGGGCAGTTACAACTTAGCATTTTTTATATGACCTCCCTCACATGACAGTCCAACCTGAATGTGTTTCTTGTGGCATCCTCACACGGCATGATCCGACCAGCTCGAGTGAAGGTATGTGGGAGAAAATGGAAAATAGATCACAAAAAAATGCACACGGAACACATGTGGTCACAAATTATCATTTTTAGTATGACCACCCTCACATGCTCATAAATGACATGACCTGACCCAACCCGCTTGAATGTGTTTCCCTCGGAGCCCTCACATGACCCAACCCAACCTGAACCAACCTACATGAAAGCGTTTCCTTGGGCACCCTAACATGACCCGACCTGAACCAACCCGGCCCGCCCAAACACATTTTCTTGGGTGCCCTCACATGACCTGACCTGAATCAACTTGCTCGAACGTGTTTCCTTGGGCACCCTCACATGACCTGACCCACCCAAACGTGTTTCCCTGGGTGCCCTCACATCACCCGACCCGACCCGTCCGAACATGTTTCACTAAGCGCCCTCACATGACCCGACCCAAACGTGATTTGTTAGGTTCCCTCACATGACCCAAACCAACCCACACCAATGCGTTTCCTTGAGCGCACTCACATGAACCAATCTGAACTAGACCTACCTGCCCAAAAGTGTTGCCTTGGGTGCCCTCACACGACCTGACCTGACCTAACCTGCTTGAACTTGTTTCCTTGGGCGCCCTCACACGACTCGACCCGACCTACCCAAACACGTTTTCCTAGGCACCCTCAAAGGATATGACTTGACTTGACTTGACCCACTTGAACATGTGTACTTTGGTGCCCTCACACAACACGACCCGACCCAACCCGTGCAAATGCGCTTTCTTGGGCGCCCTCACATGACACAACCTGAAACGACCAGACTCACCCGAATCCATTTCCTTAGGTGGCCTCACACGACATGACCCAACTCGACCCGACCAAACACATTTCCTTGGGTGGCCTCACATGACACGACCCAACCCGACCCGACCCAACCCAGACACGTTCTTTGGGTGCCCTCACAAGACCTAAGTACCCAACCTGACCCACACAAATGTGTTTCCTTGGGCCACCCTCACACAACCCAACTCGAATCGACCCATCCAAACGCATTTCCCTAGGTGTCCTCACACGAACCGACCTGACTTGACCCACCCGAACGAATTTCCTTGAGCGCCCTCACACGACTCGACCCGACACGTCCGAACACATTTCCTTTAGCGACCTCAGATGACATGACCCGACCTGACCTGCCCTAACATGTTTCCTTACATGCCCTCACAATAACCGACCCAACCCACACGAATTTGTTTCCTTGGGCACCCTCACACAACCTGACCTAAACCAACCTAGCACACCTAAACGCGTTACCTTGAGCACCCTCACATGACCCGACCTGCCCGAACTAAGGAACTGGGGAGCAAATGACCAACGGGCCACACAATTTGTGCACAAGGCACATAGACGATCTAAACTTAGAATTTTTTACATGACCATCCTGACACGACTCAATAGTCAATTCGTTGCCTATTAGAGAAGCCACCCTAATTGAGCTCCACCTCTCTATGAAGGGAAGTAGTGAAGTCCACCTCCACCAAAGTCCATGTGATATCTTTCAATCTATAACAGGCTTGCTTCCACTAGGAAATAAAATTTACAAATGGAATTTTTGATCATCATTAGTGATTCACAGGACCAGAATACGAGCATTAAACTAGAGATTTTAGCTTTAATCCAATTTATTTTGGGGTAATTCTAAGTATGGATCAAATCCCACATGTCAGTGATTTAAAGAGAGGAAACCACAACCATGAACCCAATATGATCCTTGGGTACCCTTAGTACATGACCTGACTCGACCCACCTGAAGGAATTTCCTTCAGAGCCCTCACAGTACGGCATGACCCATCCCAACCTGGCACAATCCGACCCGGACACGTTCCTTGGGCGTGCTCACATATTGACCCGACCTGACCCAACCCACCCAAATGTCGAAGGCATGAGGGAGAAAATGGAAAATGAGTCCCATGAATGTGCACAAGACACATGGGTGGTAACAACTTAGCATTTCTAATACGACCTCCCTCACATGACAGTCCAACCCAAATGCATTTCTTGTGGCACCCTCACACGGCATGACCCAACCATCCCGAGCAAAGGCACAAGGGAAAAAATGGAAAAAAGATCACACAAACATGCACAAGGAACACAGGTGGTCACAAATTATCATTTTTGATATGACCACCCTCACACAATCAGACACGACATGACTCTACCCGACCCACTCAAACGTGTTTCCCTGGGCTTCCTCACATGACCCAACCTGCATGAAAGCGTTTCCTTGGGCACCCTAACACGACCCAACCCGAACCGACTCAGCCCGCCCAAATGGATATTCTTGGGTGCCCTCACATGACCTGACCTGACTCAACCTGATCGAACGTGTTTCCTCAGGGATCCTCATGTGACCTAACTCGACCAGGCCGAATTCGGTTTCTTGGGCACCCTCACACGATCCGACCCGACCCGACCCTACTCAACCTGCCCGAACGTGTTTCTCTAGGTGCTCTCACATGACCTGACCCGACCCAACCTGCCAGAATGTGTTTCCCTAGGTGCCCTCACACGACCCAACCCGAATGCATTTCCTTAGGTGCCCTCACACGACCTGAACTGAGCCACCTAGATGCATTTCCTTAGGCGCCCTCACACGACCCAACTCGAATCGAATCGGCTTGCCCAAAAGCATTACCTTGGGCACCCTCACATGACCTAACCTGGCCCAAACTGCTTGAACGTGTTTCCTTGGGTGCCCTCACACGACATGACCTGACTCGACCCAACCTACTTGAACATGTTTCTCGAACACGTTTTCCCAGGCGCCCTCATACGACATGACTTGACCCAACTCGATCAGCTAGAGTGCATTTATTTGGGGTCCCTCATATGACACGACCCGACCCAACCCACCCAAATGCGTTTTCTTGGGTGGCCTCACATGGCACAACACAACCAGACCCAGCCCGAACCGACCCGGAAGAACGCATTTCCTTGGGCTCCCTCACACAGCATGTCCCGACCCACTAGAACATGTTTTCCTTGGTGCCCTCACATGACCTGACCTGACCCGCTCAAATGAATTTCCTTGGGTTCCCTCACACAAAAAGACCCGACCTAACCTGCCCAAATGTAGTTCCTCGAGCGACCTCAAAAGGCACGACTCGACCTGACCCGCTCGAATGCATTTTCCTCGGTGCCCTCACGTGACCTAACCCACTTGAACACATTTCTTTGGGTGCCCTCACATGATACGACCTAACCCAACCTGCCCAAACACGTTTCCTTGGGCGCCCTCACACGACACGACCTGACCCGACCCGACCTGCCTGAACGCGTTTCCTTGGGTGCCCTCACAGGACTCGACCCATCCAAACACGTTTCCTTGGGCAGCCTCACACAACAAAACCTGAATCGCCTGAACATGTTTTCTTAGGTGCCCTCGCATGAAACGACACGACTCGACCCAACTTTCTTGAATGCATTTCCTTGGGTGTCCTCACATGACATGATTTGACCTGACTTTCCTAAATGTGTTTCCTTTGGTGGCCTCACACGGCACGACCTAAATCGACCCGACTCGACCTGCCCGAACACGTTTTCTTGGGTTCCTTGATACGACCCAAGACAACATGACCCAAATGCGTTCCCTGGGTGCCCTCACACAAGCCGACCTGACCTGATCCGCCTGAATGCGTTTCCTTGGTTGCCCTCACAGTACGACACGACCCAACTCGACTCGACCCGAATGCGTTTCCTTGGGCATATCACATCGACCGACCCGCCCAGACATTGAAGGCATGATGGAGAAAAAGAAAAACGAGTCGCACGAATGTGCATAAGGCACATAGGTGGTCAAAAATTATCATATTTGATACGGTCTCCCTCACATGATCACGGCATGACCCGAATCACCCAAACGAAGGCATGAGGGAGAAAATGGAAAATGGAACGCACAAACATGCATAAGGCACACAGGCATTCACAAATTAGAATTTTTGATATGACCACCCTCACACGACCTGACCCGACATGACCCAACCTAACTGAACGCATTTCCCTGGGTGCCCTCACATGACCCATCCTGACCCGACCCGCTTGAACGTGTTTCCCTAGGTGCCCTCGCATGACCCTGCCCAACTCATCCCAACCCTCTCGAACACGTTTCTTTATAAGGTGCCCTTACCTAACCCAATCACATGACCCACATGATTGTGTTTCCTTGCACGACGCCCTCACATGGCGACCCAACCTGAACCGACCCATCTTGTCTGAACGCGTTTCCTTAGGCGCCATCACATGACCTAACCCAACGTAAACCACCCTAACGTGTTTCCTTGAGTGTCGTCACATGGGATGGAATGACCTGACCTGACTCGACCCACCCAAACGTGTTTCTTTGGGTGCCCTCACATGACCGAACCTAACCCAACCCACCCAAATGCATTTCCTTGGGTGCCCTCACATGACCCAACCTCACAAAACCTGAACTCACACGACGTGACCTCACCCAACCCGACCTAACATGACCTAACCTCACATGACCCAACCTGACCAGACCCGACCTGAGATGACACGACCTGACCATCACACAGCTTCGTCGCTATTCGGATGTTTCCAACGCTTGGACAGGTTCGTCGCAAGCATGAATTCAGAGCGTTTCGTCGCTATTCCGACATTTAGAGTGAGTTTTTCGCAAGTCTGAATCTGGAGCGTTTCATCGCTATTCTGACATTTAGAGTGAGTTTTTCGCTATTTTTATGTTATTTTAGTTGCATCGCAAGTCTAAAATTTGAGTGCTTCATCACTATTCCGACATTAGGAGTGCTTTCATCACTATTCCAACATGTCGAGTGTTTCTTCACAAGTCCGACACGGTTGTTCAGATGCTTTTTGGTGGGATTGAAAAAAATTGAGAAAAAGTTGGGAAATTTTCGACAATACGTCAAAGCTACCAGAACTAGAGTGTCGAAAAGATGACCATATGTACTAGTGTCATAGTTTATCAGACTCCTCGAAGCTCAGGCCTTTCATCTCAGGAACAAAAGCAAGGAAAAAAAGGAATGCAACCCAAAAAATAGTGGCGAATAATATAGTTTTTTTGGATGAGTGATCGATTTGGATATTGGTGGCCACCCACCTATTCCATTTGGACCCACACCATTAGCTCTTTAAGTTTTTCACTTTAAGCACAACTTATTATTTTTAGCAGGTTTTCATGTCCTGAACTTCTGGAGCCATTTTGAGGCCCTAATGATCCAGGTGGATATTGGTGGCCACCCACCTATTCAATTTGAACCCCCACCATTAGTTCTTTCAGCTTTTTAGTTTCGGCACAACTTACCATTTTTAGCAGTTTTTAGGGTCCTGAACTTCTGGAGCCATTTTGAGGCCCTAAATGATGTTTTTGGGAAAACTGGGAGCAACATGGGTAAATGGATGGGTGTTTCTCATATCAAAATTTGTATTCATCAGATAGATATTTTGAACGAGGTATGGTGCACATCAAACAAAGATTGTATGCCTAAGTTACATCCCCAGGAAGTTGAAACACCAATTTACCCAAACAAGGCCCATATTTGCACTTCGTCTTCTAGGGTTAGGTTTTTGGATGTTTACGGTTTTATATTGTTTCTCAACAATTAATATGCCTTCTTGCCTCATTGTAACACAGTTCAGGGGCCTATAGCTGCCACAACTCTTTTTAGAGATAAGTTACCAGCGCCCTAGCTAGTTTATTTCAATTAGGTCAGTAAGCATATTTTTGTTATTTGATATTAGTGAAATGAAGTAGTATTTCCACTACGTATATGTGTTTATGTCTGTTTATGTATTTTATTGTGTTCCTGCATAAATCCAGATCACTGGTATCAGGGTGGTTTGCTCTTTCTCTTTTTTTTTCTTTTCATGTCCCCAACCAGGTCAGGCTATAAGGAGTTAGGGCTCGATCTAGTTGAACCCTTCCAAGATCAGTGTCGCAAACCCCAATGACCTCCCATGATAGAAGAAAATAAAGATGAGGGAGCAGGATGTCCTATCAAAATATTTCTCGAGGAGGCCCTTGAGAAAAAAAAGAACGCGATGATGGATAAATTTGCTCAGATCCTTCAATGGTTTCCCACCTACAGTTCATCTGCATCCAACAACCACTCTCGAGGCACCACTCCCTTAAAGGTATAGGTAACCTTTGGCATTCATGTATTTGAAGACCAGGTAGATGAAGACGCTATAGATAGATGGTTAAATTTTCTACAAGGGTGTTTCTCGGTCCATGATTTCTTCAACCAAGAAAATATTATTTTTGCACTCCTCAAAGCTGGCCCCCATGTCAAAGACTAGTGGGAAGTCTATAGTGAGAAAAAGGATGAGAGGGAACCCTCTCTATTATTGGTCGCACCCACTTGGAATTCATTCTGAGATGGCATCAAGGAACAATATTACCCCATGGGAAGCTATGAGGAAAACTATTTCCAATGGACCACACTGTCACATAAAAGGGATCAAGATGTGCATGAATTGATGAATTTGTTTCATAACTTGTGCACAAAGTTGGGTATTGAAGATTCAGAGAGACATTTGGTGCTCAAGTACTGTATCTGTCTACACAGAAACATTTAGGAGTTCCTCTACATTGCCTCGCTTGGCACGGCATATCCCTATGCTACCAAGATCAAGCAAAAACTTAAACAGAAGAAGCGAGACTTTGGATTTGTGAATCCGAAGCCAGGGAAAGGTGTCCCCGAACCACAAAACAAGGGGTAGAGCCAAAGCGGGGAGACTCAGAACACCACTACAAATCCAAAGAAGGACACAACGAAGTGGTGTTAATTTCATAACAGCCCCAATCACCGCACAAACGAGTGTCGGGCCAAATAGTCGCTCATGGCCAAACTGAAGGCACCTAAATCAAATGTATGTTCGGATCCTAAGCTAGAACCAGAAAAGGGAGATGAAAAGGGTAGTACCACCCTCCTACCATTCATGTATTTGAAGGCCAGGTAGATGAAGATGCTATAGATAGATGGTTAAATTTTCTACAAGGGTGTTTCTCGGTCCATGATTTCTTTGACCAAGAAAATATTATTTTTGCACTCCTCAAAGCCACCCCCCATGTCAAAGACTAGTGGGAAACCTATAGTGAGCAAAAGGATGAGAGGGAACCCTCTCTATTCTTGGTCACACCCACTTGGAATTCATTCTGAGATGGCATCAAGGAACAATATTACCCCATGGGGAGCTATGAGGAAAACTATTTCCAATGGACCACGCTGTGGCAGTAAAGGGATCAAGATGTGCATGAATTGACGAATTTGTTTCATACCTTGTGCACAAATTTGGGTATTGAATATTCAGAGAGACATTTGGTGCTCAAGTACTATATCTGTCTACACATACAAATTCAACAGGAAATGGAGTTCCTCGACATTACCTCGCTTGGCACGACATATCCCTATGCTGCCAAGATCGAGCAAAAAATTAAGCAGAAAAAGAGAGACTTTAGATCTGCAAATCTGAAGCCAGGGAAAGGTGTCCCTGAACCACAAAACAGGGGGTAGAGCCAAAGCGGGGAGACTCATAACACCACTACAAATCCAAAGAAGGACACAATGAAGTGGTGTTAATTTCATAACAGCCCCAATCACCGCAAAAATTAGTGTCGGGCCAAATAGTCGCTTGTGGCCAAACTGAAGGCACCTAAATCAAATGTATGTTTGGATCCTAAGCTAGAACTAGACAAGGGAGATGAAAAGGGTAGTACCACCCTCCTACCATCTCCTTGAATATTGCCAAACAACAGAGTAAAATTGTTTCCCAAACCAAGAAATTTATTTTCCTTACAACTCGCTCAAAAGGAAAGAAGAATATTGTGGCCAAAATGTCAAAATAGGGCTCCCCTGCATGTCTACATCAGATGGAAAAATTCATGGAGGAATACACGAACATGGTCTCCTCACCCACAGAGGTTACTTTACATTGTCATGAAAACCACTCCATCGATCTGATCCTTGGTGCACCACCACCTAATATTGCCATACCTCATGCGATTACACAAATATAATCCACACATGTACTGTCTGAGGAAACAAAATTTATTGAACGCATACAACATGTTCACTAGCACATCCACGAGGAAGTCCATGACATCCTGGGAAAATCCAATACCAAGTTCAACATAATTTTCCTCTCATGGAGGAAATTAACGCAATGGGGACCATCACTTCTTAAGGAGGGAGGAATGATCCAGGTGGATATTGGTGGCCACCCACATATTCCATTTGGACCTGCACCATTAGTTCTTTCACTTTTTCACTTTCAACACAACTTACTAGTTTTAGCAGGTTTTCGGGTTCTGAACTTTCGGAGCCATTTGGAGGCCCTAATGATCCAGGTGGATATTGGTGGCCACCCACCTATTCCATTTGAACCCCCACCATCAGTGCTTTCATTTTTTTCAGTTTCGACACAACTTACTATTTTTAGCAGTTTTTTGGGTCCTGAACTTCTGGAGCCGTTTTGAGGCCCTAAATGATGTTTTTGGGGAAAACGGGGTGCAACATGGGTCCATGGACCAATGTTTCTCACATAAAAAGTTGTATTCCTTGGATAGAAATTTCTAACGAGGTATCGTGCGTGTCAAACAGAGATCGTATGCCAAAGTTATGTCCCCGGGAAGTAGAAACACCAATTTACCCAAACAGGGCCCATACTTTTGGCGCTTCATCTCCTAGGGTTATGTTTTTGGAATTTTATGGTTTTATATTATTTCTCAACAATAAATAGGGCTTAGAGCCTCATTTTAACACAGTTCAGAGGCTTGGAGCTGCCAGATCTCTTCTCAGAGGTAAGTTACCAGCACCCTAGCTAGTTTATTTCCATTGAGTCTGTAAGTATATTTTTGTTATTTAATATTAATGAAATGAAGTATTATTTCCACTACATCTTTGTGTTTATGTTTATTTCTATATTTTATTGTGTCCCTACATAAATCCGGATCAATGTGCCCAATAAATCAATCAAAGATAAGAATTTCTCTGAAAAAATCAGATTAAATATCCAACAACATTTTGTAGCAATGCCTCCACACATCATTATGTATTTTAGAGGATAAATTTCAGAATTTATTATCCATGGAAATAGTCCCATGCCAGGTGAATAAATATATATATAAAACAAAGCCATGAACAACAAGCCAACCAAAGCTCATTTGACCATGATCACTGTACCAAGAGTGAAAATGATGGAATATTATTTCTTGGTTGTTTTTATTTTTATTAATGAGGTACGAGCGCATTAGTTTTTATAGGGCCCCCAATATGGCACCCAACCTTATCCTTTTTTTGACGTGACATACGGGTTGGGCAAACCCAAGTAGAAATGGGGCCTTGGTAGGGAAGAACTCATACTCCATTGAACTGAATAGTGAACGGAGGCCCTGTTGACTATACAAAGCTACTAAAATAATGAATTTACCTTATATGATATTTAAAGCCCTAACACTTGGAACAATACCCCTGCTAAGAAGGCTTGAAATTTGAAATAGTTTAGGGTGATGGAAAGGGTTTCATGCCATAAGGATTGAATATTTTGATCGCAGGATTAATTATTTTCTTGATCATGCTACTAGAATGAGATATATTTCAATGGAGGAAGTCTTCTAGAAGCTCAACACTAAATTTTTTTATGAACAAAACTAATGTGTTTACACTCGGGAAGTTAATTATGGTAATATTTCTACTATCTGTGATTTTTTAAAGGAAAATCATTGGGATATGATGGAGGAATTATTATCTAAATTTATTCCATGTGTTGTAATTCAAGTATTGCTTGAAATCCAGGATAATGTTGGATTCGAATTACAATTCTTCAACTGGTTAGAAAAACAACATATACAACAAACTATACAATTTCACTTAACTTTGATTCATATATTTCTAAGGGAAAATTTGTACAGTGATGCACAGGTTGTAATCGATCATTTTGTTATTTCTTGCAAGTATCAAACCTCAATTTCGGGCATTAATTTCGGCATATCCAAGCTATTCGGTACTTATATTCCTTAACATTCTCAATGATACTTATTCACAATGTCAAATGATTCCAAAAGTCTCTGACATATTAAAAGTATTTACAAGTGACATTAATTGTTGCAATATGTTTCTTGAAGCTTTAGATCATATGGAAAAATTGGAATTAGTGATGGAAAGCTTTAAAGAATTGCAAGAAATGGTATTTTTTCCAATTACTAATACTTGGAATTATGTTGTTGAAACTTTTTGTTATAGGGGTAACCTACTAGAAGCCTCCAAAATTATACAAGAAATCCATCAAATAGGTCGTGTTCTGGAATTTTATACCTATGATTTACTTATTGATGGATACTGCAAGGAAAGTAGTGTGTCTCAAGCTCTTGATCTTGTGAATGATCTCATTTCACAAGGAGGATTTGTGCCTCAAATTAAAACTTACAATGCACTTATCAAAGGTCTATGCAGGGTATGTAATTTGAAGGATGTCAACTGCCTCCTACAAAAAATTCAACAAAGGAGATTGAAACTAAGCTTTGAAATTTATACAGTTATAATTGAAACTCAATTGAAAAAGAGAAGCATTGGACATGTTATGGAGCTACACAATCAGATGCTAGAACGTGGTATTTTTCTTGAAAGGCTAGCTAAAGTTAATTTATTAGCATCCTTTGTAATCTTGGAATGTTAGAGGAAGTAAATAATATTTATTTCAAATGTTAGACTAGGGATTGGTTCCTACATCAACAATTTTATCTGCAGTTGTGGAGATCAACTGTCTCAAAGGCAATGCTGAACAACTAAACGTAATCCATGATGACATTATTAGAAAAGAAATAGTATTGAATGTTGCAACTAATTCACTGATTGAAGGTTTGTATAAAGGAGGACAGATGGAAGAACCAAATGAATGGTTTAATGAAATGCAGGAAATGGGTTTGACTCCCAAAAAGAGTAGATATCTCAAGCTTATATGCCACCACTGCCAGAGTGAGAATTCAAGGATGGACTTGAAGTTGTGGGAGAAAATGATTCACGAAGGTTTTCCTCCTCCTACCATATATTTCTATGGAAAGGTTTTTGGTGAGCTTCAAGAGGATGGAAACACTTAGGAAGCTCATAATCTTTCTATTCAAATACTAAAGAAAGTTCTTGTACTCCAAAAAAAGTATTTATGCCACACTAATTCATGGGAATTTTCTCAAAGGAAATATTCAGGAGACATTGGTTCCAATGGACAAAATTATCTTAAAAGGCATTGTTCTAGAATAAGACATATTCATATTGTTAATTAATCGAATTTTCATGCAAAGAGAAATAAATGCAACTGATAAAAAATTTGACTACATGATCGATAATGGGTTGCAACCCACTGTTTAAGACTATAACCTATTAATTGATGGTTATTGCAAGGAAGAAGAATGCATGAAGCTTTAAAATTGTTTGAGAATATCGTTAGAAAGTGTTTGGCTTCTAACATTGATATTTTAAACATACTCATCACTCGGTTTTATGTAAAAGAACAGTTGGAGGTAGTTGAATGAATCTTGGACAATATGTTGGACATGGGGTTGAATCCAGTTGTTTCTATTTACAATGAAATTATCCACGACTATTGCAGGAGTGGAAAATTAGAGGAAGAATTTATAATTAGGGATAACATGTTAGTTAAAATAATTGAACCTAATGTGGACACTTACAATTCACTTATCTGTGGAATCTTACACTTCTAACAAAAACATTGAATGGGAGAGGAGGCAACTCAAATCAGATACCAGTTATATGTTACTGATGGCACAAAAAATTTAAGATATATCCTTGACGACTCAATATTGTATATGTTGAGTTCTATTTTTCCAATGAGGCCATTAAATATGTTATGACAAAACATTTTCATGTTTTTCAGACAAAGGACATTATGACAAAATAATAGATATATGGAGAGCATTCATGAAATATGATAGTAGTTTTTGTTCAAAAATCATGAGAAAAATATATTTTGTTAAAAAGTGTATGAAAATGGCTACCTAAAGGTCAGATCAATCACAAGTGTGTCTCATGAGTGGGATATTAATTAAGTGTTACAATACCTCAAGTAGAAATTTCAGAATTTACTAGTTTTCCACTAAAAATTTTCCTAAAAAATAGTGAGGAGAGGCCTTAATTTCGACATAGTCTATCTATTAGATGAAATACACTTCTTGCCTACCATTTTTTTCCGCCTCTGGTAATATGACACCCTCAAAACCATATCCATCCTGACCCTTCCATCATCTCCATTCCATCTCCATCTTCATTTGCGTCCCAAAGTCAATGTCCTTACATTAATGCTGTGAGGTGACATATTGCCAAGTAATCTACGAAAATTCAAATGGGAAACAGAGGATTTCCCCTCTTCCTCACATGTTTATTTCCTTTCCTCCTCTATCTATATCTTGGCTCCTATTTTCCCTTCACCTCTTTGGATCTAATGGTTTCATGGTTTCGTAGATGAAAAGGTGTACCTTCTCTACTCCAGAATAACTTAATTCTTCCATTATGTACCAGGACATGTTGATATGTATCAAGATAAAGCAGGACTAGTTCACTTTGGGTAGTGTTTTGGTTGTGTGTGTTGAAAATGAAGCTCTACAAAAAGGTAAGGAGGTCCATGCCCAGTTTATACCTATATTTGGATCAGGTGTTATCATGGGGAGTTCCCTTGTTGACATGTATGAAAAATTTTCAGATGTAGAGGATTCACTGAAGGTTTTAGAGAAAATACTTGAAATAAATGTGGTTTCATGAAATGCCATCATTTTCGGATGCACTCAGAATGGAAGAGGTATATGTTTTCTCAAATTATTTGGTTATATTATGCAAGTATGAATATGTCCCAATTATGCCACCTTTATAGGTGTTTTATGTGCTTGCGATCATGCTAGTCTAGTGGCTAAAGGTTGTAAATATTTAAAATTAATAAGTTTAGAGTATGGTGTCATTATTGGAGTAGATAATTTTGGTTGCATGCTCAACCTTCTTGGCTGTGTTGGGTGCTTGGAGGAAGTGGAATAATTTACCAACAAAATTCCAATTGAAACTAATCCTCTTGTGTGGGGAGCATTGCTAGGTGGGTGCAGAATTCATGGAAATATGGAAATAGGTAGACATGTAGCAGATGGCCTTCTTTCATTGCAACCAAAAAACCATGGAACGTATGTCCTCATATTAAATATTTTTGGTGTCAGTGGCATGTGGGATGAAGAAGAAAATATAAGAATAATGATGAAAGATAGGGGCTTTAAAAAGTGACAAGGATGTAGTTGGATTCAAGTCGAAAACCAAATTCCTGTATTTATTGTAAGAGATAACATGCATCCATAAAGAGAGGAGATTTATCTAGAGCTGGATAAATTGGTTGAGTAGTTGAAGGAAAAAGGATACGTACCAAACCGTGCATCCTAAGAATGTACCCAATGTTGAATATTAAGTTGGTGATGCACGATGTGGAGGAGGAGAAAAAACAAACAATTGTCTAGAATCATTGTGAGAAGTTGGAAATTGCTTTTGGAATCATAAGCACATCACCTTGAACAAATCTAAGAATCTTGAAGAATCTCTGTGTTTTTGTTGACTATGACACCACTGTCAAGTTATCTCTAAGATTTTTAGGAGAGAGAATTTTTTTAGGGATGAAAATTATTTTTATGATTTTAAGTATGGGCAGTGCTCTAATAGATATTATTGGTGATCCTAGATGAGAATGGAATTCATCTATTAATTTTTTTTTCAAAGAAATAATTTCCTTCGTTTGAAAACCACTGAGATTTCAAGAAATTGAGGGAGTAGATATAACCATGTGAGAATGCTAATTAAACTAGCTGTTAAGTTTTCTACCATCAGGGGTTAAATTAAATATTTTTTTGAAGGATCTGACTCTTTGAAATCCCAGTAACCAAATAATAGTTTGAACCATCAATTAGGATATCTAGCTTCAAAGATACTTACAAAGCTAGAGGGATGATATAACACATTTCACTATTAGCTATTTTGATACTTTGATTCACCTACGAGCAGACTATTTGATATCATGAAGCAGTCTAAGTAGTTCTTTAACAAATTAAGATACATAATAAGACATGTTCCAACTGTAACAAACTAGTTATAACAAAATTTGGTGGAGAGCCGCTTCCCCATCTCATTGTTAAAAAGGGTTGCAAGAAAAAAAAGCATCACACTTTCAGCCTTTTCCCTAATGTAATATAAACTAGTGCTATGATATGATAACAAAATACAAAGAAGGATAAAAATATCAAATAGTGGTCTTACAATGCACTTAAACAGCCCTGGAAATTCCACAACAAATCTTTGGAACTACCACAAATATGTTTTCAAGTTCGAGCACTCTTATTAAGGCAATAAGATGATAGGGTTATGAAATATCCAACTGGTCTCCTAAAATCCTTTTAATGAAGCAATAACTCCCTTCCACCAAGATTAACTTGACGGTGGAATTCATTAACTAAAAATTTTCAAAATAAGCATGAAGTGATAAATAACAAGCCTACAACACATCATTACTAAAAAACGGTTAAAGTTGTCTGAAAATGATTCATGACAGTCCTTATTGGCCTATGCCAAAAAATTTGACACAATTTAGGGGATTTTATTGACTACACAAATTCCACATCATGTTTGAACTCTACTAAGTGACTTACATGTATCATTGCACTTCTCACTTATGTTACAAAAAATGAGATAAAATGGATAGAGACTATAGAAGACACATTCTAGCACCGAAAGAAGGTACTCAATTTCAGCAATGTACTTGTACGTACAAAATTTTCAAATTCTATTTAAGTGGAACATGCATCAAACATAAAAATTAGAAATTTCCTCATGAAAAATAATTGAATTTGAAATAAGGAAGTCAAATAGTCAAGAGAAGTCATTATCTATCTATGATATACTAATTTTGGCCCTTACACATGCTTCGACAAAGCTGAAATAATGTTTATTTGGGTAGCAATTTATTATCTGAATAAAGCACCAAATTTTAAATTAATTCTCATACAAAAAGGAACAATTTCAGTAACAAACCAAGTAACAAGGATTTGAAATCGAAATTAAATAAACGATGGGTACTAATCATGCAATAGAATGCTCATTTTCCCATCTGCATGAGCCATAAGAAATATCTATGATTAAATCCAACTCTCCCTCATTGATAATGGAAAATTATAGATCCCAAAGAAAAAAATCCATGTGACACCATATTTCCAATTATAGTTTTATGTGTAAAATTTGAGATTTCCAGAAGCCTTATCAATATTTATCATGTTAGGATATTAAAAATTGAAGTTCAAACAAGAGAAATTTCTCTCTAGATATCCATATATAAATTGTCCTGAGATAAAGGTAGACACATTTGGAAATCTAGTTAGTCTTAGAGCATCAAGTTTCAAAACTTGTGTAGTAATGGAAGATAAATTGACTTGTGAGTGTGAGTTTATTATTTCTTTTTGTGAATTAAGGTCAATACTATATACACAACACAAACCAAAATTACATTAAATATAAACAACAAACACATTTAGTTCTTGATTTTCATTCATGTAAATAAAATATTTACATTACTCTTAAAGGCTATGTCACAGGAGGTTCCAAGACATTGTTATATTCATCTACTTTAATTCTCTTTAGCCACCTCACAAGATGGGGAAAAATTTTTGATTAATGTATTTAGGCTAAAATTTTTAACCTTTGATACTCACTTTTTTTGAACCATTTTCCTTCAGCCACTTTATAGATGCCGCAATATATTTTACAACACCTTGCCAATCTAGGCCATCCATTAAATGTTGTTCTTCTACAACATCCAAACTAAATTTTCCATTGTACAAACCAGATAAAACAATCATTTAAAAATAAAATAAATATATAGTAAAAAATAACCATGTGATATGTGGCCAAATAAAAAGTTGGAATGCATGTAAAGCTAATATACCAAAATAGAAAGCAATCAACTTGGCTTCCAAACTCGTGCATGTTATATGAACTTATGAACAATATCTAGGGTTACAGTAATAAATATAATGTTACACAATACTTTTTCACAGTCACTGCAATCCCCATCTCGAATATTGGAGGACCATTTTAGTGACCCTTGTGTACTGTCATACATTGTGATAAATATCATTGCATCCCTTGGCATGTAAAGATCATAATATTTGTTGATCATTCCTTAATCAGACCTTCAAAAGCATGTGATTTTGGCTTGGCGCTGGTAGGCAGTTATGGCCTTATGCCCACAGAGAAAATAACACTCAGCCCCGAGCCCTTTGGCGCTCTATCTCAGAAGGGCACCCGCAACAAGATGCTTTTGGAATTTTTTTTAAAATAGAAATGAAGCTTCTGTGCTTAACAACTTCGTAAGCGGAGTCATCATGGTTTATTCGACTGAATCACATCGAGTTCCTCTTTTTGGCCTGTTATTTCCTACAAATGTGTAACTCCCCAAAGGGATATACCTCTCCTCCACCTTATGTGGGATCCCAAACCACCTCCTCCTCTCCTATAAATTATTCCTCTGCACATTGATTTAGCTAGCTGAACAATCATTAGTATAGTTGGTGTGTTGAAGAAGTAGAGAAGAGTCCATTGTTGAGAGAGAGTTTAAAGCCCATTGCATCTTTGAGTCAAATGCTAAACGAATGCTTGAGACACGCCCGACTGAGCCTATCGAAGGATATTGGAAACATCAAGGCATAAGGTTGTAAAATTAATTTTCATTTATCAATAATACATGACTGGTTTTTGGTTCCAACTTTGTTTCCATTTAGATGCAAAGTGTTTAACTCTCCTTGACTAGCTGAATAGCTGTAGATGAACGTATATGCTTATATGTTCTCATCGTTTGTTTCATATTTGTGCAGACATGTGAACATCGTCACCAACACAAAGCGTAAGGCGTGAAGAAAAATATTGAAGGATCATTGCCGCGTGCCACAACAAAAGCATTGGACCGAGGTAGGATATCTATCTTGATCCATATTTAATTTTTAAGTAAGGAATTGAGGAGTCTATCATGCTCCCTTGTTGCTAGAATCACCATAGGGTTAGAGGGATTGCCTCTGTCCACAGAGGGGATTTTCCTGCACAACAAGTTGGCGACCTTACTGGGGATCAGTGTGTCTGTCATCTCTCTTTGTTCGTCTTGGAGTTTTTCCTATCTGTCTGACTTTGGTCGTATTGTTATTTATATACTTTGATTTTCTTAGTTGACTGCTTTAAGCCATCGATATGTTTTCAAAGTGATAAAAATAGTCTTTTCTCAGCTGCCTTGTCTCTATTCTTGAGTTTCCTTGCTCGACGCTAATGTTCCCATTACAGTTGTGTTGATTGGTGTAGGTTGCCTATTTTACGGGAGCGATTTCCCCTATTCAGCACACATTATAGCTGAACAACCGCATTGAATCCTATAGGTTTGGATTTAGGCTTCTTCCCTAAATTTTCCAATGCATATTACCCTCTGGATTGGTTTTTCCTTTCTATATTAGTCCACTTGGATTGTTTTTTACTTCCCTATCTTGTTCTTTTCAATTGATTATCCCTCATCTAATCAGTGTGGTTTTTCATCATAGGATTTCTAGGTGTCTTTGATTGCTTGTTCAGGCACATGTTCACTAAGCTTTCGAGCTCTGTATGAGTTAGTTTAGCCTTTCAGTTTTTCAGCCTATTGACAGATTTCTTGGTCTTTTCTTTCGATTCTACATGTTGTAGGATTGTTAGATTGTCATCTTGATGTTTGTTTGACCCTCCATCTATCACCCTCAGAATAGATCACATTTCTCATTGAGTCGATCTGAAAGTCCTTTCTTTGCGTGAAGGAATTCCTGTCTAGTTTTGAGTGTGTTTCATATTATTTTTGAGATTGGTCTCTTTATGTTTGATCATTTCATTCAAGTTACTCAAAGCTAGTATTTGTTTTTTCCTTTTATTGTAACAATTAATTATTGCTTCTCAGCCATATAAAAGAAAAAAATTGCATTCTTTCTCCTTATTTGATAGTGAAAAGTACTCTTTTGCATTAGTAGCTTTCTCATTTAAAAAGTGAACAACAAAAGAGATATTCTTTTTTTTTTATGTTGTGTTAGTAGCATTAGGAGATTCCTTCTTGCATTCGATTGATTGATTGCTTCGTTGTGAACCTCTACCCTTCTCTTAGCTAGTTGTTCAATGAATTGGAATGATATTCTTTCTCATGTAGTTGTGCATTAGGGGTTTGAGATTACATTCAGTAAGGCCTTGAAACTGAAAACATAATTTCAAGATAAACTTTAAAATGAACTTAGTCAAACTAAGGAAGCAATGAAACATAATGCTTACATTTAGAAGTCTAGGCTAGTGACATGTTTCGGCGTAGTTAAACCTAGTAGCTGTCGTTTTCCATCTGGTATTAGACAACACTAGCATGGACTTGTGCTCCCTGTACCATCGAGTATAAAAAGGGAGATCCTCATAGGTTTCAATCCTTTATCCATAGCAAGCTGAGTCTTCTACCATGTAACTATGATACACTGAACACAACATTCGGGGAGACTTCCTACACGTACATTAAGTCCTTGGTCATTTCTCTTTCATCTGATCACCAAGGTGTATATTGCAGTTCACGGGATCTTGGTACACCCTCTTGCTTAGAATTCCTAAGCAGTCATTTTTATCTTTCCCTAACTCTTTAAAGATTTAAAAATATCATCAAGAACTTGTCCTTTCAAGCTCTTCCAAGCTGAAAGTGATTAGAGTCACCATTTTTCCTTTCCTCGACTCTTAAAATATGAAAAGGTAGAGTTTCGTTTTAGTGTCATAAAATTAATTACCCAAGATCACACGCCCATTAAAGTTTTTTTCTTGGCTTGTTCATAGGTAATTAATTAGTGATTGGTCTTAAAGCCTCGAATTGATTATCTCTTTTTCTCTACTTCTCTTTGAGACAAAGCCATGATGGCGGAACCACCAGTTTCATTTTCCTCTTCATTACCTCGTAGTGAAGAACCTTCCCCCGAAGTTTCTTCAGAGACATCTTAGTATGTTAGGACTCTAGGCTACTACCGGGCTATTATTTTGAGTATTCAACCTCTAGCTACTCGATCCCCTCCTGAGGAACCATTTGATATCAATTGGAAACCTCTGGATTCTTGCGCCTTTTTGAGGTAAGATCCCCCTCTACCCTCGGAACTGCTTGAGTCACCGTTATTATGTGCTTTAATTTCCACCGCTTGTCGCCTTTTCACCAACACCTTGTCTTTGTCTGATATGGATGCCAAGAGTCCCATTAGTAGTGAATAGACTTATGTTTCTATGGGAGAATATCTGTTCCCTCTAGAGAATTTTCCTCATGTAACAACCCAACCTTCCTCTCAACCTTCAACTCCCCCAGCTGGTTATCGTTCTTTGGTCTAATTAATTTATGGTGATAAATCTTTGTATCAGAATATGCTATGGTCAAGTATAGCAACCTCTTATGTAGGGTTGTTCATGTCAGTTCTATCCTCCTCGAATCTCGTTGCTTCGACAATGGTTACATATATCCCAACCTAGCCAACTATTTGTTTGGCCTCATCCACACCATTCGCTAGTGTGATTCCGTCATTTTCGTCATCTCCTTCTGTTAGTGGAATGATTCCTATTTCTTCTGTGATGTCTACTGGGCCCATGGTGAGTGGATCACAACCTCACGTATCAGGAATCCATCAAACTATTGGTAGTGCACCTATCTCCTCTAATCTGATTCTTGGAGGTTTTACGTATGATCAGTATATGATGGCCATTCAACAAAATAATTACTTCCCCCATGGGTCTCAGTAGGTTCAAGCTCCCATTAATCCTCCGCATTATTATGATGAGCATGGAAATCACATCTATTACCATGGACCCTTTCCACATGGTCCATTATATGTTCAAATTCCATAGACAGTTAACCCTAACCAATTTACGTTCCTACAAGGACAAACCTATTTTCCAGAAGGAAAACCCTCTCAGGGACAACCTTCGGTACAACAGGGAAAACCCTACGGTCCTACTGGTCAACCTTATGTTAAGCCAGGAGCACCTTATTCTCCTCAGGGAAAACCTTTTGTGCAACTGAACTAGCCTTAAGTTCAGCAAGGCCCATCTCTTGTACAGCAAGGTCAACCCTCCACTGGTCAGTCGGGCCAACCTGGTTTTCAGTGGTAACCTGGCTTGTCTCAACCTTTAGGTCAAACTGGTATTCAGGGGCAACCTGGTCCACTTCCTTCAGGTCAACCTGCACCACAGGGACACCCTATTCAACCTTAATATCCAGGTCAACCTGCACCCCGGGGATAGCCGGTGTAGCCTCAGGGTCCACCTTTCATTCCTCAAGGTCGACCTTCATTGGTACAAGGTTTGCCCCAAGGTGATGCTTAAATTTCGCAAAAAAATCCATATGTTCCTTAAATAGGACCTCCGTGGTTCACTTAGAATTAGTACCCTAGTCCTCAACTAGTTTCCTCAACTAGTTTATGAGCATAATTATCAAAATTATAACCCCTATGGGAAAAATCCTCTAGGATAAAACATATGGGTTCAGAATTTCTCCCGACCTGGTTGGAACCCCAATGTTGGTTTCTATCAAAGGCCTGCCATGCCTTTCAATCCACAATTTCCATTCCTTTCTATGCTGGAATCTCCCGATTTGTGAAAATTAATGAATGATCCCATCCTTCATAATCCATATTGGTCCTCAATTCCTACCAAGATTCTTGGTGATTGTCCAAAATTTGAAGGCAAGTCCAGAGAATACCCCCAGGTACATGTTATGACATACCATCTATGGTGCTCCTCTAACTCCTGGGTTGATGATTCGATTCATTTATGTATTTTACAAAGGAATCTCACTGGTGCCACTGAAAAGTGGTACATTGAGCTCTCCCGTGACATATTTCAAGATTTCAACTCTCTAGACATGGCATTTCTCACACACTTTCAGTTACCAGTTCATTATGAAACTGGGATGCACCTCCTAACATCCTTGAAATAGGATCAGGCTATTCATATCTCCGATCATATTCATGAATGGAGGCAGTGTCATCGTCTAATCAAGTTTGAGATCCCTGATCAACTTCTGACTAATTGGTTCACTACCTCTTTTATCAGTCTGATTGCTAAGGACATCACTATCTGGGCATGTGTTACTGAAGAAAAAGCCATCGCTCGTGCCCAATACCTCGATATCATGTACTCTCAATCTGGCATGCTGTATGAACTCTTGCTTGGTTATCTGCGACATGGAACTTCCAAAGCATCGGTGATGCCATCCGTCGATGGTATCATTGGTTTTGTGTCTCAAACTTCTCCCAATCATGGGAGGAAAAAATCTACTTCTTCCACTCATACTGCTTCTCAGCCACCTCTGAATCCTCATAAGACCATGAAAGTGAATCTCATTCAGTCCACCCCATTGGATAAAGCTTCCAAAGGTAAGAAAAAGGGGGAAGGTAAGGCCAAAACCAATACCCCGAAACAGGATTCTCCTAAACCTAATTCTGATGATGGTCTAAATGTAAACCAATGTAGCCTTGTATGATATGTTACGATGAGCACTACACTAGGGACTGTCCACGACAGGCTGAGGTGAGTCAACTACTCAAAAGCACTCAAGGCACTTTGACTGTTCTTAAAGAACCATTCCCATCATAACAAACTCAGATGGTGGAGCAACCTCAGTCCTCTGCCCCTTTTGGCTTTCAGGTTTTCATAATGAATGGTGTTGCACCCGTATCCATTGGTACCAAATCAAAGCACTATAATGAGTCATGTCAGGAAATAGGGAAAGAGATTGTAGATGGTCCTCCTCTCCCGCCCACTTCGAGCCCTCTTCATATTGAAAGGCCTAGTCTCAAGCTCGTTGTATGACCACCCTATAAAGGTGTGCTCCATAAGTCTTCCTATAACCCAAACACTAGTGTTACTCATCATTACAATATTGTTGAGGATTTGGCTCAGGTTTCATATGCTATATCTGCATTGGAAGTACTTCAGAGCTTTCCATCACAACGGAAGGCTTTGCTATCGACTATAGGAGGGGTGGACCCTACCAATTCAAGCCTTATCACCTTTGATATGGACAATTTGGTTCCACATCTCCCTCACTAGCTTGCACTGATTATTCAAGTTGGGATTAATGGAAAGAATATCCATAGAGTGGTCATGGACAAAGGTGCATCTACTTGAATCATTTCCCTGCATGCTGGAAAGTCATTGGTTCTTCGGCCCTTAATTAGTCTCCAAATGCTTTAGAAGCTTTCGACAGAAGGGAAGCTCGCCCTCTAGGTGTTCTCGCCAGCTTACTTATCACATTGGAAGGAAAAAAGGTTAATGTTAAGATTCAAGTCATTGATGATGAACTCAATTATAAACTTCTCCTTAGTTGCAGTTGGACTCAAGCCATGCTATGCATCCCGTCCACTCTCTTTAATGTTATTCATTTCCCACATGAAGGAAAGATCATCACTTTTGATCAGTTATCCTTTTCCACTTCCACGTCCTCTGAGAGAAACATTCCATATGTAGATTGTATTCCTATGCCTTATGTGAGCATAGGGCCAGGACTTTTCAAATATTCCGCCCTTATGGGTCTCTTTTCTCTTCCTCCGCCCAATACTACCCAGGTCAATATGATTTCCCCATATTGTGATCCACGGATCATCCCTTTTCCTGAGCAGTTTGATTTTTTTGGTGACGCGATGCCATTAAGCCCAATAGAAATTGACTATTCCTCCTGTTGATCATACTCCTTTGAGTCTGTCTCTTGACACGTATTTTCAATCCCCTTGGCTTGACGCTTCGGATTCTTATTATCCCTTGAATGAGATGTTTCCCACTGATGAAGCCATCATGGAAACCATGTCTCTAGAGAATCCTTCCTGGGAAAATAATCATCATCATTCCTCATTTATGCCTGGCCTTGGGGCCATCTCTACTTGTCTTAATAAATTGACTTCCCAAGCTACTTCCCATCCAATTCAAATGCCCATATTGACACATGAAGTTTTTGTGGAAGGTAACATGCAGAACATTATGAAAATGATGCTACCCACACACCTCCATCCCGTCATTACCATTGGTCCCTTTGAAAAGTGGGGCATCGATTTTAAGACGTATAATCCTCACTCGGTTTGGGGGCATGTTTATATTATTGTAGTCGTGGACTAATTCACTAAATGGGCCGAAGCAATGCCTACACTCACAACTAATGGTAAGACGACTTCATAATTTCTTTTCAATCATGTGATTACCAAGTTTGGTGTCCCTCAAGCCATTATCACTGATCATGGCTCTCATTTTCACCATTATATGATGGCTAAATAGACTACTAAGTTGGGTTTGCGTCACAAAATCTCAATGCCATACTAACACCAAGAAAATGGCTAGGTTGAATCTGTGAACAAGGTTTTAGTCACCATGATTCAGAGTATGATTGGGATGCACAAGTCCATTTGAAATCTCATGTTATTTTCAGCTCTCTAGGCTTACCAAACCTCGGTGATGGATGCAACTAGATTCATCCCTTTGCAGCTTGTTTATGGTCTGGAAGCTACCCTTCTGATTGAATGCAAAATCCCTTCTCTCAATATAGTTGTTAAATTACTTCCTAACACCTCATTAGAGGAAGAACATCTCCTATATTTGGAGAGTCTAGATGAAACTTGCTGCTTTGCTGCTCTATTCATAGAATCATAGAAAAAGCGAGTGAAAGCCCATTTTGACCAGATGGTTTCCCCTCATACCTTTGTATAAGGAGACTTAGTCCTCTTGTATGACCAAGCTCACAATAAGATGTGGGTAGATAAATTTGAACCCATGTGGCATGGGCCCTATATCGTTAAGTGTGTTTTGCAGAACGGGCCCTATGAGCTAATTGACTATGAAGGATATCCTTTGAATCAGCCCATAAATGGGCTGTACCTCAAAAAATATTATTCATGATTCACTCATGCATGTCCTTTTGTACATAAGTGTGTTTTTCATTTTTGTATATTTTTGGCTTGGTGTGCTTTGTGAGTAGTTTTTTCCTGCTTATTATGTCTTTTCTTACTATGCTTATATCTGTTACTCCTTATGTTAGTTTCACTGATGGTGCCTCCTACAGTATCCGAAACCTGTCTTCCACAACCTAGGTGATTTATGATACTAACGGTGAATTGGTAGAACTTCAAGGTATTTTTTTAAGACGAAAAACCAAAAATGTCACGGAATATAGTGCAGTCATTGAACTCTTAACCGAAGTAATTGCTCTCGACATTCATGAATTAGTCGTGAACGTAGACTCTCAACTTGTTGTTCTCCAACTCAATGGGCATTACTCCATTAGAAACCCTCATATTTTAAGGTTGTATTTGTGTGTTCGTTTGTTATAAAGGAATTTTGATTATATCACATATCAACATATTCCTAGATTAATGAATATGTTAAGTAATGCAGGAGACAATATTGTATTAGATAGACATTTGCGAAATTTGTAAGTTGTAAGACATTCATCATTGTATAATAATATTTAGATAGGAAAATAGGAATATATATATATATATATATATATATATATATATATATATAGATATATATATATATATCGATTGTTTGCATCCACGTGCATCTTCAGTTCAAAAAATATATGTGTTTTTGGTTACATCCTGAGACATCATGTCTCTAAAAAATATGCAGAAATAAACCCTAGGCGTCTAATCAACATGGTGATCATGAGAGAATGTCACTATGCGTACGATCCGCCTAAGTAAACAGTGGATGTGGTTAAACAGCCTTGTAATATGCCTTTGTTACGTACGAGGAACATCCTCGAATCTCACGTAATCTAGGATCTCGCTTGTGAGTCCTTCCAAGTTGTGTGTGATCTCTTCTTCTTCGCTTCCCTCACCTTGAGGAGCTTCCTCGAAATTGCGTGGGACCCTCCGTGCTTTGGGGGACACACCTACAGGTCTCTTTGGGCCAACATATGCAATGCTTGATAAATATCAGAACAAATATAAACAAAAAAATTCATAACACTCATAAAATAAAAAATGAGTTTTTACCCAAAGCTTCATCCCAATCCTCTCCTTCCAAGAGTGGAAGGTTTGGATCAACCATGAAATCAGTGTCGATGTATGGCCAATCCTCTACCACGATGAGTTGTCGGCGAAGCCAGCCGAATAATTCTGGCTTCCATGAAATATGTTGACCACCTCCTGATCGAGGCATAAAATTTTCCCAATGAACCATCCATGGCTCTCATGCTAGTGGTTTAGGTATTGTCACCTACTGGCATTGGAAATCGGTAACCCTTCCAGGATGAATGGTATTAAGATGGACCCGTATCCAAATTGTTTTAGCTTGACATTCTTGCACTTTGTTAACTAATGCTTCAAGTTGATTGTTACAACTTCCGCCCAATTAGAGTCATGCAATCCACGACAACTTGAAGATGTGTCTTTCTAGCTTCGTGAGGTGCCTGAGACCCAGCGGATTGAGTAATAGTGTGTAGCACTACCTGTAGTGCCAAGTCAGGTATTGTTTGAATATCCACTTTTCCGCTCTTTTATCCTTTCTTTTCTCCTGGGAAAACTCTGTCTATTAGCATGCCCATGCTCTGACCAAGGGGTCGGGTATCTATCATGATCGGTTTTGCTCACCTTCGTGACAATCTAGTGATGAAATAAATGTCAGAGACTTATAACTCTAGCTCTTGGTCATGAATCATGAATCTTTCCTGATCAGTGTCCCACACACTGATCAGATACTACAGTAGTTCTAATTGAGCTTGTAGACATAGTGATAGGAAGAATTTCAAGAGCCCAAAATCTCTCAGGGCATCCATGCATGCATAATTTTCGATGGCTTTCTCATATTCCTCCCCATGCTCTCTTTCTTTCCACTTGATGACCATTTTGACTTCTAATTTCCCTACAAAACCATAATTGTGACTTGAGCCTAGCATTAGTCACAATTTTGACATTGGAATCATTAAAATTAAGCAATTTAGGAGAAATTTTATGCAATTTTGGTCGTGGTGATTGGCATTGTTGTTTTACAAACAAAAACACCAATTGGTGCCTCCCCTTTAAAATTTTAGGTTGGTTGGTGCAACTCCGTGCCTGGAACCCGCACTGACTGTCATGACCAATCCATGATAAGATTCTGCCAAAGTGCATCAAAAATTAAAATGGAGGAAATGAAACATGGTTTAAAATGCAAGAAAAGATGAGAGATCTTATCTGGAGAAAACAGATTTGTGAATGGCCTCCTGGATTATCTGCTTTTAGCTCCACAAGTTCACAATTAAAAATGGTAAATTACTCACAAGAAAGTGAAAAGGTGGAAAGTAATTTGTTTCTACTATTTCCATCATTTTATAACCTTTTCAAAACCGTAATTAGGTTTTAATCTTATTTTTCGATTATTTTATTGTTTTATCTCGAGAAACGGGTTTTACGTTATTTTTTTGTGTAGCAACAGGTCTTAAACATGATGATGATGACACAACGAGTTGTATTTTATTTATTTTTCGACTGAGTAAAAACACGAAAAAGTCACTTCCTGGAGTCATCTTTCAGCTTTTTTTTTACTCTCGAAAATTGAAAAGATTGCCGAGACTCTTGTCATTTTTAACTCATTAAAGGTTGTGAAACATCATCTACCCAGTATATGTTTACCCCTTTTTCAGGCTGGGATAGATTATTTACGAAAAAGGAATACCTTAGTCGAAAATGGCTAAGAGGTTCTTTGAGATTTTGTTTTCTACCTTTTCGGATCTATGAGACTACCTATGAAAAAGGACATGTTGGAGTTTTCTTTTCCTCTTATTTTCAAACTATCTAAACATTAAAATATGTCGAGTTCTTCCTTTTTCAGACTCGTTAAACCTAAATGACACCAGGAACCGTCACCATGATGCTACCTCCTTCCTCCTTCCCAGGGCTTGTAAAATGTACTAGGATGGATTTGTTCGAAGGAAAAAATTATATGACAAGCATATGCTATCAACACTGTTACCGATGAAATAGGTAACCTGACCTCAAAACGTGAACTCTAGCCCAAAAAGACTAAAAAAACATGAAAAAACACCCCAAAAGCAAAAAAAGTGTATTCTAGAACGCACTTGGATTTTTTTTAAGGTCAAATTTCAACATTTTATAAAATTATGCTAAAAACAAAATTGTTTATTGAAAAAAGGATTGAAAAAACACCCTCAAAACAAAACCAATTGATGCTGGAATAACAAAAAAAAAATTGTGTCATATTTTTGACATTTTTAAAAATAGAAATAACATTTTTTAATTTTTAAAATTCAAACATTAAAAAAATCCTAAAATTTAAGAAAAAAATAAAAAATAAAAAATAAAAAATAAATTTCAAAATTTCAAAATAAAATATAGAAATTAAATTCAAAAAGAAAAAGAAAATGTTTATTAAATTAAAAAAAAAATTAAATTTAAGGAAATATATTAAATTTTAATAAATTAAAAAAAAAAAAAAAAAAAAAAAAACATTATTGAAATTAAAAATAAAAAAATGAAAAATAAAATACAATAAAAATATTAAATTTAAAAAATATATATATTAAAAAAACAAATAGATTTTAAAAAATAAATTAAGTTTAAATTATAAAAAATAATATATATATATATATATATATATATATATATATGAACTTAAATTAAAAATATATACATTAGATTTAATTAAATTTAAAAAAAATATTAAATTTTAATAAATAAATGAATAAACAAACAAATTTTGAAATAAAAAATAAATTTTAAATATAAAGAAAAAAAAAACATTGTAAAAATAAAAAGTTAAAAAACTTTAAAAATCAATTAAAATTGAAAAATTGAAAAAAATAAATTAAAAAAATATATATTAAATAAAAAATAAAATAAAAAACAAATTAATTTAAAAATACTAAGTTTATATATATATATATATATATATATATATATATATATATATATATAATTTTAATTGAAATAAAAAAATACAAAATTTATTAAATTTTAAAAAATTAAATAAAAAAACTAAACATAAAATTTAACAATAAAAAAAAATTTAAAACAAAAATCAATTAAATTAAAAAAAAATACAAAATTTAATAAAAATTATTAACAAAATTTAGAAAAAATAATTTAAAAAAAAATAAAAAATAATAATAATAATAAAAGCAAATTAAATTTCAAATATAAAAATTAAATTTAAAAAAAAAAATTTAAATCTTCTGAATTAAAAAGAAAAAATTAAAAAAAAAATCAAATTAAAAAAAAAAACATTAAAAAATAAAAAAGATTTTTTTGATTGTGGTGGCGTTGCCAATCGGCCTCCCGCCAAAGTGGAGGCGAAGGCCGGCCGCTGGGCGGGAGGCTGATTCCAGGAATCGCCCTACCGCGGCGAGAGGTTGATTCCAGGAATCGCCCTCCTGCGACGCGAGAGGGCGATTCCCGAATTTGACCACCTGCCGCGGCAGGGCGATTCCCAGAATCGGCCTTCCGCGGCGAGAGGGCAATTATCGAAATCGGCATCTCGTCGCGGGAGGGCGATTTCCAGAATCGACCTCAGAGCGATTCCCAGAATCTACCTCAGGGTGATTCCCGGAATCGGCCTATTGTCGCGTGAGGGCGATTCCTAGAATCGGCGTCCTGCGGCGGGAGGGCGATTCCCGGAATCGGCCTCCCACGGCGGGAGGGTGATTCCCGGAATCGACCTCCCACGGCGGGAGGGCGATTCCTAGAATCGGCCTCCTGTGGCGGGAGGGCGATTCCCAGAATCGGCCTCAGGGCGATTCCCGGAATCAGACTCCTGCCGTGGGAGGGCGATTCCCGGAACTGGCCTCCCGCGGCGGGAGGGCGATTCCCAGAACCGTCCTCCCGTGGCGGGAGGGCGATTCCTGGAACCGGCCTCCCGCCCATGTAGCGGTGGAGGCTGGCCTCCGTCGCCACTTGGGCGAGAGGTCAATTGGCAGCGCTACAACGATCAAATTTTTTTTTTTTTTTTTCTAATAATTTTTTTTTTAATTTGATTTTTTTAATTTTTTTTTTAAATTAAATATATTTTTTTTTTAATTCAATTTTTTTATTTTAAATTTAATTTGTTTTAATTTTTTTTGTTTTGTTTTGCTTTTTTTTTAAATTTAATATTTTAGATTAATTATTTTTTAAAATTTAAAATTTATTTATTAAATTTATTAAATTTTAATTTAATTTATTTATTTTTTTAATCTTTTAGTTTATTTAGTTTTTCATTTTTAAAATTTATAAATTGTTTCATTAAAAAAAAAACAGTGAATTTATGGATATTTGTTTTTTTAATTATTTGCACGTGGTTTTTTTCATTTTTTTGTTTTTTAATGATATATATATATATTTTATTTTAATGCTTTTATTTTAATTTTCTTTTTCAATTTTCAATTTTGTTTTGTTTTTTTTTTTTAATTTTTTTTTTTGTTAATTTTAAAATTTGTCCTTTTTTTTCTTCTTAATATTATTATTTTAATTTTAATTTTTAAATTTAATTTTTTCTTTTTGTATTTTATTTTTTTTATCTAAATTTTAATTTTGTAATTTAAATTATTTTTAAATTTTCTATTTTTTTTTTAATTATATGGTTTTTTTCAATAACTTAGAAAAAAATGTTTTTGATGCTTTTTTTATAATTTTTTTGGTTAATTTTTGTTTTTTTTTTTTTAAATTATGTGTTTTCTTTTCAAATTTTGTCATTTCTTTTTATATAATTTTCGAATATTTTTGTTTTTTTTTTAATTTTTGTTTAAGTTTTTTATTTTTCTGGTTGTTTTTTAATTGTTTTATATATATATATATATTTTTGTCTGAGATTTTGTTTATTACCCAACATGAAAAAGCTTCCTCTAAAAAAAAGGTTGATCTTTTACTGTCAATCATTTAAAGTGCTTGTGAAAATCACCGCTCTAAAAAAAAAAAAGTTGATGCTGCATCAATACGTTTCAAAATTAGCATGAAAATCACTAACATTTTAAAACAAACATTCATACTTCATAAATAAAAATATTAGAGTGTCAAAAATGTGCTAAAAAAAAGATAAGGTGATTCTGCATCACCACTTTTCAAAATCGGGTGCTTTTTATGCTACCAAAAAAAAGTAGGTAACAATGCGGTTACCTATTTCATCGGTAACAGTGTTTATCCCCTTCAATCTTGTTCCCAAAAATAATTGGAGTACTCGCCAAAAATGGTGGGGGGAAATGGAACAAGTTCTCAGTTATGTCAGCAGTATGTCACTCTTGAACATGAAACTTTTCTGCATTTCGTGTCGGGTTGGGGACGTCCCACATTTGTCATTTTTCCTCCATGGATTTGGGTTATCTATTTTCACCTCTCATATGTTCTTTCCCACGTCATCATGGCCTCAAATCCGTTGATGTCAAATACTACCAAATTCTAGAGTCATGTTGCCAATATGTTCAAGAGAAGTTCCTTTTGCATTTTTCACCCCTGATCCTTTGCACAGTCCTCATTCACCATCATATTATTCCTCTGTCTCGTGTCGATGATGTGGGAAACATTATGGCCCTCCTTCGAATGGTCACTTCCTGTTGACTTCAGCTCATTATCCAGCAAGATGATCTAGAGACTCCTTTTTGGTACCTCAGAGATTGCATGCCTCAATGGAAAGTTCTTCGCATTCGATGACACGTTCTCATCATTGGCCTTCGATTGAGTGATTTTGCAGATGTTCGGCTCCAACTCATTGTTCACATTCCGTGAATTGTACTAGTGGTACCTTGAGAACCATTCTCATTATTGGTGGTATCTCTCATGCGTGTTAACGACTTTCATCATTGGCTGATAATCAGGTGACTTTCTTACATGTTCAACTTCATCTCATTCATTCGCATGCTTGAAGTTGTACCTGTTCAGGTTGAAATGAAGCGCAAGACCCTAAATTTTGTCTGATAAAATCCAGGCTATGGCACGATTTGATTTACCATTACTATATGCATGACTCTTTTGATTGAATGAATGTGACCATACCTGAGACTATTTGACGGTCCTTCTCACTAGATGGCTACATCCATACCTTAGATCTTGTTGTATGTACTCTATTTTGGATGGTTATTCCCATACCACATATTTATGTATCAGAGATATCAGTTGTACTTGTTCTTGCAAGACTTCCAACGGTGACGTTTTGGTTTGGGCATGTTCTCATAAATCATTTCACCCGTCCTATTTCTCTCAGACTTCATTCTTTAGGGGGCATCTGTTACACAATATTTTTTCACCGTCCTTGCAATACCCATCCCTAATATTGTAGGACCATTTCAGTGACACCTGTGTATTGTCATACATTGAAATAGATGCCATTTCGTCCCTTGACATGTAAAGATCATAATATATGTTGATCATTCCTTAAGCAGACCTTCAAAAGCATGTGATTTTGGGTTGATGCTAGTAGGAAGTTATGGCTTCGAGCCCATGGAGAAATTAACACTAGGCCCCATGCCCTTTGGTGCTCTATCTTATAAGGGCACCCATGCCAAGGGTATTCTGGAATTTTTTTTAAAATAGAAACGAAGCTTCCATGCTTGACAGCTTTGTGAGTGGAGTCATCATGGTTTTTTCGATTAAATCACATCGAGTTCCTGCCTTTGGCTTGTTAGTTCCTACAATTGTGTAAATCCCCAAAGGGATAGACCTCTCCTCCACCTTATGTGGGATCCCAAACCACATCCTCCTATCCTATAAATTATTCCCCCTCACATTGGTTCAGCTAGCTGAACAATCATTTATATAGCTAGTGTGTTGAAGAAGCAGAGAGAAGAGTCCATTGTTGAGAGAGAGTTTAAAGCCCATTGCCTCATTGAGTCAAATGCTAAATGAATTCTTGATACATGCCCAACTGAACCCTTCGAAGGATATCTACAATGTCAAGGCATAAGGTTATAAAATTCTATTTCAGTTATCAATAATACATGACCGATTTTTGGTTCCAACTTTGTTTCCATTTATATGAAAAGTGTTTAGCTCTCTTTGACTAGCTGAATAGTTGTAGATGAATGTATATACTTGTATGTTGTCATCATTTAATTGATATTTCTGAAGACACATGAATATCGTCACCAATACAGAGCGCAAGGTGTGAAGACAAATATCGAAGGATCACTGCTACGTGCCATGACAAAAGCATTGGACTGAGGTAGGATATCTATCCCGATCCATATTTCATTTATAAGCTAGGAATTCAGGAGTCTAGCATGTTCTCTTGTTGCTAGACCCACCCTAGGGCTAGAGGGATTGCCTCTGTTTGCATAGGGGATTTTCCTACACAACATAAAGGTTCAGGTAAATAAAGGATATCAAGAGAAAAAATAAACAATTATAAAAGGATAAAAAATAACATCATGATGCACACACTAAAATAAGACTTCTACAGTCATGAAAGAAAAAACAAATTTTACACTTACATAAAAGTTTAACCATGATCTCTAGTTGAAAATGCTATCTTGCATAAGAAATATGAATAACAAAAACCCACTCTGGAATGAGAGTCTGATAACCAGAAACAATTTTGGATATATTACCTACATGACTCCTTCTCTCATAATCAACTCCCCACCACTCCTGCAACACTAAAATCTTTGGAACATCTTCTTTTTGTACCAGATATGCATTTAATCTTTGTATACATGCCAACATAAAATCTCAATAAAAATATTCCTCAAAAGCTTCTAATGAACATGTGTGCGAGTCATTATAAAATTAAATTCATACTATGTCAGCATCTTTGAAGCCATATAGAAGTCTTAACCCTAAAATAACTTGCATGGAAAATACTTTTCAATCTCAGTGAATCATAAATTAGCTTCCTATGGTGCAATACATGTCAACTGAAGAGTAACTAGTGCATACTATTCCAACTTCAAAGAGTTCCAAATTACAAAATCTAAAGTGAGGTAAAATGGCATGCCTCAAATACTTAACGAACTAATGTGCATGCTAAATTTTCCGATACAGTTTTTAATGCTTCAATATTTTCAGTATTGATTTATTTGTTAGTGTCACAAGGTTCAAAATCCTTTTAATAATTTTATTTTATTTTATTTTATCTTTTTTATTTTTATTTTTTATATTTTTTGTTTTTGTAATTGAACTTGATTTCACTAATAAAATACAATTTACACTGCTTGACTTGTTTGAAATTTGAATAAAGTAAAATATGATAATTTTAGCACCATAAATTTGGACGATTATGAATAAAGAATCTAGAAAAGGTTTAGGAAGTACTTTAATGGCAAACATTTTTCTGCTGAACCTAAAAATAATTACTTAAATTTTCCCCTAAAATAATCGTCAAATATAACTCTAAGTGACATCAAAAAATACAATCAAATTTGTCTATATAAATAGATAGTGATAAACAAGCCTTGCCATAACCTAATGTAAGATATCAATTTATCTAATGGCCATTATCTTAGTGAATTTTTTTAATGAGGCCCTCAAAAAATAGGTAGACAGGGAATTGCAGAAGTAGTTACCGTTCTTCTTCCACCTCATTCTTATTAAATACTTAAAATATTCATATTTATCCAAGGGATTTTATACAATTCATGTGCGAGTCAAAAAAATGTAGAGAAATTATAAATCCAAGCACTACACGCATTATGACCAATTCCACATATCCTAGGAAAGTAATTGTAAAATCATCGAAGTAACAAAAAGCATGATTAATGCATAAGCATTCTTTCATACATTGTAAAATATAATCATTTTTAGGGATCTACATTGGCATACATATAAAATAACAAATTCAATTTAATTGGATGGAGAATGGCATAATATCAACTCGCTCTAGGCCAATCTCTACTAACCACTACAAACTATCAAATCCCCTTCAATCTACATTGTAGAATATTAATAAATTTTGTTGCATATCATGTAACAATGGGCGATACAAATTCCTTTTGTATGTATCTTCTATCTTGATAAGGAGGTATGGTGGTTAAAACATAGTTTTATGTCTCCGTATCAATTTTAATAGTGCAAGAAATACATGAGATCATGTTGATGTTTTTTTACAGCATTATTAAGCACTTGCACATAAAGGGGTCCAGAACATCTGCATGTATCTACTATAAATCAACAACTTATCACTATGATAAATATGGTGGAGTATGTGATATACAACACAACATTGGGAAATCTGGCCTCCTCTATGGAATCCCACAAAACCTAAAAATAGAAAGATATGTCCTCTACCTTTGATGTACAATGACCTAGATTCAAGAAGTATAGTCTTGCACCTAAAATTATATGTGCAATTTGACACAGTCTTGCCAACAGTACAACAATGAAGATGTGAATTATTTTTAACTTCGTATTTAATCTATATGGATTAGTTCTTATTTTAGCCTAGGAGGTGGTGCTACAAATATGATTGGTCATTCCTGTTGAGAAATAATTCAAAGGTTCATTTAGGAAGAAAAAAAAAACTCCTATCATTAAATCCCAATGTGAGAAGCTTATACTAGCTAAAAAAGGATGTTTTATGAGGTGTAGGGCATGTTTCTTTCATGTAGATATGATATGGGGGGAAGATATATTGGTGTCATGGATTCAATCCTATGGCTTGTTTCCAATTGTATGAATGGTCGTGATATTACACCTAGCCATCCAAACATTCATTATCACTATTTTGCTGCAAGTAGATATGTTTTTATTGTTGTGAAATGTCAACCAAACACGAGTATGTTTAGAAAATAGCTCTTTAATTCCTTCTAATAATGAGAAATACCAGATTGGGCATGAAATTCTAATCGAATTCTAGGTTTACTAGCAAGTGTTTTTCAAGGAGTTGTTAAATTTTCAATGGAAGTTCTAGACCTAACTGGTGCTATAGGTGCAACTGATGAAGATGAAGCTATGAAATATAGGCATGTGATTGAAAATGAAGAAAATTATAAGAAAATTCATGTTGATTCTTCCTGAATAGGGACATAAAATTTTTCAAGGCATACAAATTAATTCTTAATTTCTTATGAGTGAATATGAAAAGGGAATTCTTAGTTCAAAACTACTAATAATAATGAATTGAATTAAAAAATAATGATTTAAAACCTTCTTTTTGGGTGAGAAACTTAAACAAAGGTTTGTAACCCAAGAGATTTGATTCTCGCTCCGTAGATCTTGAGTTAAGATGGATCTATGCTTGTTTTATATCAGTTTATGCATGTGATTGTCTCATTCAACAAATATTGAATGTAATTGGCATCCCGTGGGGTGTAATAAAATTAAGATGTCAGTTATTTTAATTAAAATATTCACAATCCTATGTCTGGTTATGAGTCATCAAGAGCTCCAATTATGCCCAAGTTGAAGGCTCTAGTGTAGGTGAAGGGGGTTCTTCTTGTGACTAAATATAATAAAAAATAGGGTCTTTAAATTAATAATAATAACATAAATATATAATGTGAAAACCAAGGAAGATGTAGAGGATGTAACTAGGGTGTATTATGTGGCTAATGGCATTGCTTCCAATACCACCCATTCTTCTTCGGGCTTATTATATTATGATGTTTAGAAAATAGATAATGGTTGACCCCATATTTGTACCCCCAAGTGACCGCAAAATGAGGACCCTGATACTTGATGGAGATGTTTCCAAGATTGGGAAGATGGTGAAAATTTTAGGAAAACCTTAAATAAGGAAAAAATACCTCATTATGATATGATGGAATATGATTGATGGGGCTCAGAAAATTTACCTAGGAAGGGTGTTGAGTCATCTAAGCATTTCAGAATCACTATTTTGGGATTTTTTTATTTGGGAACCATTTATAGTATATGAAATTTGTTTAGCATGTGATGGATTTGTTTCCAAGAATATGAAATGGATATTTTGTCAAAAAAAACTAATAATAATGTGTAAAAATAAATCCATGTCATAAAATGTGGGGCTATAATGAAAAATAGGATGGGTGAGTGCCTCACAAGCAAATGAAGTGAACCTAAACTCTATAAAACCAAAACCTTCACAACATGAGTTCCCACTTGCATTTGGGAACTATAAGGGGTTGAAACCTAAGATCACTAAGAATAATAACTGTTTTAATTGCATTAGAAAAACCACAAAGACAACGTAGAAACATTTGAAGACCAAATTTGGCACAACAACACTCTCATTTTGTGAGTTTGGAGTGCATCATCATAGAAATATTATTTTTGCAGCAAGAATACCCTCCCTTGTATGATTATGATTATTATTTATGAACCTATGATGTAATTTATCAATTATAATTTTGACACATCTAAAATGAAAAACTAAAATTATAATTTGAAAAAGATTTTTTTATATATAGGGACTCTATATTTATGTTAGAAATTCTAACTTTTATTCTTCAGAAAGAAGAAATATTAAATCCAAATTTTGTTTATGTATGATTCTATGACTGATTACCCAAATATAAAGACTTGATTTCATAATTGGTGATGGTTTTGGTTTCTTCTTGACAATGGGGGAAACATTAAATTTCTTTATAAGACCGAAAACTTACCTTGAAGTTTCATCATTTGCAGGACTTAGAAATACTTCTTGTTCCTCCCGATTCAAATGTTTAAGAAAAAAATATTCTTTTAGTAAAATCATATGTGGAACTTGAATCGTGAAACTACAATTTCAAAGAAATATACTTACTTGATTGGAGAGGAGGAAGATTTGTGAAAGTTCAGTTTTACATTTACCAACTATTGAGACATATAAAAGCTTAGGACGTTTTCTATACACTAAGGCATGAGAAGTTAGTACAAATTACTCAAGCACTCGCTAATGCATGAGTATTTCTTCAAATTCTTCATCATCTCATCACTCATAAACATCATCCTCATCTACAGTTGGTTTCATACGATGCGTGTTAGTGTAAAATATTATCAAAGGTGTACGAAAATATCCTACTTTAGCTATGAGTGACAAATATCCCTATTGTAGGGAAAATCAAACACCCCCCATTACTTCAAATATTTGGGACCCTTTCCATTAATTTTTGGCTAATCATGTTTTATGATTTCCATTTAAGTTAATTGTCTTACAATTTTTTCATTTTTCATTTTTATTGAATTTCTATTTTTATTGTTTCACTGAAATCGAATTTTCATGAGATTTCTAGCGATACTTGTTTCGCCTCATTTGTTCAACCAATTTGTAAACAACACTCCTTTGAAGTTTCATCATTTTTGTTGACAGGGTTAAAGAAATGTATAAAATGTATAATATTTCAGTGTTTGCAATTAAAATTCATTGTAAATATTAAATTTTTATTAATATCGAAAATTCTGAAATCCAAAAATTCGAAAATGTTGAAATCCCGAAATGCCGAAATTCTGCAATCCAGAAATTATATAATATTATAATATATATTTTCTTTTAATTTTAATTTTTTTAAAACATTTATTTTTTTTATTTTTAATTAAATTTGTAATTAATTAAAATGAATAACATAATTAAAATAAATTAGTATTAATTAATTAATATTTTCAATGTACTTTGGGATTAGATTTTTAATTAATTAGCCTAGGCAACTAAATTTCTAGAATTCTGGCAATTTTAGTACTCTAACTTTAGAATTTCATAAATGGAGTTTTACTTGGCCAAATGATGCCCAAGATGGTTCAATGGAAAGATAAAATCATGGAGAATAATTATAAAGTAGTTTCATTACTATATTTGATATATTTTGGGTCTAAAATCCGGAATAAGATAAACATCCTAATTTTATAATAAAATTAATTTTCTCAGTTTAATTTTCTGCATTCTCATTTGCCCACGACACCTTCTAAGTGCAGATCCATTTGTCAATAATTTACTTAACCAATTAGAACCTCATAGACAATAATAGAGAGATATTATTTATTTCTAAATTTTTTATGTAATTAAATTTGATTAGATATGTTTTAGTTTCAAATTTCGCATTGTTACACAACATTTTTTCATTGTCCCTACAATCCCCATCTTTCCCATTGGAGGGTCATTTCCATGATCAATAATTAGTTTCATGCCTTTCAAAGACCATCATTGTATCCCTTTGCATGAGAGTAATATTCCTTCTGTTGAAAATTCCCTGAGCAGAGACTCAAAAACCCCTGTTTTTTCTTGGGCGCGAGTAGTCAGTTAACAACTTCGAGGATGAGTCACTGGGAGTGGTTGAACTGATAAACCACAGACTTCATCCTTTGGTTTATGGTTTCCACCTCTTATTGGAACCTCCTAAAGTATAGGCCTCCCTCCCACCTTTGTAGGGATCCTAACCTCCTCCTTTTCCTCTATAAAAAGAAGCTATCTCTCTTTGCATAAGCTAGCTGAACTTGGAGAATTAAACATACTATAGTATAACTTCTGAAGAGATAGAAACGTTGATAGATCTTGAGTCGATGCCTTCTGATAGAGCTTGAGTACATGCCTTCATCCCATCTAAATTCCCTAACGAACATCTGAGATGTGCTTCGGCTGAACCCCGCTAGAGGAGACTGCGACGTCAAATCTTTGGTTGCATCTCTTCCTTCTATCAATACATATATGTGACTATTTTTTGGTTCCACTTTTGTGTTATGACATTTGTTTAATGAAATATGTTTAGCCCTCTTTTACTGGCTAATAGTTATGAATGAAGTGTTATTATGTCGTATGTTGTTCTTTTTTTGTTCTATGTGCAAGTATCCGACCATGACTGCTAAAGGATTTTGACTCGCCAAGGCAGGAGCAAGAGGCCACCACCACTACAACAATGACGAGAGTGTTGGACTCTAGGTAGGTTGATCTACCATGTCCTCTTTTCATTTAGTAATTAGGAATCAACACTCTAGGATGTCTCTTTGTTTCCAGACCCACTCTAGGGCTAGAGGGATCGTCTCTGTTCATAGAGAGGATTTACCTGCTAAACAAATTGGCGACTTTGCTGGGGATCAGTGCGAGTTTTTCATTCATCTTGTTGGGTCATTTTCAATAATTGATTTTATTATCTGCATTTTATGGTTTTCTTGTTTAGTTTACACCCTCTGTTTAGCTCCAGAGTGTCAAGATTGACCTCTGCTCATTAAGTTTTGGTTTTTCCCCTTTTCCCATAGTTATCTGGATTGACGCTTTTTTCGTCTGAACAGACACGCTGATTGGCACATGTTGCTCTTGTTGCAGTCACTCCAACCCTTGTTTGGCAAGGATTACAACCTTACAGTCACGCCAACTCCTATAGGATTTGGTTTTACCTCCTTAATGAGTCTTTTGGTCAGTTGTGCTTGCTTCTGGGTTATTTTTATGTGTAATTATGCCTTTGGGACTATTGTTGACTGTTGTTGACTTGATTTTCTCAGTCGTTTTTCCATCTTCTTATCGGTGTAAACTGAAGCCTTATGGTTTCTAAGTGTCTTGGTGCTGTTGGGAAACCAACTCCAAAAAGAAAAGAAAAGAGATATCAACGCCTTAGAAATAAGCCACTTCGAGGGGGCAACCTCCAATACATTACATGAATGAACAATTCTTGGATGATACAAATGACCAAAACCTCCTTCTATATATAGGAGTCCATGGGGCCACAATGTAATGCTAGTGGGGCCATAATGTAATCCTATCCGGCCTAACAATAATAATTTAAGGGCACAATAATAACAATATTAGGGTTACAGGGGGTACAACGATAACAATAAGGGGGGCTACACTAACATAATAATGGATTACACTATTAATATAGGGACCTAATATGCCCCTCTCCTTCAAAAAAGTGTTTTACTCAACGCTTCAGTAGCTCCGAGTGCTTTTGTATAAAATTCTTATCCTCCCATGTAGAATCTTCAGTGGGTAAGTTCTTCCATCTGATGAGATAATATGAAATTGATCGATTTCGTAGCTGTCGAGTTCTTGTTTCTGTGACTGCTTCAGGTTCGAATATGGTTTTTCCTTCCTCATCAAGTTCTGACAATATTGTTAGAACTGGAATTTTTTCCCCTATAACCTTTTTTAAGCATGAAACATGGAAAAATGGATGCACTCGTGAAGAAGAAGGAAGCTCCAATTTGTATGCCATAGTACCAATCTTTTGTGAAACCTTGTAAGGACCATAGTACTTTGGCGATAATTTATTATCCTTCTTAGCTTGCTTGAGGGACATTTGTTTGTGTGGTTGTAGCCGTAAAAATACAAAGTCTCCCACATTAAAAATTCTCTCACTGCGATGTTGATCTGCCTATTGTTTCATTCGATTTTGTGCCAAATTTACGTTATCCTTTAAGAGTTGGAGAAGAACTTTTTGATGCTCCATGTGATCCTTCACTGCTTGAACCCTAGAATTTTTCCTTAAATAAGATGTGATGGATGGTGGATGATATCCATAAAGTGCCATAAATGGGGTCATTTTTGCTGCAGTATGGAAGGAAGTGTTATACCACCATTCAGCGAGAGGTAACCACTTGACCCATTGTGCTTGCTTATCAGATATAAAACAACGAAGATATCCTTCCAAACATTTATTCACTATCTATATTTGACCATCGGATTGAGGACGATAAGATGAACTATGAGCTAGTTGAGTACCCAAACAAGAAAATAATTCCATCCAAAAATTTCCTGTAAAAATGGGATCTCTGTCACTTACAATAATGTTCGGGTTTCCATGTAGCTTTTGAATTGTTTCCATAAATGCGGTAGCAACTGTACTCGCTTTAAATGGATGAGATAATGCACAAAAGTGTGCATACTTGGTAAGTCCATCAATTACCACCATGATGACGCTCCCTTCAGACTTAGGTAAACTTGTGATAAAATCCATTGAAATCTCCTCCCAACGTTGACTTGGAATGGATAAAGGTTGTAGAATACCCGAGGTCTTAATTATCTCAACTTTATTTTGCCGGAAAACCAAACATTCTACCACAAAATTTTGAATATCATATTTAAGGCCATCCCAAATTAATTCTTTCTTCACCCCGTGGTAAGTTTTTAAAAATCCCGAGTGTCCTCCTAAAGGAGAAGTGTGCAATTCCAAAAGAATCTTTTGTTTTAGTTTGGAATTCTTGCAAATATATAAGTGATCTTTGTACCATAAGGAATCGTTTTTCCAACTAAATGTATTAGATGTACTAGGATCTTGCTGCAACTTTTGAATGAGAGTCCACACTTCTTCATCCTTCTTCCATTCATCCCTTGCTTCGGTTATCCGATCTGGTTGGATAATTGAAATGGCACAAAGCAATGCTTCCACCTCTTCATCCTTTCTTGAGAGTGCATCTGCAACAACAGTTAGCTTCCCTTTTTTGTAGAAAATTTCAAAGTCATAACCCAACATCTTTGTGACCCATTTTTTCTGCTCTTATGAAGATAATATTTGTTCCAAAAAGTGTTTAAGACTATCATGATCATTTTTTACCTTTAAGTGTCTTCCCATTAGGTAAGCTCTCCATTTCTTTAGTGCATGTAGTATTGCCAACATTTCCTTCTCATAAATATCCTTTTGTAAATACTTTTCTTTTCTTGAATGACTTTGAAAAGCAATGGGTCTTCCTTCTTGCATTAAAACAACACCAATTCCATTTCCCGAGGCATCGCATTCCACAATAAAGGTTTTTGTGAATTCTGGCGTAGCTAAGACTAGTGCTAGGCACATTGCCTCTTTAGGATGTTCAAAGGCCTTAGTTGCTTCAGGAGTCCATGAAAATGCATCTTTCTTCAATAATGTTGTTATAGGTGCTGCTATTCTCCCATAATTCTCAACAAACATACAATAATACCCTGTTAAGCCAGGAAATCCGTGCAACTGCTTTATGGTTGTGGGGAATTTCCTTTCCTTAATGGCTTTAATTTTGTTAGGGTCTACCTTAACACCCTCATGGATAAAATATGACCCAGATATTCCACCTCTTGTACTCCAAAGAAACATTTGGATGTTTTTGCATATAATTGTTTCTCCTCCAATAGTTTGAGCACCCTCTCAACATGTTGAACATGATCCTTCCAAGACCTGCTGTAGATTAGTATATCATCAAAAAATACTAGCACAAATTTTCTAATGAAGGGTTTGAAAATGGAATTCATCAACCCTTGAAATGTATGAGGTGCATTGGTAAGGCCAAAAGGCAAGACTAAAAATTCATAATGACCCTCATGAGTTCAAAATGTTGTTTTTGGAATATCTTTAGTCTTCATTATAATTTGATGATATCCTGAACAAATATCCAACTTGGTAAAATAAATTGCTCCATGTAATTCATCCAATATTCATTAATAACAGGAATGGGAAATTTATCTTTAATAGTGAACTTATTGAGCTCCCTATAATCCGGACACATGCGCCATGATCCATATTTTTTGTGCACCAATACTATTAGTGCAGATAAAGAACTTTGACTAAGTTGAATTATACTAGCCTCTAACATTTCTACAATCATATGTTCAATTTCGCTCTTTTGGACATAAGGATATCTGTAAGGCCTGATGTTTGGAGGAACACTTCCTGGAATCAAATAAATAGCATGATCATGATCACGAATAGGTGGGAGTCCTTTGGGATTATAAAACACCTTGGAATGACTGTCCAAGACTTTCTGGAGATCTGGAGAAATAGATGATTTTGATGTTGGAACTTCTAGTGAGTATAATTGTGCAATTACGCCCTGTTGTTCTTTCTTTAGAAGCTTTTTCATGACATTAGATCTTACTATCTTTCCTGGCTTCCCTGTGATACCCCGTAATTTGATTTCCTTTCCTTTTGAAAAAGATTTCAATAAAAGTTCTTGAAAATTAAAAGCTACTGTCCCTAAATATTGTAACCATTGTACTCCTAGTACAACATTAGCACCTCCCATTGGGATGGAAAGCATTGGACTATTCAATACATATTCCCCCATGGCTAGCTTGATATTATGGCATTTTCCAGAGCAATTTATATTTCCTCCCTTTGCACACATCACTTGACATTCTGGTGTTGGGTATAGGAAACAACTCAATTCCTTGGCTACCTTATAATGAATAAAATTATGGGTACTACCCGAATCAATCAACACTATTACCTTTTTCTTCTTGACATGTCCTTCTATATTGAGAGTTTGAGGAGTGGTAATTCCTACCAATGCATTACATGATATGGTCGGACTCATTTTTTCTTCTTCTAGGGTTGGTTCCTGGTGTATATCCTCTTCTTCTTCATTTTCTTCTTCCTCTTCACAATCTATGTAAAATAATTTCTTCTCAGCACACCTATGACCTTTAGTGTATTTTCTGTCACAACTGTAGCAAAGCCATTTTTCTCTCTTTTCTTCCAATTGTTGTGGTGTCAACCTTGTAAGTTGTGGAAATATAGGCGTAGCAACACTTCCTTCTTTATAGAAGTGAGTGGTAGGCTTCCTTGTCCCCATAATTTTACATTCAATTTTTCTTGCTAACCTGAATGCCTTCTCCAATGAATCAGGTTCCAAAATGCGAACTTCATTTTGGATGTTATCCTTTAAAGTGCCTATGAAGAGATCAATCCTGTGTTCCTCTGGAATATTAGTTACCCTTATATTCAATTTTTGGAAATCCTCAATGTGCTCCCCCACTAAACCCTTTTGTTTGAGATTTATCAATTGGCTAAAGAAGATGTTTCTCTTTGTATTCTCATAATGTGCTATCATTTCCTCCGTAAAAATTGACCAAGTGACAATTTTTTTACGGGGGCAAAGCCATCGATACCGTACAAATGTATTTTTTTCTAAATGTAAAGTTGCAATGTGTACCTTTTGTGTGTTTTGCACATTATGGAGATCAAAATATTGCTCCATCTGTAGTATCGATGTTACAGGATCCTTTCCATCAAACTTCCTCATATCCTTTTTTGGAATATGGTGGTTCTTCCCGCCAACATTAGAGTTTATGAAATCGCGATTAACATTTATTTTGTTCTCATCATGGGTTTCCTATACTATCTTTTCACCATTAGGAAACATTTCTTGTATCAACTTTGTCAAACCTTCCATGTCTGCTTTTAGATCATTCTTCATGTTTTCCATTTTTTCATCGATCTTAGCTTCCATGTCATCCATTTTAGATTCCATGCTAGCTTCCATGCCATCTATCTTAGATTACATGCCTTTCTTCAAACCATCCATATTATTATTCAAACCATCCATATTTTCTTCCACTCCTTTCTTCAAAGCTTCCATTTCAATTTTTACTGCTCTTTGCGAGAGAGAAATTTGGTGCACATGCTCTTGTAATTCTGTTACATCATGTTGCAATTATTCATCTTCATAAGACATAGTAGAGCCTTCTAAAGGCTTAATGGGTGTTGATTTATTTTTATGGGGCATTTTTTAAAACCCAATACTAATGTCTATTCTACAATATGCCCTTGTAATCAATTCAAATTGAATCTTCAAACAAGACTTATGCAATTAGGAAAAAAATACACACCTTTTTCTTACTTTTGAGGAGCTAGATATTGAAATTGGATTATCTCTGTGATTGCATCTCTTCAATATCTGAAATTTAGCACTGAGGTAGCCCTCTAAATTCTCTTTCGAATGCCACAGGTCTGACCTTATTTGGATTCTCCAAGGAAAAGTTATGTCCAACCTCCCACAATGGCCTAATTATGGAATGGTTCAGTAGAGTGAACTTGTACGACTTTCCATGTGTCAGTATTTTTTCCTTCGGCTCTGAAATTGATAGAAAAGAAACTTCAGTCCGTGTACTTGTGACCAATTTTTACGGCACTCCAATACGATGCTCAGAGAGAGAGTTATGAATCTTTTCCCATGATCACCTCATTGAGATGAAATTCGGAAGCCTAAAAAAGCACTACCTTCCACAGATCATATCTCCAAAAATATTGCGAACCAAGCTCTGAAATTTTGGGACCCGTTTCCTCAGGATTTCATCTTCGCACCCTAAAAATTTCAGATTCTTAACCTTCGTAGAAAAAAATCTATAGCAAAAATGCGGCGATGACCTATTTAGAGTAGTGAAACACTAGAATCCAAAGCTCTGATACTAAATGTTGGGAAAGAAGCTCCAAAAATAAAAGAAAAGAGATATCAACGCCTTAGAAATAAGCCACTTCAAGGGGGAAACATCCAATACATTACATGAATGAAAAATTCTTGGATGATACAAATGACCAAAACCTCCTTCTATATATAGGAGTCCATGGGGCCACAATGTAATCCTAGTGGGGTCACAATGTAATCCTAGCCGACCAAACAATAATAATTTAAGGGCACAATAATAAAAATATTGGGGTTACAGGGGTACAACAATAATAATAAGGGGGGCTACACTAACATAATAAGGGACTACACTATTAATATAGGGACCTAACAGGTGCACTGACCCTTCTGTTTGGAAACCAAGTCATTTGATTATTGCCAGTCTCATTCTTGCGTCGATTGCACTTAGTTTTCTTGATATTTTTACTGATTTCTTTGGTTGCGGAATCCTTCCATTTCTTCATTGATTATTTTCCTTATTGCTCCAAGCATATATTAAACTGCTTGTTTTGGATTGTTTTGAAAACTTTTTCTTGGTTTGGAAGATTGCAGGATTACTTTGAGTGCTTTCTTGTGTTCGTTTTGCATTTTATTGAGTCATTCAATTTCAATTATTACACAATACTCAAGCTAGTGTTTGTTTTAATTTTTTATGCAATTAGTGCATCATGTACTTCTTTTCATTGAAAAAAAAAAAAACATATTTTGCATTCTTTCTTGCATCGAAAGTGAAATATTCTTTTGCATAACTAGCATTTGATAGTCTAGGAAAGAGTTTCATTTTCATTTGATTGTGTTAGATGCATTAGTGGATTTATTCTCATACTTTCATTGTTTGATTTTGTTTGAAATATCTCTATCCTTCTCGTAACTAGCATTCATTGAATTAGGAATGATGTTAATTTGCATATAGCTTGCATTTAGCAAATTTGAGATCCAAATTCGATAGGGCCTTAAAACTGAAACATAATCCAATATCAAATTTAAAATTCACTCAATTAACCTAAGGAAACATTGAAACCTAATGAAATTTTTTTAGTGGTCTAGGCTAGAGACGTGTTTCGGCGTCTTAAAACCTAGTAGTTGTCTTTTTCCATCTGGATTTAGACATCACTAGTACGGACTTGTGCTCCCCATACCATCAAGTATATAAAGGGATACCCCTCTAGGTTGAAATCCTTTTATCCAGAGGAAGCCCAGTCTGCCGCCTTGTAACCGTGATACACCAAACACAACATTCGGGGATACTACCTGCACGTATGTTAAGTCCTTGGTCATTTATTTTTAATTTGGTCATGAAGGTGTATATGGCAGTTCACGGAAACCTGGTACACACTATTGTTTATAGTACCTGAGTAGTCATTTTGATCTTTTTGTGACTCCTTAAAAAGAGAAGAGATCGTCGAGCACTTGTCCTTTCACGCTCGTTTAAAATTGAAAGTGACTAGAGTCATATTTTTCCTGTTTCTTGACTCTTAAAATATGAAATAGCACAATCTGGTTTTAGTGTCATAAAATTAACTACCTACAATCACACGCTCGTTAAAATTTTTCTTACTTGGCCTATTTTTTTTTCCTTAGTTTTGATCTTGGAGCCCTTGATTGGTTATATTTTTTCTTTTCCTATTTTTGAAATACACTCATAGTTGTAGAACCATTAGTTTCGCCATCCTCACTGCCTCCTAGTGGTAGTTCCTTCCCAGACGTTTCTTTTGAAACCCCTCAATCCACTAGATCTATCGAGTTTTCGTAGCCTATTCTCCCGTATGTCCTGCCAAATGCTACTCGATATCCTCCTGAAGAGCCAGTTGAATTCAATTGGCCTCCTTCTGGTGCTTGGTCTGGTTTTGGGGAAGAAGGAGATTTTCTCCTCTTATGTCAGGCTCACCATTTTTTGTTGCTGCTGTGCCTCCTAGTCCCCGTAGTCTTTTCGAAGATATTACGGTGGAGTCAAACATGGATTCATCTAGTCTTGTTGGTAGTGAAGGAATGCCTGTTTCTAAAGGAGAATATCGACCTTTTCCGAAATATGTCCTTCATGTTTCTACTCAATCTTCTCCACCATCGGTGTCATGTCCGCCTGGATATAGGTCATTGAGTCAAATTGTATCTAGTGTTGCATCCATCGTACAATCCAGTACATTTAATCCTCCTCAGAGTTCATTCCTTCGTTCGTTAGGACTATCACCTTCGACACCTAGATGATCGGTTACTGTTACATCTATTCCAGTCCAACCGACTTTCTATGTGGCTTCATCCACACCAGTTGTTAACACTCAGTCGTCAGGATCTTTTCACACTCGTGGGTCTCTTTTTCTCAATCCAACATGGCCTGTTAATCCCAGTCCTAGTATATCACAATCTAGTGTTGCGGAGTCCCCACCTACTTCTAGTGTCGTTTCCACTACTCCTATGATTCCTGGCGGCCTTACTTTTGAATAGTATCTGTTGGTTGTTCAACAGTAGAGCTCTTAGGGTTCACAACCCCTCCAATCTCTTGATAATCCATGATTCCATCTCTATGATGCTATTGGTAATGCTGTTTATTCATTTCTGCATTATTATGATGTGTATGGTAATCTTCTTTATTTGTGTAATGTTCCAAAATTTTCATGAATAAATTGGAACATTAATTTTTTCTCATATTGTATAGTAGGTGAATAAAAAGGAAGAGGAGGCCTCTTAACATGAATAAGATCCTTCCTATTGTAAAAGGGAACCTTTGAGAAACTTATTTTACACCTCCTAGTATGAAAAGGGCCAATTGTATGAAGACAAGGTCAAGTTGACCAAGTCAAGTAGCGCAGCCTAAGGAGGAGTAGCTTGCCTAAGAAGACAACGCAGTTTTGGAGGGAAGAGATTCAAATGAAGATGGAAAGCCTAAGAGGTGGGACCAAAGGTGAGGAGACTCACCAAAAATAAAAGGAGGGCATAGCATCAAAGGGCATTCATTCATGTATATAGATATTTTGTTCTAGAGACCATTTACATACTTCAGCTGTTTAGCCGGAGTTGCGGCACTGCTTAGTGCAAAGAATTCCCATGCGGAATTCCATCCTCTCTTGGGATCAGATTGTTTAAGGGATCAATAGAGAATTATTTGAGCTTCATTTTTGTATTTTTATTGAGGCCATTCATCTACATTCATCTTCAACACATTCATCTTCAAAAACTACGTCCTTCATGCAAAGGCAACAACAGCAGTGTTGCATCCTTTGACTTTGTGTTATTTCTTGAAGAGGAGGTGCTTATTTCCCTCTGGGAGTTTTTTCAGAGAGGCCTTTGGCCCTATTTCTGTATTATTCAGCCATTATATGATTTATTCAGTAAATATTAATACAGAGTTGCAGCAACTATGTTATTTTCTGCAGCATTGCTTATTTCATGCATTTTGCCGAAAATGTTGCTAGGAGTCTTGTTTCTACTATATAAGTGTTTAAAATTCCATTTATTTGCTGTGTGATTGATATAAGTTGTATATCATACCTCTTACTTCATTTTTTGTATAAACCATTTCAGAAAATATGCTCTCTATGCTTCAGAAAATTTTGCATACTCCAAGTCTTGGAAAATTAGGGTTTTAAAGCCTAGTTTGGGAAGGAGGAGTTGTTTAACTAAGATAGAATCATTTGTTTAAGCTGAAATTAGGAGAATAGGTCCCTATTGACCTAATATATCATATCAAACTACTTCCCACCATTTTTTTCATGCAGATATCTGAATATACACATTTTAGGGCCAAAATGATCACTTTTCCCCACCTTTTTGCCCCTAAAACGTTGTATAAGGTTGTTTTTGTATCAACTGAATGATTTGTTATTGTACATCTATTATGAAATTATTTGATGCTTCATAACCATTTTTTTGTCAAATATTGCTTATTTCCCCAATTGGGAACATTATAGTGGTATGAGAGCAAGATCTTTGGCTTAGCCTGTGGCTTCATGCCAAAGTGTTGACTCCCTCAAGGAGGAATATTTACATAGCTATAGATAGAACCTAAGGAGGTGCCAGATAGCCTCCAGATCTCATCCTCTTCTTAGAGGTGACATATTCGGTAAATGCCCACTCAGTCCATCTCTGAAATAGCCTTGTACATATTTCCATCAAAGGGTTTCTTTAGTGGTGGCTTCAAGCAAGGTCAGAATGATGGAGAGGATGAGTTTAATCTCATCCATATTAAGATCCAATAAGAGAGGAGAAGAGAAATGCAGTGAAACTCGAAGAGGGTTTCAAGGAGGAGAAAATTGCGGTGAGACCTCTAGAGGGTTTCAAGAAGCAAAGGCAGATGCATGCACTTCCTTTTCTTGTAGAGGAAGTGAAGAAAAAGGAGACCACTTAGAGCATGAAACTCTGAGTGGGTATTTGGTAGAATACAGGTGCCAACCTAGGGCTTTCAAAGAAACCCTAGATTCTCCTTATTTTATTCAACTGAGAGAAGAAAGAAGACCCACACCACCAGGGGAAGAGGTAAGTACTAGCGCTTCCATGACCTTGAGAGAGCGGCCATCTACACCAGTAGTTGGATCAGCCAACATATTGGAGAGGGGACCTCTTGCAGCCATAGAAGATGTCCCAAAGTCTCACAAAGGTATGCATCATTTTCCATATCTCAACATTTCAGAAAATTTTATGGAAGGGTTTGGAGATTTGTTTGCATATGGCCCAGGATCAAATAGTACTGTTGAGGTAGAGCAGTAGGATTGCACTGCACTATGCAAGCTTGGAGGGTTCCAGGGAGATTTGAACCATCAATGTCATGCATCTCTGATAAGTTACACACAACCCTTGAGGTTGGAGTATGAGTTCTTGAAGGATGGAATGAACCTTGCTCTAAACAAATACATGCAGAACCAAATGCTCATCTAGGAGTTACTGCATGAGATAGCCAAAACACCCTGGAGGAGGGTTAAAACACTGTCAAGAGATAGCAGTAAGGAGGGTTTTCCTTATTTACATTCAGATCCTTATGGATTCAAGATGGTTGTGGACATGAGATCTCCTCTAAGGGATCTCCAAGAAGATGCATTTCAACATATCATGAAATGCAAAGAAAAGAAAATTTTGCTTTGGGAAAATGGCAGTATTCATTGTGAGGACACCAAGTAAGGAGATAAGATGAGACATCCACAAGGATTTGAGTGGATGTGGATGGAGGGAAAGAGGCTGGTGAGCCAATTTCAAATTTATGACACAGGGCAGCAAGATGCAAGTCTGCGTTGGCTCCTCCTAAAAGAATTTGGCCAACATATGACACATCTTTTTCCAAAGGGTGTGTGGAGGAAAGGAACTTGGCAGGATACTTGCATCATGGGTTAGCAAGAAGTATGTATACATGGTGTTGATATGATATGCATGTCAATCACTATGTTGTCGCCATTTGATGGGTATGATGTAAGTATGAGGAGGCAAAAAATTCTTGTGTTTCTATGGTTACACTTAGGAGAGTATGGGCAAAATTTTTCCCATACTTATCATGACATTTCCGGAAAGAAGGAAGGCACATTCAAGATGCAAAGAGGCTACCCTTCAGCATTGGAGGACAAGGAGAGGCTTCCACATGGGAAGAAGATTCTCTCACATAGCAGCATAATGGTGGATGGCTTTGGCATGTGGAATGTCAAGGGAAGAAGTCATGGGGTGATTAGAGACTTATCACTAAGGCCTACAGTGCTGTAACTTGGGAGTATGTATTTATTGATGGAGTGTTCAAAAGGGAGTATGCATCCTCTCTCCTTGCAGATTTTTATGAGAAGATTCTCATGGGAGGACTCATTCATGGACCTCAATTTTATCTTACTCACCATGTATGGTAAGAAATACATTTATGTACTTGTTGATTACTCCATTGATCATTTGTATTTTCTCACCATATATGAACAATGCATTGCTCCACAAAGGGGCAAGAGTATTTGTGGGTTTCATGGTCACTTTAGGAACAATATTTTTAACATGAGCAACCCATCTAAACATGACTTTAGGCAAGTATGTTGTTGTTTTGATTATGTACAGCTGGTATATACTACTACTTACTACTTCAATGCAGATGAGCTAACATACATAGCTGAAAATTATTTGGAGGACAACTTGCCACATGATGTTCTAAATAAGAAGTTGAGAAGGCTGAGTTGTATCCACCATAGAGACCATATGTATCATTCAAACTTGCACAAGACCTTCATAAATTTTTTGATTTGGATGCCATATGGCAATAATGTGCCATTCATTTTGAAAGGAATTTTCTAGGCCAGACTATGTGATGGAGACAACCATCTCTGATATGGCCATGGGAAAGTGTTTATTTCCATGCATGTTCAACTTATATATTCAGCAAACTACTATGCATTATCATATGTAAGAGCATGCATTATTTCCCATGAACTAGAAGACATCTTGCCCTATCACTTCTTCAAGCAGTAGTTTGGAAAACTGCACTGTGACCACTTGGGAGACTGTTGGTACGCTGTTGAACACCATGAGACCTTCAATACTTTCCCCATATTATTTCTGATTATGTCATATTTTTCTAGTGTTACTGTTATCCTTATGGGGAGCATTATTAGGGGAGTGACACATAAGGAGGATGTGTCCTTGTTGGGATAAAACTTCCATATTTTCTGCAATGCATGTTCTAAGGGGAACATGGAGGGAGACATGGCCTCTACAGCAACAAATTTGTTATTTAATGTGGATGGCCATGAGATGGATGGGTTTTCATGTGGTAGTGATTTCCTATCCATTATGTGTGTGATGGATTGGGCCAGCTTGATGCACAACACTGGGATAGAGACCTTCGGAGGTCTAACTTCTTTCTTGCCATTTGAGGGAACTCATGTTGCAGCCCAAGATCAGTATACCCTCATCAATTATCTTGAGTGGGGAGGAGGGAAGCGTGGGATAGGCCTTCTTACATATCATTTTTAGTCATTCATCCCACCTAAACTTCAGAAGCCAAAGGTGGAGGAAATTCTTCATGAGTTACCATGTTGGAGAGTGACTCATTTTATATGGATGATAGCTTGGGGGTGGAGGTTTCACTTTGGGGAATAATATTTCCCATGCATCTTGCACTCCATGCCTTTAGATGACCTCTAGACCACACATGGTTGTCGCCGTGATCACTTTCCTTCTCATGATCTTAGTCATTTGGGGTGTTTCACCAAATTCTAGTCTATATGCTTGGGAGAGGCACTATGGAGTTTCATGGATGAGATGGCATCATATTCTTTGGAGGATTCCATCATATGCTGATGCTACTAGAGGAGGTAAGGATATTCACTCAGTTCTATCCTTGCAGTTGCTTGAGGACAAGCAACATTTGGGAGGGGAGGACTATAATGTTCCAAAATGTTCATGAATAAATTGGAACATTAATTTTTGCTCATATTGTATAGTAGGTGAATAAAAAGGAAGAGGAGGCCTCTTAACATGAATAAAACCCTTCCTAATGTAGAAGGGAACCTTTGAGAAGCCTATTTTACACCTCCTAGTGTGAAAAGGGCCAACTGTATGAGGACAAGGTCAAGTTGACCAAGTCAACCAGTGCAGCCTAAGGAGGAGTAGCTTGCCCAAGAAGACAATGCAGTTTTGGAGGGAAGAGATTCAAATGAAGATGGAAACCTAAGAGGTGGGACCCAAGGTGAGTAGACTCAAAAAAATAAAAGGAGGGCATAGCATCAAAGGGAAATCATTCATGTATTCAGATATTTTTGTCTAGAGACCATTTGCATACTTCAACTGTTTAGCCGGAGTTGCTGCATTGCTTAGTGCAAAGAATTCCCGTGTGGAAATTCCATCCTCTCTTTGGATCAGCTTTCTTAAGGGATCAAGAGAGAAGGATTTGAGCTTCATTTATGTATTTTTCTTGAGGCCATTCATATACATTCAGCTTTAGCACATTCATCTTCAAAAACTGTGTCCTTCATGCAAAGGCAACAACAATAGTGTTGCATCCTTTGACTTTGTGTTATTTCTTGAAGAGGAGATGCTTATTTCCCTCCGGGAGTTTTGTTAGAGAGGCCTTTGGCCCTATTTATGTATTATTAAGCCATTATATGATTTATTCATTCAATATTAATACAGAGTTGCAGCATCTGCATTATTTTCTGCAACATTGCTTATTGCATGCATTTTGCCGGAAATGTTGCTAGGAGTCTTATTTCTATTGTATAAGTGTTTAAACTTCCATTTATTTTCTGTTTGATTGATATAAGTTGTATATCAGACCTCTTACTTCATTTTTTACAGAAAACCTTTCAGAAAATACGCTCTCTATGCTTCAGAAAATTTTTCATACTCCAAGTCTTGGGAAATCAGGGTTTTAAAGCCTAGTTTGGGAAGGAGGAGTTGTTTAACTAAGATAGAATCATTTCTTTAAGCTGAAATTCAGAGAATAGGTCCCTATTGACCTAATATATCAGATACAACTACTTCCCACCCTTATTTTCACGTAGATATCTGAATATACACATTTTAGCCAAAATCATCACTTTTCCCCACCGTTTTGCCCCTAAAACGTTGTTAAGGTTGTTGTTGTTGTATCAACTAAAGGATTTGTTATTGTACATATGCTATGGCATTATTTGATGCTGAATAACCATTTTTTTGTCAAATATTTCTTATTTCCCCAATTGGGAACATTACAATTTTCCTCCTATTGATCCTGATCAAGCTGTCTATGATCCTAATCAGATCGTTACTCATCTTGGAACTACCTTACCTGCACAAAACTATAGCTTGAAAGGATAACCCTCATCGAGACAACCTTTAGCTCAGCAAGGCCTTGCCCCTCGTCTACAGGGACAACCATACAGTCCACAAGGCCAACCTTCACAAAGTCAACCTTTGGTCCAACATGGCCAACCCTACAGTCTTTTTGGTCAGCCTCAAAATCAACCAGGGCTGTCTTTTGATCCTGGGGGAAAAACTGCCCGTTACAGGGACAACCTTTGGCATCATAACCACCACCACACATTTTGTATGGCCAGAATTTTATGCCACAAGGACAACCCTACGCTCCTCCTCTAGGTCAACCTGGTTATTAGGGAAAACCTGATACATTACAACCATCATGCCAACCTTTCCCACAAGGCCAACCCGGTGGCCCTCAGTACTCATTTCAACTAGCTCAACAACCAATTCAACCTGCTCCTCAGCCAGTTCCATCGTTTCAGCAGCTAGTTCTACCTGCTTATAGTTAGCCAGGTTTACCTGCTTAACAACCTGCTCAACCTGCTCAGTCGGGTTCGCCTGCTCAACCGTAAGGTGCTTATTATCCTCAAGGTTCATATCAACCGATATATAGTGTGCCCCAATTTTCTTACCCTCAAAATCAACCTTTATATCATCAACCTCAAAGCCATGCTTACATTCCACAGCAGACTCCATATGCTGCTCAGCAGGGATCTCAATGGTCTACTCCAACTCAGTATCCTGGTCCTCAACCCCAGTATCAACTGAGTTATCCTACTTCTAACCCCTATGGTGAGAGTCATCTAGAACAGAATGCATGGGGATAGAATCCCCCTCGGATTAGGTGGAATGTAAACATGGGTCCTTATCAAAGACCTCTGATGACTTTCAACACTCAATTACCATTTCTTGCTATGTTGGAATTACCTGATGTGTCAAAGTTAATGAATGACCCCATTATTCATAACCCGTATTGGCCTTTGGTTCCAACCAAGATTCCTGGTGATTGTCCCAAATTTGAGGGCAAATCTAGTGAATACCCCCAAGCGCATGTTATGAGTTACCACTTGTGGTGTTCCTCTAACTCTTGGGTTGACAATTCTATTCGACTCTGTCTTTTCCAGCGAACTCTTACTGGTGCTGCTGCAAAGTGGTACATTGAGCTATCTCGTGGTGTCTTCCAAGATTTAAATTCATTAGCCATGGCATTCCTTACACATTTTCAGTTACTAGTCCACTATGAGACTGGGACACACCTCCTCACTTCATTGAAACATGACCGAGCTACTCATATCTCAAATCATATTCATGAGTGGCAACGTCGTCATCGCATGATCAAATTTGAAATTCCTGATCAGCTTCTAACTCATTGGTTCACCACCTCCTTCATCAATTATATTTTGAAAGACATAGCTATGGGGGCATGTGTAACCGAGGAACAAGCCATTTCTTACACCTAGTACCTTGACCTTGTGTATTCTCAGTCTGGCGCATTATATGATATCTTGCCTGATGCTCCCTGACCTAGAACTTCTAAACCACTAGTAACTCCATCTGTCGATGGTATTATTGGTTCTGTGTCTTAGACTTCTCAAAATTATTCTTCATCAAGCTTTGGGAAGCCAAAGTCCACTTCAAATTTTGGTAAGCTCGACAAAGTGAATGTTGTTCAGGCCAATCCTATGGATAATGCTTCTAAAGGTAAAAAGAAGGGTAAAGGTAAGGCCAAAGACGATACCTTGAAATAGGATTCTCAAAAACCTCGTGCTGGCGATGGTTACCAACGCAAACCGAAGTACCCTTGTTTAATTTGTGATGATGAGCACTTCACCAAGGACTATCCTAGACAATCCGAAGTGAGCTGCTTGCTCAAAGGCACCGAGGGGACTCCAACCATTCTTAAAGAACCTTTCCCATCTCAGTAGACTCAGATGGTAGAGAAACCTCAGTCCTTTTCCCATTTGGCTGTCAGGTGTTCATGATGAATGGTTCTATCGTCATTTCTATTGCCACTTAGTCAAGAGATTATACTAGATCCCGTCAGGCCATGGGGAAGGAGATCACTGATGGTCCTCCTCCTTCACCTGTCACAGACCCTCTTGAAATTGAAAGGCCCAATGCTGTATCCGTTGTGCGGCCAAAGGTGTACTTCGTAAGTCTTCTTATAATCCTAACGTTCATTCCACTCACCATTACAATATTGTTGAGGATTTGGCTCAGGCGTTGTCCTCAATGTCCGTGTTAGAAGTACTTTAGAGCTGTCAGCCTCAACGAAGAGCTTTGTTATCTGCGATTGGCGAGATTGATCTCACTGATACTATCCTTCTTGCTTTCGAATTAGAGAATTTCATTCCACAACTTCCACATCAGATTGTGCTCATTATTCAAGTTGTTATTAATGGTCTTGAAATCCATCGAGCAGTTGTGGACAAAGGTGCATCAACCTGTGTCATGTCATCTTCGTGTTGGAAATCTATTGGTTCTCCAGCCTTGAATTCACCACCAAATTCCCTTGAAGCATTTGGTGGAAGAGAATCAAAACGTTTAAGTGTTATCGCTAGTTTACCAATTACTTTAAAGGGGAAGACAATAATTGTTGAGGTCGAAGTCATTGATGCTAAACTCAATTATAATCTTCTCCTCGATCGCAGTTGGACTCACGCCATGTTATGTGTTCCGTCCAGTCTCTTTCGTGCTCTGAAATTTCCACACGAAGGAAATATTGTTACTGTTGATCAATTGTCCTTCTTCACCTCTTCTTCCGAGAAAAATGTTCTGTATGCATTAGGGGAATTTTGAGGTCTAAAATGGGCCTCCGAAGGAAATAATAAAATAATAGCTAAACCAACAAAATAATATTTATGAATTTTCAATTCAATTTTTATACCAAAATCCATGTAACCATAGTTAAATTCAATTCAAAAGTTGTACCAAAATAAAATTAATAAATTTTTTTTATTGATGTGACTATAAATAAGAATGATATTTTCAAGAAAAAGTCATTATCATTGAACAACTAATGCATTTGTCCTTTGTACTTAAATAACTTAAAATAAAATATAAATATAAATTTATAAATTCTTAATTATATTATATGATATTAATTACAATTTATATTATTTAAATTGTATAATAACATGTAATTAATATACTATATAATATAATATAATAAATTTATAGGGATATGCATTGTTTCTTTCAAGAAATATGAAATGAAAAAAAAATTATTTTATTCAAAAAGTATGAAATGACATTTATTATGAGTACTTTAGTTTGACTTTAAAAGTACTTAGAGCACTACCATGGTTAACCATGAGTTTTTATCCACCATTGAGAATGTGACAAGTAAGTACCTTTAACTCAAGCAATGCCACTTCAACCATTAGGGATGATTTCATCCCCTAAAATGTGATTGGTTCTCATAAAGTGAATTTTGATTGTACATTTTCCTTAGGAGGCACGTTTTAGCGCTGAAGGAGATCAGTAGTCACAGTGACCATACACAAAAGAGTATAGGGCTAGGTCTTTTTAAAGATTCTACCCTCATGGGTATTTTTCCTCTTCCTCCACCCAATATTGTTTAGATCCATATGATCTCTCAGTCTGATGACCCATGGATTATTCCTTCGCCTGAACAGATCGATTCATTCAGAGTTTTGATGCCTTTGAGTCAGGTTGAGATTTATTATTCTGAACTCATCACGGCTTCGAAAGCTCTGTCTTCTGATCGTGCTCCTTCAAGCATGTCTCTTGACATTGATTCTCAATCCCCCTAGCTTGGTGATTCAACTGATCCTTTGAAAGAGGTGTTTCCCTCCGATGAAGCCATCATGGAAACCATGTCTCTTGAAGATCTGTCATGGGACGATGGTCATCATCGTTCCTCGTTCATGCCTGACCTCAGGGCCATGTCTACCTGTCTCGAGCGTTTTGCATATCAAGTTCCTTCTCCTCTGATTCAATTTCTTGTTTTAACGCACAACATTTTTTTGGAAGGTAAATTGAGTAATATTACACAGACGATGCTTTTTGAAATTTCCATTAAACCGAGAATCGTCGATAACATCCATATCAGGGTCACTTGTTCTTCTGATGAAGTACAAGTTTATACTAGCCTTTTTCACGAATTCTGTGATGTCTTTGCATGGTCCTACGAAGAAATGCCTGGCATCGACCCTAGTATAGTGGTGCATGAGATACCTACTTACCCTGGTTCGAAGCATGTTCACTAGCGTCTTCGTCCAGTGCACCCTAGAAAAGTTGCTTCCATTAAAGGTGAAGTTGAAAAAATTCTTAGAGCTGGTTTTATTTATCTGATTCCTTTCACGGAATGGGTCTCTAATATTGTTCCTGTAGACAAGAAATAGGGAACTATTCGCGTATACATTGATGACCATGATATTAATAAATCTTGTCCTAAGGATAATTATCCTACTCCCTTTATCGATAAAATCATTGATGACTGTGCCGAGAGTAAGATTTTTTCCCTCATGGATGGATTTTCTGGTTATAATCATACTAACATTCTCCCAACTAATCAACATAAGATGGCCTTTATCTGTCCTTGGGGTACTTTCGCATATAAGAAGCTTCCTTTTGGCTTAAAGAATGCTAGGGCTACATTTTAGTGAGAAAAGTCATATGCTTTCCACAATATTTGTCACATCATTTAGCCTTATCTAGATGACCTTCCTGCTCATTCAACTAAGCGTAGGGACCAGCTTGACCATCTTCGTCATATTTTTCTTCCTTGTTGAAGTTACGATATTCGACTTAATCCGCACAAGTGTGTCTTCTGCATTTATTCCAGTAGACTCTTAGGGTTTATCATGTCCATAGAAAGAATTAGTCTCGATCTGCTCAAGTTTGAGGCTATTATTAATCTCCCCTCTCCCTCCTCATTACATCAGTTGCAGATATTGCAAGGTAAGGCTAATTTTCTACGTTGTTTTATACCTAACTATGCAGAAGTGGCTAGAGGATACACACGACTATTAAAGCAAGGTGTCCCATTCTGTTGGGATGAGATTTCTCAAAAGTATTTTGAGGCCCTAAAGAAGTTGCTGGTCAACGCTCTATTGGTCACTTTAATTGTTTTAACAATTCAAGCTCCACATAAATTGTCAACCTAGGAAGGTCTGTTTATTCCAAAGACAATCACGCACTGGATATGCTCAATTCCAAAAGCAAGATAATGTTGTAGTAAAAATCACACAATTATCAATCATACAAATCTAACTATTCACACCCTGCTTTAACAAAGCTGGAGTCTACTTGTGTTACAGCAGAAGCAATTCCCCTATTGCAGTCTTTCATTAAAAGAATCCTAGGAAAAGATAATGAAAGGAAATCACCCTGCAAGAAAGGAAACCAATCAACCATAACAGGGAACAGGATCCTATTCCTCCAAACAGGAACTTCAGCACCTATTGCCTGACACTAATCACACTGTAGAAAAGATCAATCCAAGAAAACAGGACCCTATTCGCATGAACAGGAACCTTCAGCACCTGTCTCCTGATGCTAATCACACTGCAGGAAAAAGAGAGTCAACTTATGGGGAACAGGACCCTATTCCTTTGCATAGGAATTTTCAGCACCGGTTTCCCGGCATCAATCATACATTCAAATAGATAATAAAAAAAGATCTCTTGGCTTCTTTAAGAATGAACGTTACCAAACTCATGCAGCGTTAAAGAAAACATAGTGCTTAAAGAACTACAGAACTATGCAAATGATGAATCAGTAAACAAAGTTAAATTAAGGTGCAAATATCATAAAGAAATTCAACAAACTACAGGAGAAATCGGGTGAATATTGTGATGAAGGCGGGCCCTTTCCTTCTCACAAGATTTCCCATGGGAAAGAGTTAAATTGAAGCGCTCAAAAGAAACCTTTATTCATCTGTCAAAAAGGAATGATACATTACAATGGAGTCTCGCTCCTTTCCGCTCAAAATAATGTTTCTCATGTAGTTTCTAACTCCCCTTCTAATGATGATGTCTCCTCTTTTTAAAGAGGAGACATCTATTACAGTTACCTCAGAGAAAATCTATATTTATCCAATTCTGTTCTTCTATCTTAAAACAGGGTCCTTCTATTCTTCCATAGAAAAATATTGTTACAACAGATACAGAAAAAGTGTTGGCTTCAGAACAATCCGTATAACAACTTTCTTTGCTTGTCTTCATCTTGTTTCCATTGTTCCCAAAATACTCTTTCAAAATCGCAAATCACGAGTAGTGACGGAATTTACGTGCCCGCTGACTGTTTCAGCAACGGAGTCGACTGCTTCAGTAACGGTCGTTTGTTTCAGCACAGCACGTTCCTTATCATAAATTATCTGCGATATTTTAGACTTGTGTTAGCAACAATCTACCTTCTATTAATGATGAAATATAAGAGTAATGTGGAATTATATGTAAACAGATTAAATATATAGTAAAGAGAAGGATTTCATATACCTTTGGATAAAATGGATGAAAATGATAATGAAACCCCTTTTAAATATAGTTATAAAGGGTAAGGTGGTGTCAACATGTATGCGTAAAAATGGTACATTGTGAGGTCCTAACATCCCCCCCAGCTGAAAGGGTTGCATGTCCTCAGGAAACTTTTAGTCCGAGTCAGAGTCTGAGTACTGACTCTTTGCATGCAATTTGCTCAAGCAATAACTGTGGAAGGTGGCTTCTGTCAAAGATCGGAATCCATGGTTGTTCTGCAATTTCTGCCATGTTACTGCCTTGTCCCTGTTAGCCAATTTGTAGTGAGACTGGTATTGTTCTACCAGCATCCATAAGACCGGGAAGTGAAAATGATAACCAATCCAATTCTCAGCACATTGCTGAATGCATCTGATATAGTTTGGTACCCTGGATAGTGCAGTTTGAAGATTATCAGGGCTAAAAGGGTTATACTCTTGTCTTTCCTTACATGACTGTTGCCAAAACATGGTGTTGGCCTTCAAGGCAGCAGTTTCCTTGACTCTGATTAACTGATGACACTTTAGAAGTGTTGAGGCTCGTAGTTGCTATATGTAGCTGCGCATTCCTGGCTTCTGCAAAAATCGGTGATATTCTACTACAAAAATGGCCGGATTTGAAGGTTCTGGTCTTATCCAAAGGAGGCGATTATCCTCATTATGCCTACTTGCAATAAAAGCAGTTTTCCATGTGATTTGATTGGCAATAAATGAAAAAAATGCCCTAATTTGTATATCACCAACATTTGGATTCAGGTTGACCTCTCTATTATCAGGCATAGCCTCATTATGAAGATAAAGTTCACATAACAAATGTTGGTCACTAGCGGGGGCCTCAACAAATGTTTTGACAAATTGTTCCGCTGTGAGCAACTCATGAGGTCTCCCATACTTAATTTCCTTCAATTGAAAATAAACAAGGCATTCAGAAAGGAACAGAGAATAATTCAAGGAGGGTTTCCTGGTGGCTAACAATTTTTGTACTAATGAAAACATCAAAACCAGTTTATCTTTTAACTCCTTGATTTCTTTCTTAGAATCCTTGAGCTGTTGGAGTGTCTGCTCCCAATTATCCCAGTTGGCATACATCTGATTCTGCCAGGCCAACTTATGCTGTTGTAATATTTTATCTTGATCCACAACATACTGCTTCTTCCAGTTATTCATTATTTCCAATTGTTTCCATGGTGGAGTTTGTGTCCCGGCATTGTAAGTACTGGGTTGGGGCATCGTCTGAGTAGCTGAGCTGACTAACATAGGGCAGGATATCTGTGGCTTGGTTTCTTTTTCTAGAATTTTTGAGGGCCCTACTGGTTCTTGTGTGACAGTAGGGCGTTCTTCATTGATTGCAACTGATGTGGATGCCTCAGGCACTGGGATTTTGACTATTTTGTATCCTGCCTATTGGTAAATGTTTCCACATTCATGGCACATGTATTCTTTGCATGGGTCATTCTTTCGTGCTGATGATGTATGTGCCAACATGTAGAGATTTAATTATCTATCAAAGGCTTCCCTTGCCATTACCAACTCTTTTTTATAGGCCTTTAGTTCTGACTTCAAAAACTCATTTTCCTCCAATAAAGATGCCATAGTGAGTGAACCCTGTGTGTTGGTTGATTTTGCTGGAGTTGATTGCTGATCCACAGCTGTAGCTAGTTCTTGTGTTTCAGCTACAGCTGGTTTCCTTATATTATCATGCTTGGTGTATGATTTTTTCACCTCAGTAGCTGGTTCTTGTGTTTCAGCTTCTGAGTGAGTAACTAGTTCTTGTGGAGCAGTTACTGTTTGAGCGGTAAACGATGTCATATTACCCTGGCCATCTGGTTCTTGTGGAGCAGTGCCACAGGATGAGACAGGTAATGGTTGGGGAATTTGGAATGGTGATGAGGATTGAAGTTTTAACAAGATAGTCGCAGGGTGAGGGGAAATGGGAGTGACTTCAGTTTCAACAGTCATTTTCATTTTCCTCCTAGGTAGGAAAGCAGAAAATTCAGTGACTTTCCTTTTCTTTTTATGAGGAGATTCTTTTCTAGGGGAAGGGCTATCGGAAGAGGTGGCAGCTTGGGATGTGGCCCTTGTTTGTCTTTTTGAGACAGAGACTGTTGGGGTTCGTCTCTTTCTTTTATGAGTAGGGGGATATGGGGGTGTTTCAGCTTGAGAGTCATCGCTAGAGATGTGGACAGTGGGAAGGGGTGACTCTCCTAAATGGGATGATCTTGGGGGTGGGTCAACTGGTTCTGAATATGGGATCAATGGGGGATCAGGGATATCTTCTAGTTACCGTTCATAAGAGCTTTCGGGAGTTTCTTGGGGAATTTCGGCTTGTTGGGGAATTTCAAGGGCTTGCTGGAGAAGGAGGAGTGGATTATTCAGAGGGGGGTTTTGCTGAGCAAAACCCCTCTGAATTAATAATTGACATAAGCGATGCTGGGTAAGGGATAGTGATGGGAATTTTACCCGTCTACAGTAATATGACATGTTTTTAATACATCCAAGCAGATAATAAGGAATATTAACTAATCGACCATGCCGCAAATGATTCATTAAAACAAAGTCGTGTTGATAAACTACCTGGTAATGCCCCTCGCAAGTCAAATAGTGCTTGATGAATTCAGCGACTGTTGGCCATGGGCGAGGTAATGAATTCAGACTTATACCGCGACCTTTATTCTCAACCTGTTCCTCTGGAAGAAGGAAGTCCCGCTGTGCATTTAAAATGACTTGTTTCCTACTAAACCAGCGAGCACTTGTGACCGGCAACCCTGAAACTTGTGCTATATCTTCCTCTGTGACCGAAATTTGGACCCCTTGGACCATGGAGTAATCTTCCTAAAAATTCTGCGCAAACTCTTAAACTTGATGAGGATCAAATTCTCCTAACCTTTCGAAGTATGTTATCCATCCTGCCTGCTGAAAAATTTGGTAGGCCTCCGGGAATAGTTCAAGAAGAGTTATCGAGCCAGGCTCATGTCTGATAGCCGAACCTCCCATAGCTACTAACTTGAGTCACATGCAGAGGCGCAGAGAATAGAAACACAGGCTTTGATCAAGCAAATCGTTGCAACAGAGGATATGGAGTCTCAATGACGACGGAAATAATGGATATGAAGAGTGACGGTGGATTGGATGGTGTGGAATGATGATTCAGTTTTTGAAATTCCCCCCTTACGTATGATGAAATTATGTTTAAGTGTGCGGGGATTGTAATCATTATGAGCAAGATCCTCTCTTTAAAATATTATTTAACTGTATTACATAAAAAACCACATACCTTATATTTTTACCTTTGTTTTTATAATTCGAAGTATAGAGTGCTTCATAATGGCTTGATACTGATGGAAGAATCTTTAAATTTCTTTGGAATGTAGAAACAGGAGCATATTAGGATCTGCTCAATACTGAATAATATTCACCCAAGGGATCCAAATAATAAAAGTGGAGAACTGAAAAACTTGTGTAGCAAAGGAAAGAAATGGTTTTTTAATAATGAAAAGATGAATGACAGGTTGCTGACAGTGGTGTTTCAGCAATGGAAAAATGAATGACATGTTGCTGAAAGTGGTGTTTCAGCAAAGGGAAAAATAAGGAGAATGGGATGTAATGATTTGGGTTTAAGAAAAGTGGGAGAAGTACTTGCTAAGGGATAATTTCATCAGTAAGGAACGGGAAATACTAGCTGAAAGATGATATTTCAGGAATAGGGAGAAGTGGGGGAAAAAAAATGGAAAAAGGGAAAGATGGAGAAATGGGATAAGTAATAAAAGGGATATTGCTAGGAAATGGGTTGAAATGAAGGGAAAAAAGCTTCTGTGATTGAAGCTTCAGATCTTCTTGTGATGAATCTATCCTCCTTAATGAGTTCTTCCATAATCTGCAAAATTCAATTGTAACATGCCAACCCTTGACAGAGATTATTAGTTTTTAATCTAACCTAATGCTAGAAATACAGTGCAGAAAATTAAATGCTGTGAGGAGCAGAAGACTCCCCTAGAAAAAGATAATGTGTATCAGTCATGCAAGAAGCCTTGAAATCTTCTTTAGAAACAGGGCGCTGGTACAAACGAAACCTATGACCATTTACTAGTAGAGGTGTTTTAGAATCATCAATTGTTAAAAGTCTTACTGTTCCATTAGGAAAAACAACATCTACTTCATATGGTCCAAGCCATCGTGTACGTAGCTTACCCTGAAAATTTTCAAACCGAGAGTCATACAATAAGGCCCAATTACCTTTTTGAAACTGCTTGTGTTTGATGATTTTATCATGCCATTTCATTCTTTGTTGTTGAATCATGGTTGTTTGGTGAATGGCATCTAATCTCTTTTCATCCAATTCAAGAAGCTGCTGCAACCTAGCTGTCTGCACATCAGTCAAATCAAGATTAACAGCTAAAGCAGTTCTTAGAGTTTTAATTTCAAATTCCACGGGAAAAACAACATTTTTACCATAAACCAATTCATAGGGAGAAAAACCTGTAGTATTTCTCCAGGTAGTTCTATAAGCCCATAGTGCTTTAGGGAGCCTTTAAGACCAATCCTTCCGGTTATCCTTCACTATTTTAGTTAGAATGGCTTCTAATACTTTATTTGTGCTTTCCACCTACCCATTGGTCTGGGGGTGGTATGGTGTAGTCATTCTATGATGAATATGATATTTCTGAAGGGTAGATTTAAAACTATGAGAATTGAATGGAGGTCCTCCATCTGTAACCAGCTCTCTAGGAATTCCAAATCTAGTGAAGATCTCTTAAAATAAGAAAGCTAGGACAACTTCTTCATTGGCTCTAATAAGTGCTTTGGCCTCCACCCATTTAGTCATATAGTCTGTAGAGACTAATATATAAGTTCTTTGATTGGATGGAGGATTAATGGGTCGTATGAAATCCAAGGCCCATATTTCAAATGGTTCGGATACTACCTGGGGGTTTAATGGTATTTGATCTCTATGATTGGGTTGACCCATTTGCTAACAACTGTCACAAGCCCTCACATATTTCTTTGCATCCTTAAATAATGAGGGCCAATATTAACCCATTCTCAAAATTTTGTGTGTTGTTCTTTTATCAGCAAAATGCCCTCTGCAAGGGCCATCATGACAAGCTTTTAGTATGTCATACACTTCATCCTCCCTAATGCATCTTCGGATTTCGTGATCAAGCCCTGTATAGAAAATACACCCACTTATCCAGCTATACCTGGCACTTTGTTGAACAATTCTTCTCTTTTCTCTGTATGACAGGTGTGATGGTAATTTTCCTGCAACAAAATAATTGGCAATATCTGCATACCACGGAGAGTGAGCAGAGACTGCAAATAAATACTCATCAGGAAAGGAATCATTTACTGGAATATTATTATCAGTTTTTAATCGTGAAAGGAAATCAGCCACCACATTTTCTTTACCAGGCCGATCTACAATTGTAATATCAAAATCCTGCAGTAACAATAGCCATCTGGTAACTCGAGCATTTGTGACAGATTTGTTCATTAAATACTTAATAGCCGACTGATCAGTGTGGACAAAAGTAGAATAACCAGTGATATAATGTCGAAATTTATTAATGGCATAAATTACTGCAAGAAACTCTTTTTCGGTAACTATATAATTAAGCTCAGTAGGGGTCATGTTCTTACTGATAAAATAGATAGCATAAGGAAGATGATTCTCCTCTTGTCCCAAGACAGCTCCAATTTCAGTGTCTGAAGCATCAGAAGATATATGAAAAGGGAGGGCCCAATCAGGTCCCCTCAAAATAGGAGTGATAGATAACTGATGCTTGAGTTCTACAAAGGCTTTCTGACAAGGATTAATCCACTTGAATTCAGCATTTTTCATAAGAAACACAAATAATGGAGAAGCTATCTTAGAAAAATCTTTAATAAATATTCTGTAATATTCAGCATGTCCTAGAAAACTTCTCACATTAGTTTTTGTTTTAGGAATAGGAAGTTTCAGAATGACCAGTATTTTAGATGGGTCTACCTGAATACCTTGAGATGAAATAAAATGTCCAAGCACTACTCCTTCACTCATCATCATATGACATTTTTCAGTACTTAGGGAGAGGTTAGCTTGGATACAAAGTTTAAGTACCTTCTCAAGATTTTGTAATGCATCTTTAAAAGACACACCATAAGGAGTAAAATCATCCATAAATATTTCCATAGAGTCATTCAGCATATCAGAAAAGATTCCTATAACAGCCCTCTAAAAAGTTGCTGGTGCATTACATAGCCCAAATGGAAGAACTCTATAAGCAAAAGTTCCCCAAGGACTAGTGAAAGTGGTCTTTTCCTGGCCTTGGGGTACAATTCTAATTTGGTTATACCCACTGAATCCATCTAGAAAAGAAAAGAATTTCTTCCCTGACAGACTATCCAACACCTGATCAATGAAAGGTAAAGGAAAGTGATCCTTTTGAGTAGCTTTGTTTAAGGCTCTGTAATCAACACACACTCTCCATTTCCCGTTTTTCTTAGGCACTATTACCAATGGGGAAACCCATTCACTATCAGATATGGGGTATATAAATCCTGCATTAAGCAATTTCTGAAGTTCTTCTTTAACAATTTCCCTTAAATTAGGGTTCATTTGTCTTTGGGGTTGACAGACTGGTCGGCATCCTTCTTTAATATAAATTCGGTGAGTACATAATTCAGAAGAGATTCCTTTCATATCCATGTATCCCATGCAAATGCTTCCTTATTTTCATGTAATAACTTCATTAACTGTTGTGTTTCAGCAACTGTTAGATTAGGATTTATGTTTAATGTCTTGCCAGGTTCGATTTCAACTGTTGTGCTTTTAGATGAGATGGTGGTTAATGTCTGAGATAAATCTTCAGATTCAATCTTTTCCTGGGTATCCGTTTCAAAAATTGCAGTCAATTGATTGCGTGTTTCAACAATTACAGAGGAAGGTTCACAAATAAAATTATTAATTATTTCATCCTCTGTGTTGTCTTTAAGATTTAAGGCTTGTCCGATAGTTAAAATGGGTTGAATAGTATTATCATCATAATCCATCCACACAGAATCTTCATTATTAATTATGGGTGTAGCATGACGATAAAGAGTAAGCTATTTGGTTTCATAACCATTAGAAATTGTCATTGAGCCAGATCTGCAACTGATAAAGGCATCGGATGTGGCCAGCCATGGCCTCCCCAGAATTAAAGGATGTCCCCCCAGCTTTGTTTTAGTTTGTAATACGACAAAATTAGCTGGGTAATTCGAGGATTCAACTGAGATAACTAGATCTTCAACAACTCCTTCTGGTTTAATTGTAGAATGGTCAGCTAACTCTAGGATAGTTGGTGTATCTCTGATTATGTTATTCAGCTGTAACAACTATGAAGTTTCAAGAGTCATAATGTTTATTGCAGCACCTAGATCTACCAGAACTTGAGGAATCATTGTTTTACCAATTTGAACTGTCACAGTAGGATGGCCGGGGTCACCATATTTCACAGGACGGGTTTTTTCGGACATTAATGCAGATAAGTCGCCCATCACATGAACTGTAAGGGGATATTTAGTTTTCCTACCAGGTTTCTTAACACAAATGTCCCCTATGGTTCTGGCATAAATTGGTACATCTCTCAGTGCCTGTAAAAGTGGAATTTTAACATACAAGTTTTGCAATTCCCCTAAAAGATTAAAAGTAGGTGTTTCAAGCATTTTAGTTAAAACTAAATGCTCGGGGAATGGTGGTTCTGTTATTTCAATACCCTTGTTAGAGGGTGGTTGTGATTTTTTATTCTTCTCAGTTTCCTCTTTATCATAATCAGAAGAGGTTATATCATCGATGATAGGTTCTACTATTTTCCCGGATCTCAAATGAATATCATTACATTGCATAGTAGGAAATGTAGGTTGATTCTGAATATCAATGACTTGCACAACTTTATTATTGGGGTTAGGATTTGGTTGCACAGGTAGTTGGGGTCTCATTTGATTATTTGGTGGAGCATTTGATGGTAGAGGAAGTGGTTGTTGAAATTGAGGAAATTGATTTGGATACGGGAGTTGTTGGCTTCTCCAATTTGAATTCCAAGGATTAAAAGAAGATGGATATTGTGGGGGCCAAGGAGTCCACATTGTAGGATCAGTAAAGGGAGGGTTTGATTGTTGCATGGGTGGTAAGTTCATCTAATTAAAGGGTGGGTATTTCATTTGATTAAAGGGAGGGTAATTTGTCTGACTGAAAGCAGAATAATTATTCCAACGATTAAATGGCATACTAGAATTCATACCTTGTCCTTTTGGTTGCCATTGTCTTCTTTGTGTTAGTAGGTAAAATGCTTCAGCTTCTTCTTCCGTTGGCTGCAGTGCTGCCTTGATTCCTGGTAGAGAGGGACATTGTTGTATTTCATGATCTTTCTCACAAAGGGTACAGATTGGTATTTTGTCCAATGGGCATTCCCTTAGTGGATGTTTGTCTCTGCATTTTGGGCAAAAGACAGCCAGAGCTGCTTCTACTTCAGCCTGCTTCTTTTTAACCTGCAAGGTGTCACTTTGTGAAGCAAAAGAACTTAACATCTCAGTTTTAAATTCTTCAATTAAATTACCTGTTTCAGCTCTTGTTGCTCCCCCACTGGCTGATTTCTGCACTCTTGAATAGGTGGGATCTCTGTTACTTACTCTGTTCTTTGCAGCTCCTCTTGAACATCTTTTACAAAGTTCAACAATCTCATCATATGATTCTTTAGATATATCTCCATTGCCAAGCATGTTTAACATGTCTAAACAATCATCCCTTAATCCTCTAAGTAATATTGTTTTGCGAATTTCTTTACTTATATTCGGATGATCAGATCTCTGTAGATTATACTGCAGCCTTTCCACATAGTCCTTCAGATTCTCGTCCGGCTTTTGTGCCATGTTAAATAGTTCGTCCCTCTTTTCTCTTGTCCGACAATAGTCTTGATATTTAAGCAGAAATTTCTATTTCATCTGTTCCCATGTTGTGATTACCTGACTTCCAAGGCTCATGAACCATATTAAAGCATTTCCTTTTAATGTTGCTGGAAACAGTTTCAACTTTTGAGCATTAGTAACATAATCATAACTTCTGCATAATATATCAAATTCAAAAAGAAATTCATCCGGATCTTCAGAGGATAAACCATGGAAGTTGGGTAAAGCTGACAATGGAATATTCTTCATAGGAGTTGTTCCTCTAGGGAGATCACTGATAGGAAATCCCAAGGTAGAGAGAGAATTTTCATCCCTTCCTTTGCCCTTGCCACCTGTAGGATTAGTTTTCTTCTGGGTTCTGCATCCTCTCATACAAACTGCACATCTAGGAAGAAAATATTAATGCTTTTGAAATCTATAATTGCCTTCCCCGGCAACGGCGCCAAAATGTTGGTCGCTTTAATTGTTTTAACAATTCAAGCTCCACATAAATTGTCAACCCGGGAAGGTCTGTTTATTCCAAAGACAATCACGACTGAATATGCTCAATTCCAAAAGCAAGATAATGTTGTAGTAAAAATCACACAATTATCAATCATACAAATCTTACTATTCACACCCTGCTTTAACAAAGTTGAAGTCTACTTGTGTTACAGCAGAAGAAATTCCCCTATTGCAGTCTTTCATTAAAAGAATCCTAGGAAAAGATAATGAAAGGAAATCACCCTGCAGGAAAGGAAACCAATCAACCATAACAGGGAACAATACCCTATTCCTCCAAACAGGAACTTCAGCACCTGTTGCCTGACACTAATCACACTGTACAAAAGATCAATCCAAGAAAACAGGACCCTATTCCCATGAATAAGAACCTTCAGCACCTGTCTCCTGATGCTAATCACACTGCAGGAAAAAGAGAGTCAACTTATGGGGAGCAAGACCCTATTTCTTTGCACAGGAATCTTCAGCACCTGTTTCCCAGCATCAATCATACATTCAAATAGATAACAAAAAAATATCTCTTGGCTTCTTTAAGAATGAACGTTACCAAACTCATGCAGTGTTAAAGAAAACAGACTGCTTAAAGAACTACAGAACTATGCAAATGATGATTCAGTAAACAGAGTTAAATTAAGGTGAAAATATCATAAAGAAATTCAACAAACTACAGGAGCAATCGGGTGAATCTTGTGATGAAGGCGGGCCCTTTCCTTCTCACAAGATTCCCCAGGGGAAAGAGTTAAATTGAAGCGCTCAAAAGAAACCTTTATTCATCTGTCAAAAATGAATGATACATTACAATGGAGTCTCGCTCCTTTCCGCTCAAAATAATGTTTCTCCTATAGTTTCTAACTCCCCTTCTAATGATGATGTCTCCTCTTTTTAAAGAGGAGACATCTATTACAGTTACATCAGAGCAAATCTATATTTATCCAAATCTGTTCTTCTATCTTAAAACAGGGTCCTTCTATTCTTCCATAGAAAAATATTGTTACAACAGATACAAAAAAAGTGTTGGCTTCAGAATAATCCGTATAACAACTTTCTTTGCTTGTCTTCATCTTGTTTCCATTGTTCCCAAAATACTCTTTCAAAATCGCAAATGACGAGTAGTGACAGAATTTACGTGCCCGCTGACTGTTTCAGCAACGGAGTCGACTCTTTCAGCAACGATCGTTTGTTTCAGCACAGCACGTTCCTTATCATAAATTATCTGCGATCTTTTAGACTTTTGTTAGCAACAATCTACCTTCGATTAATGATGAAATATAAGAGTAATGTGGAATTATATGTAAACAGATTAAATATATAGTAAAGAGAAGGATTTCATATACCTTCAGATAAAATGGATGAAAATGATAATGAAACCCTTTTTAAATATAGTTATAAAGGGTAAGGTGGTGTCAACATGTATCATAAAAATGGTACATTGTGAGGTCCTAACAAGCTCATTTGTTGATTCCTCCCAACTATCATCGTGATTTTCCCTTTATTTAGCTGTCGCTTTCAACACAATTGCCATGGTTCTAGTACAAGACGATGATGACGGTAATGAGCATGTTATTTATTACTTGTCTCGTAACCTTCTTGACCCTGAGATGTGCTATGCACATGTTGAGAAGTTAGCGTTAGCTATAGTTCAAGCAGTTCAATGATTTCGTCATTATATTCTTTTGCATATGGTGACTGTGATTTCTGATTGCAACCCCATGACCTATATATTGTCTCGAAAATTGCTGGGGGGAAAATAATCTAAGTGAATTGTGATCCCTCAAGAGTTTGATTTAGAATTTACTACTGCCAAGTCAAAGAAATCGCTCATCTTTGTTGAATTGATTTGTTCCCTCCCTTCAGACTCTCCTCTTTCTTGTTTTGAGGAATAAACTCCATACGATACACTTTTCTTGATTAGCACTCTAAATCTGTGGTACGGTGATATCATTTTTTCTCTCCAGACTTCTACTTTATGATTTGAGTTGATGAAGGATGTCCGCCGATGCATCTGTCATCAATGGCAACCTTATCATATAGTCGAGGATACACTCTATCATGTCGGAGTAGATTCCATTCTCCGTTGATGTTTGACTATTGAGGAAGCTGAGAAAGCCCCAAATGATTGTCGCAGTGGCGCCTGTGGTGGTCACATGTCTGGTTATTCCATTGCACAGAAGATTCTTCGTGCTGGTTATTTATAGCCTTCTATCTTCAAAGACTGCATTGTCGTGGTTTGTAAATGTCATGATTCCCAGATTTATCAATGCAATATGTGTGTGCCACCTTTACCTCTTCATCCCGTCATTAAAATTGGTCCCTTTGAGAAGTGGGGCATCGATTTTATGACTTGTAACCCTCACTCGGCCGGGGGGCATGTTTGTATTATCGTAGTCGTGGACTACTTCACCAAATGGGCCGAAACAATGCCTACACTTACCGCTGACAGTAAGACAGCTACTCAATTTATATTCAATCACATCATTGTTAGGTTTGGTGTCCCGTAGGCCATCGTTACCAATCATGGTTCCCATTTTCAGCATTATATGGTGGCAGAGTTGACTTCTAAGTTGGGTCTACGTCATAATAGCTCAATGCCGTACTATCCTCAGTCCAATGGCTAGGTTGAAGAGATGAACAAAGTTCTTGTTACCATGATTCAACATACGATGGGGATCCATAAATCCAATTGGCATCTCATCTTATTTTCAGCTTTTTGGGCTTACCGAAACTCAGTTAAGAGTGCGACCGGATTTACTCCTTTTTAGTTGGTTTATGGTCTGGAAGCTACTCTTCTGATTGAGTGTGAAATACCTTGGCTCAAGTTGATTGTTGAGTTACTCCCGAACACTTCACTAGAAGAAGAGTGTCTCCTTTACTTAGAAAGGCTAGATGAAACTCGTCGCTTTGCTACTCTTGTTATCGAAGCACATAAAAATCAGGTCAAAGCTCGTTTTGACTAACCAGTTTCCCCTCGTTCTTTCGTTAAAGGAGATCTTGTCCTCCTGTACAACCAAGCTCACGATAAGGTAGGGGTAGGAAAATTTCAACCCATGTGGCATGGGCCTTAAATGATTAAACATGTGTTGCAGAATGGGGCCTATGAGCTTATTGATTACGAAGGTCATTCTATAGAACAACCCAGAAATAGGTTGTATCTCAAAAAATATTATGTGTGAGTCATTCATGTATGATTTGTGTACATAGGTGTTTTTTTTCATTTTTTTACATGTTTTATTTGGTGTGCTTTGCGAGCATTCTCCTGCTTATTGGTTCTTTCTTATTTGTGCATATGTCTATTACCCCTTATGTTGGTTTCGCAGATGGTGCTTCCCGCAGTACCAGGAATTTGTCTTCAGTAGCCTGGGTAATCTATGATCCTGTTGGTGAGTTGATAGAACTACAAGGTATTTGTCTAGGACAGACTAAAAACAATGTCACTGAATATAGTGTTATCCTTGAACTATTAACTAAGGCAATCAATCTTGGCATACGCGCATTGCTTGTAAATCTACATTCACAGCTTGTTGTTCTGCAAATCAATGGTCATTATTTAGTCAGAAAACCGTAAATTTTGAGATTGTATTTACGTATTCATTTGTTGGAAAGAAATTTTGATTTTATCACATATCAACATATCCCTAGATGAATGAACGCATTAACTGATATAGTGGCTAACATTGTATTATATATACATTTGTATAATTTGTAAAATCGTGATCATTTGTAAAATATACATGTAGGAAAATAGATGTGTGTGTGTGTGTGTGTGTGTGTGTGTGTATATATATATATATATATATATATATATATATATATATCGTGTGTTTGCATCAGTGTGCATCATAAATTAAAAAAATATGTGTCTTTCTGTCACATCCTGAGACACTATGTCTCTCAAAATATGCATATATAAAGCCTAAGGTGTCTAATTAGTGTGATTCTCATTGTAGCATGTCATTTCCCGTACGAGCTGCCTCAGTAAGCAGTGAATGCAGCTTGGAACCCCTACGGTATGCCTCTGTTAGGCACGAGGAACATCATAAAATTATGCATAGTCCAGGACTCGAAGTTTGATCCCCTCTAGGTTGCGCACGATTTCCTCCTCCTCACCTACCTCACCATGAGGGTCGAAATTGAGAGGAATTCGCCTCACTATCGGAGACATGCCCACAGGTCTTTCTAGGCCAACTTCTGCAAATGCATGGATTTAATGTCAAAACATACATAGTTAAAAAAATCATAACACTCATGAAAATTAAAAGTTAGTCTTACCCAAATATTCATCCCAATCCTCTCCCTGCGAGAGTGGGAGGTTTGGATCACCAGTAAAATTTGTACCAGAGTAAGGCTAGTCCTCCACGACGATCAATTGTCAGTAGAGCCAATAAAAATATTTCGGTCTCCAGGACATCTGTTGACTGCCCCCTACCCTTGGCATCAAATCTGCCCATCGGGCCATCTGTGATTCTCTCACTGGTGGTGTTGGGACTATGACCTCCTAACGCTGAAAAATTAGTAATCGTTCCAGGAAGAATGATACCAGGATAGACCCATAACCAAATTTCTTCATTTTATTCTTCCTGCATTTTGTTAGCTAGCGTTTCATGTTTATTGTCACCGCCTCTGCCCAATTGTAGATGGTCAGTGTCAAGAAGTCTACAGAAAGAAGAAACTGTGTCTTTGTTGCTTTGTGTGGTGCTTTTGATCCCGCAGCTCATGTGATGGTATGTAGCACTACTTTTAGTGTGAAGTATGAGATAGTCTAGATATCAAATTTCCCACTTCCTGTTTCCCTTCCGTGCCCCTGGACATACCCTGTCAATCACCATGGACATGCTCTCCATGCAAGGCCAGGTGCCGGTTAGGATTGGTGCTACTCCCCTTCACGACAATCCTGTTAGAAAGTAGACGTTAGAAACATCAATCCCAAGTTCATGATCTCGAAGGATGAACTTTTCCTAGTTCTCATCCCATATACTGATCAAATACTGTAGTAGGGAGACACGGTGTCAAGAAGAACTTCTTCAGTCCACAGTATCTAAGAGCTTCCATGCATCTCTCATTTCCCATGGCAAGCTCATCCTCTTCGTTTTCTTCCCATTCTTTCCATTCGATTACCATTTTGTCGCTTTATACCTAGAAACACATTCATATGAATAGTATTAACCATTTTTGAAGCTTGGATTTGTAAACAATTGGGTATTTAGCTTGCAGTTTTGCACAAGATATTCTGCGCAGTTGGCACGACTGTTTCCCAAACAGTCGTGCCAATGGGTGTGCCCTAATTTAGAAAATTGGGCAATTGGCGCAAGTTCATGCCTGAAACCTGTGCCAACCGTTGTGCCCTAATATTTTCATTTCCTCCCCCAGAAATAAAAATTGGAAGTTCCATGCAGTAAAAGATGACTTAAAATTAAGGGAAGGATGTCGTATCTTACCTAGAACTGACAGATTCAAGATTGGTCTGATGGATTGCCCGCTATCATCGCCACAAAATCACAGTAAAAAATTCGTAAATATTACTCCACAAGAGGTAAAAAGTAATTATTTTTTACTATTTTTGGCATTTTATAACTTTTTACAATCCTAATTAGGTTTTAAAGACATGTTTTTTGATTTTTTTTATTATATTATTGAGAAATGGGTTTTACACGTGTCTCTTGTGCAGTAACATGTTTTCAGGACATAGTGGTGAAGTAACGAGTTAAATTTTATACTTTTCGAACTCGGTAAAAACACGAAAAATTCTCTACTGGAGTCATCTTTCAGCTCTTTTCTGACTCTCTAAAATTCAAAATATTGCTGAGACTCTTATCGTTTCAAACTCATTAAATGGTTGTGAAGCGATATCTACCTAGTATATGTTTACCCTTCTTCCAAGCTGGGATATATTATTTATGAAAAAGGAATACCTTAGCCTATCATGACTAAGAAGTTCTTTCGGATATTGTTTTTACCTTTTTGGATCTGAGAGACTATTTACGAAAAGGGCCAAGATGGATTTTTATTTTCTACCTTCTTTTCAAACTCTCTAAACATGAAAAGGTGTCGAGTTCTCCCTTTGTCAGACTCGTTAAACCCTGATGACATCGGACTTTGTCACCATGAAGTTATTTGAGTTCCTCCTTCATAGGGCTCATAAAATGTACTAGGATGGATTTGTCCAAAGGAAAAACCTATAGCACAAGAATATGCTATTCCTTTCAAGCTTGTTTTAAAAAATAATTGGGGTACTCGCCAGAAATGGTGGGGGAAAATGGAACCAAGTTTTAGTTATGATGGCAGTATGTCGCTTTTGAACATGGCACATGTCTGCATTCGTGTCGAGTTGGAGACATCTCATTTCGTCACTTTTGCCTCCATGGGTTTGGGTAATCTCTTTTGACCTCTCATTTTCTCTTTGCCACGTCACCATGAACTCAGATCCCTTGATGTCAAATACTGCCAAATACAGAGTTGTGTCGCTGATATGTTTAAGAGAAGTTTTCCTTTGCAGTTTTCAACCTCCCTCTGATTCTCTATTGGTCCTGATTCACTATCATCATGTTACTTTGTCTCATGTCGATGATGTGGGAAACATTACGGCCTACCTTCGATCAAGTCACTTCCTGTCGACTTCAGCTCATTATCCAGGAATTCGATCTAGAGACTCCCTTTTGGTACCTTGGAGCCTGCATGCTTCAATGGCAGGTTCTTCGCATTCGATGCAAGGTCCACCTCATTGGCCTTCGATCGAGTGATTCTGCGGGTGTTCGACACCAAATCACTGTTCATATTCTGTGGATTGTACCAGTTGTACCTTGTGAGCCATTGTCATCATTGGTGGTTTCTCTCGTACTTGTTAACAACCTTCATCATTGGCTAGTAATCAGGTGATTTTCTTGCATGTTCAACTTTAGCTCATATATTTGCATGCTTGAATCTGTACTTGTTCGGGTTGAGATGGAGCGTGAGACCCTGGGTTTTGTCTGATAAAATCTAGGCTGCAAATTTTTGTGGATTATCATGACTTATCGCATGACTTTTTTGATTGGATGGCTGCGACCATACCTGAGTCTATTTTTTGATCCTTACTGCTATATGGTTTCATCCATAACTCAGATCACAATTTCTATACATGGTTGCACCCATACCACATGTTCATGCATTAGAGATATAATTGTAGGTTTTCCAACATCGGTTTTGGTTTGAAAACATTCTCATAAAGCATTTCTCCCCTCCCTCTCCCTCAGACCTCATGCTTTACGAGGCATCCGTTACACAAAATTTTTTCATTGTCCTTGTAATCCCCATCTCGCCCATTGGAGGGTCATTTCTGTGATCAATAAGCAGTGTCATGCCTTGCAAAGACCATCATTGTATCCCTTTGCATGAGATCAATATTCCTTTTATTGAAAATTCCCTAAGAAGATACTCAAAAACCCCTGTTTTTTCTTGGGCGCAAGTAGTCAGTTATGCCCTTGCATTGAAGAGGAAGATTAACATTGGGCCCCGTGCTAGCTAGCGCTCTATCTCAGGTAGCCACCCGCGTTGAGCTATTTATGGAATATTTTTTATAAAATAGAGGCAAAGATTACCTTCCAACAACTTCTAGGATGAGTCATTGGGAGTGGTTTAATTGATAAACCACGAACTTCCTCCTTTGGTTTATGGTTTCCACCTCTTATGGGAACCTCCTAAAGTATATGCCTCCCTCCCACCTTTGTAGGGATCCTAGCCTCCTCCTTTTCCTCTATAAAAAGAAGCTATATCTCTTTTCATAATTTAGCTGAACTTGGAGAATTAAACATACTATAGAAAAACTTTTGAAGAGATAGAATAAGAAGGAATTACGTTGAGAGAGATTGATTACATTCCTTCATCCCGTCCGAATTCCCTGACGAACATTTGAGACGCGCTTCTGTTGAACCCTGCTGGAGGAGACCACGACATCAAAGCTTTGGTTGTATATCTTCCTTCTATCAATACATATACGTGACTATTGTTTGGTTCCACTTTTTCTTTATGACATTTGTTTAATGAAATATGTTTAGCCCTCTTTGACTAGCTAATAGTTATGAATGGAGTGTTATTATGTCATATGTTGTTCTTGTTTTCTGTTCTATGTGCAGGTATCCGAGCATGACTACTGAAGGATTGTGACTTGCCAAGGCAGGAGCGAGAGGCCACCACCACTACAACAATGACGAGAGCAGTGGACTGTAGGTAGGCCGATCTACCGCGTCCTCTTTTCATTCAGTAATTAGGAATAAAAAATCCAGCATGTCTCTTTGTTTCTAGACCCACTCTAGGGATAGAGGGATCCTATTTGTCTGCAGAGAGGATTTCCCTGCTAAAAAAGCATTTTGATTTTAGTTTTTCATTTTAATTTTGTTTTGATTTTTTTTTTATAGGAAAACAGTTGAAGAGATGAGGAGAAGAAGATCTTAATAAATGAGAATTCTCTAGCAATATAAGAATGGAATTTTGGGCCAATGAAAATTGATGGAGAAAATTTATTCTCCAACAAACATTCTTGTTGAGAATTCTTTTGTAAATATTATAAATAGTATATTGTAGAATATATTAAAGTGGGCCTTCCCTTCTCTACAATTCTGAATTCTCAAAAGCACTATTGTAATAGGGATTTAGAGTTAGGTGAGAGGACAAAAAATCTCTGATTTGGGGATTATTGATGGTTTTTCTTTTACATCCTGAATTATGTATGATGGGAAGAGTTTGCACTGCTATAACTCTTTTTGTAACAATAGAAGTTCAAATATTATAGAGGACTAATATTGGATACCATAGCCAGAGAAATGGATTTAATAAATTTGTGTTTATAATAGTATTATTTTAAATACTAGTTTCATTTTATGATGGTAGGAATGTGTCATTTTATTCATATTTGTGCACTATTGTCAATATGAGTAATGTGTTTAAATTATATGTTATTATTTATCTCTTCTCTTATGTGTTGAATTCTGATTTACAAGTAACTATTTACTTAGAAATATGTCTTTTAATACTCATTTAGAAAACAGTGATATGTTGTGAACTATTTCCTCATATTATTGTTTAATTATTCGAATTATTGATTTTGTAGGTTTTAACCCTATATATAAATTATCTACAAATGAATTCTTAAATACAAAAAATAAAAAATAGCGAGAGCATAAAACATAACACAAATATACACAGAGTTTTGTCCCCTAGATCCCAAATCGGGACTACCAGATTGATTTTTCATTATATTCCTTTTAGTGTTACAACACGTTTATATACATGCCGAAGCATTCATAAACCCCAATCCATTAACCTTGGATTAGAACATAACCATAGTTCCCTTAACTCGATCTACAAAATAACAGGGGTAGAAAACCATCATTCCTAAAAAACACGTGCAAACCCATGAAAAAAACCATAGGCAGGTTCACCCACCTAAAATAAAGTCCAAAAGAATTTTCCTCGGGGAATTACCCCAGACCCCATCCACAGGGCTACCTACCCCCTACAAACTCCTAGACAGGGGGTCTTGTCTCCCCCATTGTGCTCACTGCATCAAACAGGGGGGCCTTTCGCCCTCCCTATGACCCCCCCATGCGTGTGACTATTCATGGAAATAATATAACACATACCCAACATTCACCCACTTGTTGTTTTCTTTCCATAGGGGGCCACAAGAGAGCTTAGTAATTATTCCAACCATGCAACACCCATTTATTCTCTACACCAAGAGAACTTCTGAGTGCTCACAGACTTCGTCAATGCATCTGCAACATTCTTCAAAGTGTCCACTTTTACTAGCAACACCTTTTTATCCTCAACCATATCTCTCACAAACCGATATTGAGCATCAATGTGCTTTTTCTTTGAATGATAAGCAGGGTTCTTAGCCAAGAAAATTGCACTTTGGCTATCACATACTATCCTTATATCTTGATGCACCAACCCCATACTTAAACACAATATCTGCAACCAAACTTCTTCCTTTCTTGCATGAGTGGCTGCCATGTATTCTGCCTCTGTAGTTGAAAGAGCCACTACATACTGTTGTTTAATCATCCAAGTGACTACACCTCAAAATAGGCAAAACACATACCCACTTGTATATATTATTTCTTCCAAATCTCCAGCCTAGAATACATCAAAAATACGACATATGTCCAAAAATTTGTCCAATTCTAGTCTTCCCCCGTAGCACAAACCATAATCACTAGTTCCACGCAAATATCTGAAAACCCGCTTAAATGCTATCTAATTCTCCTTCCCTAGTTTTGAGATAAACCTACTCAATACTCCCACTACATGTGCAATGTCTGGTCTAGTTGATACCATTGAATACATTGGGCTACCCACTGCACTTTCATATGGAACAAGGGACATATCCTCCTCTTCTTCTTGTGCCTTGGGACACTATTCATCAGATAGATTTACACCTACAAGAATATGAACCTTCACTATTTTAGTATCCTGCATATTGAATCTCTGTAATATTGTCTCGACATACTTCCTATGGTTTAACCAGAGCTTCATCCGTGCCAAATCTCTTTTAATTTCCATGACCAAAATATATTTTTCAGCATCAATATCCTTCATGTCAAATTTGGAGAGAAATTGGGACTTCAAATATTCGATAATTTCTTTGTCATTTCCAACCAAAAACATATTATCCACATACAAGACCAAATAAATAACATGGTTACCAATTAATTTAAAATACACATGGTGATCCTGTTTGCTTCTGGTGAAACCAAGTCCATGTATATAGGTATGAAAGTTTTGATACCACATCCTTGGTGACTGTTTTAACCCATACAGAGACTTTTTTAACCAGCATACTAGTTCTTTGTTACCCTTCACCACAAAGCCTTCAGGTTTCTTCATGTAGAACTCCTCATTAGGGGAATTTTGAGGGAAAAAGTGGGCCTCCTAAGAAAAATGTACAACCAAAATGAACTTTATAAGGACCAATAAGATTCAAGATGATGATGTCAACCATGGGGGATGATTCACCATTTTGAGAGTAAAAAAGTAAAAATATTAAAAATTATTAAAATAATAAAACTACTTTTTCAATTCGTATTTTCAATTTATATCCCTAATGTTTTACTCAAATTTAGAGTGAGAGTACTCATTAGATGCAAAATTTAATTCCTCATCCAAGGAGTACCCATGTTACATATTTTTAATAGACCTTGCTACATGAAAAATGAGAAATACATGAAAAAACATGATTATAATCATGTTTTTCATGTATTTTTCATTTTTTTTGTAGTAGGGTGAATTGAAAGTATGGAACATGGGTACTCCTTGGATGAAGAATCAAATTTTGCATCTAACAAGTGTTTCTACTTGAAATTTGAGTAAACCCATTGTTACACTGAAATTTGTCACCATGATGTTTTAGTGTCTATGTGGGTTCATGATTACTCATATATTACTCCCTTAGAAGTATAAAACATCAAAGTTCCTGAAATCAAGCCTTGAAATTGAGAGAAGCTCATAAAATTCTTAAAAACAGTTGTACCGCACTTTATCTTAACATTGCCTGCAGTGCCGCACCTATTTGCTCTAAATCATGCGAAGCTAAATGCACTTTTTATTTATTAAAGGTGCGGACCCATGTAAAAGGTAAAATGAAGGCGAAAAGTAACATTTAGAAGCCCAACAATCAAATCTAGAAGCTTCAGGAAGAAATTATCCGGTTGAAGGTTTTCTTCTATCATGTACATTCATTCCTCCATTATGAGAGCCTACCTCTTGGTTTATGGAGCTCAATCGCTTCAAAAGAGGATTCTATGCCCTCTTATGTGGAGCTGCAACCTTTTCCCTTTTCCTATAAATTGAAGCCATAGTGCAGCCTCAAAGGGAGTTAGACTTTGAGAATTTTTGAGGAGAAATGTTGTAGAAACTCAGACTCTCTTAACTGATCATTATGTGGGAATGATTACACACCCATGTACATTTTAGCTGAGAGAGTGCAAGGCTTGTAAGAGTAGAGCAAACGCCTGTTCTGGACCCCAGAAAGACCTGTACAACATCAAGGTGGACACGGTTGTAAGGCTCTTTCTTCATCAAAGATAATACAAATGGATCATGTTTTCTCAATGAGTTCTTTAATTAAGTAGCTTGTTTATAATGTTTTATCAATGAGTTATTTAATTAATTAGCTTGTTTCTTGAATTCCTTGATCATCTTTATAGATATATGATTCATGAATTAGTTTATACTATGCATGTGCTATTGATTTTTTCTATGTTTGTGATTGCAGATCTTTGAAGACGACTCTTTTAAGCAACTGGAAAGAAGATCATTACAAACAACGTTGGACTATAGGTAGGTCTTCAAAACCTCTATTGTAGCTAATTATAAATCAAATATTATCTACAGAAAATAGTTTTTGTTTGTATGTTTGTTGCTAGCTATCCATTAGGGTAATTTTGAGGTCTAAAATGGGCTTCCTAAGGAAATAATAAAATAATAGTTAAACCAATAAAATAATATTTATGAATTTGCAATTCACTTTTTGCACCACAATCCATGTAACCATAGTTAAATTCAATACAAAAGTTGTACCAAAATAAAATTAATAAAAAAATTGTATCGATGTGACTATAAATAAGAATGAGTTTTTCAAGAAAAATTCATTATCATTAAACAACTAATGCATTTGTCATTTGTACTTAAATAGCTTAAAATAAAATATAAATATAAATTTATAAATTCTTAATTATATTATATGCTATTAATTAAAATTTATATTATTTAAATTGTATAATAACATGTAATTAATATACTATATAAATATAATATAATATAATATAACGTAATAAATGTATAGGGATATGCTTTGTTTCTTTCAAGAAATATGAAATGACAATAATATATTTTTATTCAAAAAGTGTGAAATGACATTTATTATGAGTACTTTACTTTGAATTTAAATTTACTTAGAGCACTACCATGGTTAACCATGAGTTTTTATCTACCATTGACAATGTGACAAGTAAGTACCTTTAACTTAAGAAATGCCACCTCAACCATTAGGGATGATGTCATCCCCTAAAATGTGATTGGTTCTCATAAAGTGAATTTTTATTGTACATTTTCCTTAGGAGGCCCATTTTAGACCTCAAAACTCCCCTAATGCAAGAACGATTTATCTGTCCAACAAAATGGTGACTCCACTGGGGAATGTATCTTGAACTTCGATTTCTTTTATTTTTGACTTGTGAATTTATTTTTTCTAATTTTGATTAGTTTATACTGGCTTGGGTAGTTTATCCCTGTAGAATCCCTGAAAAATGTTTTAGATTTTTTTATTTTTCTTTTAGTTTTCTGGTATCCACACTTTTCTTTTAGCAACAGTGCAGGCATCTCTGCTTTTTTCTTGTATAAACAGTGCGGGACTGCATTTGTTTACACTAAATCCTGCGGGCCCTGTGAAAATTTTTAGAAAACCTTAAAATTCTCTTTTCTGGATCAGTTTGTTAGATTCTCAGTTTATACCCAGACTTGTTTTTCTGTCAGAAAGATTTGGTTGAGAGTTTATTTTAGAATTTTTAAGTTTTGAATGATTTTCTAAAAGATCTGCATGTTATAGTGTTTTTTGCTTTGTATTTATTCCACTCAAAGATTAGAACCCTTGGTATACCTTTAGATCACTAGTATTTCCTTGCTTTCTTGCTGAGTTTGACTTCATAGCAGCAATTGTTTTATGAGATTTAGATCGCATTTTCTCATCTGCAAATCTTTAAAAAACGTTTCTTGATAAGTTTGGAATTTCACTTAAAAAACCATAATTGGATGTTTTTTGAGTTCTTGCTAATCTAAGCAAAGAATTTATTAGTTGGATAACAAGCTAAGAAAAACATCCTTAAAATATTTAAAGTTTTAATTCGGATTTACTCTTTAGAATTTTTAGATCTCAAAATTATTGTTTTCTCAGTTTTGAGTGTTATTTCTAGAAATTGTAGTGTTATTTTGGAGAAAATTTTGTTTGTATTTTCGATCTTGAATGATAAAGGGATTTATTTTTTGAGCAATTGATCATTTTGAGTTCTCATGAAATTAGATTTCTTTTCAATTATTCTTGTTTAAGGGAAATAATTGTTTTAAAAGATTTCATCTCTCAACTCTTTCTTTTAGATAGAATTCATTGAAAGGAAAGGAATTGTTTCTCACAATAAATGCATTTTTAGTGTGTTTTGAGTCGGGTCACTACATGTCATCAATTTCACTTTTGCACCTATTGTCCTAAGAAACAACTTATTAAAAGCAACGCTTAAATTAAAATCAATCTAGTAATTTTTATATTTCTAGGGCTCTCTTCCACCAACATAGCTTAGGCTAGTGTCTTGGGGTAGGGAGTAATTAACTCTCCAAGACAATTAAAACAAACAAGTAGTCAATCTTGCAGTAGGAAAAATCCAATAGCCACTTGTATGCTCTGGGAAGCTCCTCTTAAAGGAGTCAAGCATGAGGTCTTATCCAAACCAGTGGGATAATCATTTCTACCTCATTGGGAATGATAGAAGATGTGTGTGTATTAACAACAGTAAACCTCGAATAGACCATTGTCGAGGAGCCTGGGGTCACTTGTCGGTATACCTTGGATTATGTAAAGGAGCCTTCAAGGGGATTGAGCTTTGTTACTCTGCCCCTTGCGCGTATGTCGGATCGTAGATTGTCCCCCCAGATATATTAGTTCTTGTTGGTAACCTTAGTGGCCATAAACTTTACGATTTTTTCCTCAGGTGACGGTGGAAGAAAGATCCCACTATACCTGGAGCAAATGTCAACTAGACTCACTTGGACTCTTTATAGGGTTATCCTCAATCGAGATTGTTTAAGTGGAGAAACTTGCATCGGCCTATTTCATTAAGCAAGTTGTCGGGGTAACTGTTCCAACCGCCATTTCTACATTGAAATACTACGATGTTGGATTTCATCACCAACTAGTGTTTTTAGTGTGGAAATTTACTGTTTGTGTGTGGTTCGATCTCCTAGATTTTTAGGCATGTGATTCATTTGTTTTTTTCCTTAGCGACTTTAGGAGTTTTCATTGAAATTTTCTTTGATTGCGTGTGATTAATAATTTTTAATCGTGGCTGAATTACCAAGACAATTGCATAGACTCCAGGGGAAACCCCCTAAGTATACGCCAAGAAAACTTGAAGGGCTACGAGCTCTGGTACCACATAGTGTCAGCGGAATTAAATCAATAGAACCGGGAGAATCATCCATAATTACTCATCCTAATTATCAATCACAGACAACAGAATATATTCAAGAGCCAATTTCAATTTCTGAAGTTACTAGTATTATTTCTCCAACCAGTCAATTAGCTGAAGAACTTGAAATTTATGAGCCTAAAACTAAACCTGTTGTGTTGGAACCATCTTCAGGATTTGTTACTCCAACTTCTAGTGATCCCGATTCACCTAGGGTAGGACATCGCATTACTGAAAACCTTCCTTCTGACCTCATATGTATTGAAGAACTTGTTGGTCTAGAAAAACACGTAGTTCTTCTCGAAACCCAAGAAATTTTTAATCTTAGGGAGCGTGAATCAATATTCTATAGTCCTTTTAAACTGACAGTTGGTATTTATCATTAACAGATTTCTTACAAAATGAAGGTCTTACTTATTCACCACCTTGAATTCCTTTTTACCCTAAACCGAGAGGTTATGAACCTTAATTAGCTATGTCGGGTGAGTCATATATGTTTTCTCAATCTCTAGAAACATATTTATATGGTGGTTTGTCTATTCCTACGGGATACCAGTCGCTCTCTAGTACCTTCTCGGGAGAAGCTCCTCAACCAATTAGACAAGTGTTATCATCTGGTCCAAATGGAACAAACACTAAAACGTTGAACACAGAACATATTTTTATGATGTTTGGCAAAATTCCAAATCCTCAACCTTAAGGAAGTCAATTACCGCCTGGGGGGAAACCTCAAGGAAGTCAGTTACCACCTAGGGGTAAACCTCAAGATAGTTACCACCTGGAGGGAAACCTTAGGGTAATTTCTTACCCCCTGGAGGTCAAACTGTAGGACAATATTTCCTGCTTGGGGAAAAATATCAAGGACAGTACATACCTCAAAGTCAATATCAACCTCAGGGAAAGTACATTCCCAAAGGTCAATATCAACCCCAAAGTTAATTTATTCCTTAGGGTCAATATCAACCCCAGAGTCATTTTATTCCTCAAGGTCAATATCAACCCCGGATTCAGTACATGCCTCAAGGTTATCAACCTGAAGGTCAGTACCCAACTCAAGGTTTTCAACCTCCTTCAAGTCAACCATTGTTACAAGGAACTGGAACTTTACCAGTTAATTATCAACCCTACATTCAACCAGGTTATGGTCCTTCATATGCACAACCTTCTATGGGTCAATACCCTAGAATGAACACAGTATGGGATCCATCTCAAATTCAACATACTTTGCAACCCAATGTGCAGTTACCTAATCAGCCTAGACAACTCATAGGTTTTGGTCCAACCAAGAAACCTGTCCAGCCTACCATTCAAGTCTCTGCAATTGGTTCTGTTTAGTAGCCTGGGCCTAGTACACCTACAAATCCACCTCAAACTTCTACTACTACTACAACTTCTGTTCAACCTACCACACCTATTTCTAGAGTATCTGCAACTCCTGTTTCTACTATCCCTGTATCAGTGAAAATTCCTCAAGTATCTGTGCCACAGTTAGGACCTACAATTCATACTACGACACAAATGCCTACAGGAAAATCTAATACGAGTAAGGTTATCACTATTCAAAAAAAATTTACTTATCAACCATACCAAGGGCAGTATCAATTTGGATAGGCTACACAAAACCCAGTATATCAGTATCATCCATATCCTGGGTATACTTATCAAGTACCTCAACAACCCCAGTATGGTCCAGTTAATCCTGGTTATCCAGGAGGTTTCACAATTCCCAATGTGCATCCAATTCCAGGATATCCTGTATATCCTCCTCCTGGGACTGGTTTGATCACACAAGGTTATAAGGACCCTAGCCATCGGTTATGGTTTATAGCAACTTTAGATTTACCTGATCTATCGTGCCTTATGAATGATCCCATCCTTTACTTTAGATTTACCTGATCTATCGCACCTTATGAATGATCCCATCTTTTATCTTCCTTATTGGCCGTCGATGCCTAATAAGTTTCCTAGTGATATTCCAAAGTTTGAAGGTAAGTCGGGAGAAGATCCATCTAATCACGTTATGACTTATCACCTCTAGTGTGCATCCAATTCACTAATCAATGATTTGATTCTATTGCGACTTTTTCAGAGAACTCTCATTGGTCTAGTTTCCAAATGGTACATTGAGTTACCACGAGGCTTATTTAATAATTTTAATGCACTAGCTACTGCTTTCTTAACCCATTTTCAGTTACCTGTCAAATACGACAATGGTACGGAATTGTTGACCTCATTAAAACAATATACGTCTACATACATATCTGATCATATTCATGAATGGAGATGTAGGAGGCGTTTATTGAAAGTCTTTATTCCATATCAAATTTTGGCTGAATGGTTTATCAAATCATTATTGCCCAATATTACTGAAGATGTGGCCAAAGGAGGTGTTGTTACAGAAGAAAAATTCATTGCATACACAATCAGGTACTCTGTATGAAAAAATCCCCAATTTACCAAGACCTGGTCAGTTAACTACAACTCTTTCCGGCTCTCATTCCGCTAATGGTGTAATTGGTTCTGTTAGCACTATTAAGAGTAAGAATAAATCTTCCAAGATGACTTATCCTATTATCACTTTACCTGATTCACCAAAAGGAGATTCTTCCATTGAAACTTCCGTCGATATTCATGTTGTAGAATCGTCTACAGTCAAACCTAAAACTAGTGGTAATAAGAAAGGTAAGAATAAAAACAAAAAATCTTCAAAAGACAAAAATGATAAAACTGAACCAACTGACGATAAATGAAAACCCCATTATCCTTGTCTAATCTGTGATGCAGATAATTTTGCAAAAGAGTGCTCGCATAGAGTCGAGGTATCGAAATTCATTAAGGGTTCACCCATACCTGCTGTCTTGAAGGATCCCTTTCCTACTCAATATAGTAACATGATTGGATCTTCCTCAAATACGCTAGAAGATATCTTAATGGTTGCAACATGATCGCAAGATTACGGTAGTAAAAATCTTGTTGGTGGAAAAGAAGCAGAAACTTCTAATTTAACATCAACTACATCTCCCTCAGTTTCTGGTCCTATCCAGACTGAGAAACAAAATCCTAACTTAGTAATCAAACTGCCTGCTAAAGGTGTACTTTGTAAATCAGGTTTCAATCCACATGTGAGAGCTTCTCAAAATTACAATATTGTTGAAGACTTGGAAATTACCCCTTCAGAAATGTCGACTTTGGAAGTGCTACAATCATGTCCAGCCCAAAGAAAATTACTATTGTCAGCCATAGGAGCCGTAGACCTCCAGGATTCAAACCTAATGATCTTTGATTTAGAGAATTTTACACCCCACCTACCCTATTGAATGGCTTTTCAAATTCTAGTAATAGTAAAAAATAAAAGTTTCTTTTGTACTATTGTTGATGAAGGGGCTTCTATGTGTATTATGTCGTTAAAATGTTGGAAATCATTTGGTTCTCCGAAAATTAACCAATCGTCGACTATCCTCAAATATTTTGATGGATGAGGTTTCCATCCATTTGGTAATTTATAGGATCTACCTATAGAGTTCGAAGGAAAAATAGTAAATCTAGATGTGGAAGTGCTTGATGCCCCCTTGAATTACAACCTTCTCCTGGGTTGCAGTTGGTCTTTTGCCATGACTGATGTTTTATCATCGGTCTTTCGTCTCATCATGTTTCCACATAAAGGAAAGATCGTTAAAATAGATTAGCTCTCATACTATTCATCCGACCCAGCCTCTACTGATAGCATCCAGCATATCGAAAAATTGACTATCCCTTATAAAGATGTTGGGGTAGGGTTAATTAAAGATTTTTCTTTACTGGGAACTTTTTCCCTGCGTGCTCCCAACATATAGCCTCCTATTGCTAATATCAATATGATTACATCAAGTACTATTTCCTTTGATGATCCTTGGATAGTACCTTCAGAATCAGAACTGGATTCTTTTGATAGTGCGATGCTTTTGAGTCCTTTTGAGTTAGCATATTAGACAATACAGTCATTTTCTGACATTCCTTCAACTCAATCTGATCTAATGAATGTGATCAATGAGGAGTCACTTTAAATATTGAGCTCAACTTCGGCATCAATTCTGTATCTTGGTCACCAAGTATTCAATACTGATGAACATATTTGTGAATTCTTGTCTGTCGATGAATTACCATGGGAAGATCTACATCATAGGTCTTCATTTTTACCTGATATTGATCATTTTGAGAATGAATTTTCCTCCATTTTACTACTGATTACGTCAAAGAACCTCAGGATCCTCTCTCATCTTCCGACTCTGAATTGAATTTGGAATACATTTTTACAACGGTTCCCAGTGACATTTCAGTAAAACCCAAAATTGTTGAAAACATTCATATAGGTGCTTGTTGTACAAATGATGAAATCCAAGCATATAAAGCACTATTTCATGAATTCCATGACATTTTTCGCCTGGTCATATGAAGAAATGCCAGGAATCGATCCCTCGATTGTTGTTCATGAAATTAAGACATACCTAGATGCTAAACCCGTCAGATAGAGATTACGTTAGACACATCTGCGAAAAGCTACTGCTATTAAAGCAGAAGTTGAAAAATTACTTCGTGCAGGGTTTATTTATCTGATTCCATTAACGGATTGGGTATCTAATATCATTCCTGTCAATAAAAAACAAGGAAAAATATGAGTATGTATCGATTATAGGGATATAAATCGAGCTTGTCCAAAATACAATTATCGAACCCCTTATATCGATCAAATTATTGACGATTGTGTTGGAAGTGAAATGTTTTCATTCATGGATGGATTTTCCAGCTACAATCAAATCAGCATACTCCCTACAGATCAACCTAAAACAACTTTCATTTGTCCATGGGGGACTTTTTCTTATCGCAAATTACCTTTTGGACTTAAGAATGCTGGCGCCACTTTTCAAAGGGAAATGTCTTATGCATTTCATGACATTAAACACATTGTGCAACCCTACCTCGATGATTTTCCTGCTCATTCCTCGTGTAGAGAAGATCATATCACTCATTTACGAGCCATTTTTATATGATGTAGGCATTATAAGATTCATATGAATCCTTTCAAATGTGTTTTTTGTGTACAATCTAGACGATTGTTTGGATTTATTGTCTCAAAGGCAGGCATTCATGTCAATCCATCGAAGGTTGAGGCTATAATCAATTTACCTCCTCCTTCTACTCTTCACCAACTCCAAAGTTTGCAAGGGAAAGAAAACTTTTTATGTCGATTCATTCCTAACTACGCCAAGTTAACAAAAGGTTTTACTAGGTTGTTGAAACAGAATATTCCTTTCTTTTGGGATGAGATTGCTGATCAATATTTTGATGCTCTTAAATACCGTTTACCCATGCACCATCACCGCATCCTCCCAATTAAAACCATTATTAATTTTTGTACCTCGCCGCTTTTGATTCCACGATAGGAATGGTTCTAGTTCAGGAAGATGAATTCCATGATGAACATGTGATTTACTATCTTAGTCACAATTTGCATCTGACTGAAATCAAATATTCACATGTGGAGAAATTTGCCTTGGCAGTAGTTCAATTTGTCCAATGTTTTCGTCATTACATACTTTTACGCAAAACAACAATGATTTCTGATTGTAACCCTATGATGTATATTTTGACCAAACAATTGCTGGGGGAAATTAATCCAAATGGATTGTTATCCTACAGGAGTTTGACTTAGAATTTGAAAAATCCAAATCAAATAAATCATTAATATTTGTTGAACTTATGTGTGACTTCCCACGTACTGATACAAAAACTGTGGTGCAGCAACCAATCACAGACAAATCCTTGTTTCTTATTAGTACCATTGATCCTTGGTATGAAGATATCATCGTTTATCTTCAGACCCAATCTTTTCGGCCTGAACTTTCATTGTCACAACGACGTAAAATATGTTTCTAGTCTCAACAATATCATATTATTGGTGACACACTCTACCGTCATGGTGCAGACTCTGTTTTTCGATGTTGTCTCACCCATGAAGAAGCCGAAAAGGTTTTAATGAATGTCACTCTGGAGCATGTGGCAGTTATATGTCTGGGTATGCCACAACCCAAAATATATTGCGCGCTGGTTATTTTTAGCCATCCTTATTTAAATATTGTATTTCTGCGATCCGAAAATGCCATAATTGTCAAATATTCGATAGAAATATGCGTGCACCACCTTCTCCTCTTCACCCTATAATTGCTGTCGGTCCTTTTGCAAAATGGGGCATTGACGTCATTACATCTAACCCTCACTCGAACGAGGGGCATGGGTATATTTTTCTCGCAGTAGATTATTTTACCAAGTGGGCCGAGGTGATGCCTACATTTGCAGTAGATGGAAAAACTTCAGCTACTTTCGTGTTCAATCATGTGATTTCTTGTTTCGGTGTACCCCAAGCAATAATCACTAATCATGGGAGCCATTTTCGAAACATAATGATGATCGAACTGACTGATCAAATTGGCCTACGCCATGACAGTTCTACACAATATTACCCATAGGCCAATTACATGGTTGAAGCTATCAATAAATTTTTAGTCACCATGATTAAACGAATCATTGGAATTCATAAATCGAATTGGCATATCATGCTTTTTTCAGCACTTTGGGCATATCGGACCTCAGCAAAAACATCAACAGGTTTTACCCCTTTTCAACTGGTTTACAATTTAGAAGCGGTATTACCAATTGAATGCGAGATACCGTCACTCGAACTAGCCATAGAGTTACTACCAGCTACCTCTGAGGAGGAAAAACATTTTTTATACTTTGCTCAATTAGATGAGAATCGTTGCACCGCTGCATTAGCTACCGAGGCTCATGCGAAACGAATGAAAGCTCAGTATGATAGAAGTGTTACACCTTGTATTTTTTCAGAAGCAGACCTAGTTTTTGTATATGATCAAGCTAATGATAAGATAGGGGCTGGGAAATTCAAACCCATGTGGTATGGTCCTTATATTGTCAAGTGACAGCTTGCAAAAGGGGCCTATGAATTGATTGATTTTGACGGGGTCTCTTTAGGAAAACCCAGAAATGGGCTTTATCTGAAGAGATATTACGCTTGATTCTTGTGTGGAGATTTTTCCTGTATATTAGTTATTTTCTAGCTGGTGTGCTATAGATTAGAAACGTGTGCCTAGCTTAAGTGTGCTTTTACTACTATTCTTGCTTATCTGGATTACTCTTGATATTGCAGATGTCGACGTATTTTCAAACATACATTGGTTTTGCTGATGGTTCTTGTCGTAGTACACAGAACATTTCTTCCGCAGCTTGGGTTATTTATTCACCCAATGACGGGTTAGTATCTATGCATGGGGTAAGCCTCGATCAAATGACGAACAATATTGCAAAATATAGCGCAGTTATTGAGTTATTGTCTAAATCCATTTCATTTGGAATTTGGAGTTTGATCATTAGGTTTGATTCTGAACTCGTTGTATTACATTTAAATTGAGTGTATGTAATTAAAAACCTAGTGTTGTTAATATTATTTTTTAAAGTTCATCTCTTGGAACGAGAATTTGATTATATTGAGTATCAACACATTCCAAGAAATTTAAACACATTAGCAGATGCAATAGCTTCTAGTGTTATAAAAAAACCTTTACGATAGTGAAAGAAGTAAATCAAAATAACATTCGATAACATGTTGGATAGGTAACTAGAAATAGTAGTATATCATAGCATAGAGTAGTGTTTTCAAAAAATAGTACATCGTCCTCTATCATAGGTTCAAAACGCCTCATGATCGGGAAAAAAGTGATACAAAAATGATATGAGTCTATACAATCGATCATCCACTATCCGTGGTAATGATCATGATAATATACTATAGCCCGTGCCACCCTACTCAGGAATCTCTTGAATAGTCCAGGAACCCTAATGACATATCTTTGCAAGCGAAGTGGAATGTCGTCTATGGTAGTCTCTAGGATGTCCATAGTCAGTCGCTCCAGTTGATGTTCCAAATCAGTAAGGGTATTTGCTGTCTGATCCTACGGTGGTGGTGCTGCTGCAGCTGCATCCCTTTGCCTCCTCTCGAAGGGGCGGAGAGTGACTGGTCGACATGGAACCACATCTACATTTGAAATTTTTGTTATCAGTTGTGGACAATTTAAAAAACAAAATAAAAAATAGAATTTAGAACATGTCAAAAATGATTCTTACCTGAGTTATCCGACTGAGCTCCTAGTGGAAGTGACATATCTGGATCATTGCAGTAATCCATCCCGACATAAGGGAAGTCTTCTATCACGAAGAGTTGGTTCTCTAACCAACGGAAGTAGGCCAGGGGAAATCGAACAATCTATGTACCGTCGCTGTGATGGGCCATCAATGCAACCCATCGGACCATCCGAGGCTCTCGAAATCTACCATGATCAATTGGAATATGTTGTGGGGCTAGTAGAGGAATCCTCTCTAGTGAAAAAGTAACCACAATCGATCCATATCCGAAGTTATTCAACTTCCCATTATTTTCCCTAGTTAGTTGGCCTTTGATATTGGCCAACAATGCCTCACACCAAGTGAAGATGGTGCCTCGGAAATAGTCCACTCCAATCTGCATTTCAGATCCAGTAGCAACATGTAAAGTTGCACTTCCACATAACCTGGTTACAGTAAATGCAACTACTTTCAACTCAGGACAGATGATGGTTTTGATATCAATCCATTTGTCTTTAGGATCAGCCTCATCATTGCAAAAATCTAGTTGTAGGCTAGCGACAAACTGGCCACCTGGCCTAACCCCAAATAGAGAAAGTGGTTACCTCTTTTATACAAACCAGTCAGAAATTATATGTCCTCTAGCTTGATTTCGAGCCGGTTGCCTCCAATCACAAAACAATGGTCCTGTACATCCCACTTGTTTACCAACCAAGTGAGTAAATCTACTTGGGCTCTCATGCCCTGAATAGCCCAGAATTTAACACTAGAAAATTTGGCCCAATTTCCAACGGCCACTTCGTCTCTATTCTGACACATAGTCATCGCAAGAGCGACAGTTCAAGGCCGGACAAAATGTGGTTAGCCATTACGTCGCAATTCTGACGCTTGGCCAAAGTGTCACAATACCGACACTTTTTCGACGTTTCCAAACAACCGTCATTCTTTCAAAATTTTCCAAATCGTCTCTCTTTCGACGTTTGTAAACTGTCGCAATTCTAACAATATGTGGTTTGAAGTTTTGAACGTCACTCTTTCGACGTTTGTAAACTGTCACTCTTCCGACGTTTGTAAACTGTCGCAATTCTGACGTTATGTGGTCCGATGTTTTGAACGTCGCTCTTCCAATGCTTATTAAAGTGTCGCAATACCGACGCCTTGCAAAGACATCACAAGACTGATGCTTACAAAGTGTTGCAATACCGACTCTATGGCTAACCATGCTTTTAAAGTGTCGCAAAATCGACGTTGTGCAAAAGGCTCTCTTCCGACGCTAGAGGCGTCGCAATACCGATGTGGTTGGCTAACCACGCTTTTAAAGGCTAGAGGCGTCGGTCTACCGAGACTTTGAAAGTGTCGGTCCTCCGACACTGTGATAAAAAATTTTAAAAATAAATTAAACCCGTAAACATGTAACAACTGAGTGTCTAGCTGCCAATATATAAAATCTCTCTGTGTGAAGTACTCATTGTACTATTTTATATATAAATAAAATATTGCAACATAAATATAAATATACCAAAATCATAACAATCTTAAAAGTAAAATACAAAATCAAGTTTATGCATGGAACCAAATCTGTTTATTCATGACAATATTATTTATAAGGAAAGAATGATATATTTAGTGGTCACATTAACAAAGATAGGTTATTCCCTATAAATAATAACACTTCAAGTTTATTTCTTTCACTTGAATTGGGTTACTGTACCCATTCATGCTGTCTGCTGATCAGAATTGACATTCAATTCAACATGATTACCTTTGATGCAATAGTTTCAAGATGCGTTATAAAATCAAATTACTTGATTACTTGATTAGTGAAGATGCGTTATAAAATTGGGGTCTTATAAATGAAATAACTAATGAGGTTCCTGAAACAGGTGACCTGATTTGATTTCTTGTGATCTTTCAGTCACTTTTGGAGGTTGACGACACGATCTGTAATGGATTCGGTGTCATATCACCACTTCATGAAGCATCTTAACTAAATACAAAAAAAATTTCTATTGAAAGGACTTGATCCTTTCAGAGCAATATGTCCTGCCATCAATAGAATCTAAGGTTCCCGACTAGCCTAACCTTATCTGTATGATGCCTCAATTTCCTCCAGAGTCTTCCCCTTGGTTTCAGGCACACACAACAACACAAAGATGAACGTAAAGATAGTAAAGAGAGCATACAGTGAGAATGTTCCCATAACAGATAACAAAAATATCGACTTTAGTTAGGGATCCCAAACTGATGATAAAAATGCGTTGAAAAAACAATTCTAGATGCTGCAACAGAAAATTGCAATATAACTAGTTCTCAAAAGCAACAAATTTTACCTACAGTGCTCCACTCTAAAAGTGAATTGATAGTCATTGTTATTGCCCAGGAAAGGGCCCAGTTGGCCAAATTTTCCACACTACCAGTGATTCCCTTGAAATTAGTAGGAAGTATCTACAATAGCGTAAAGTGGAAAACTTATAATTGATGGGGCACAGAGCATAATAAGAAATAGTAACTGATTGAAATCCACATAATAGAACGGCAACACAATCTATTTGGCAGTAAGCTCGATTTTCAGAACATCATAAAGGCCCAAGTTCAACATTACCAGTTACATCCACTCACGATTAGATTCCATATTTTGTTTGCATGTGAGTAATTCCTTGAGAAATGGAAGTCATGATCAGTGGTTGGAAAGTGCCACCAGTTTACCACAGGACCATGTCCACTTATTCAATTATCACAAATAGTTTATGGTGGTAAGCCTCAATTTTCTTAATTTAAACTTACCCCCATACACATACAATCTGGAGTCCTCTCCAAGAATGCTTCTCATGTGAAGTTGGAGAAGGCAAATTACCTTAGACATAATAACCCATGGGATGGATCCCATACCCAGGGAGAAGGTGATAATGTAAGCCTACCAAGGAACACCACCAATTGACATTAAGTGAAGAAAACCATGAGGCATTTCTATTATGAAAATTATGACTACAATGAATACATAAACGTGAAGTTCGTAGGTAATTTGAATCCAAAGCCTACCAAGAGACCAATTAAATCCAAAATACTAGCTATATGGGAAACTGCTGACATGTGGATCTGCAAGAAGGAATGAGGAAATTATATCAAACTCAGATATCATGATCTAGCACCCACCCAGTTTTCATATTGGTTCCAAACACATATATAGACACTTAGAACTAGCTAGTCGATGTTTTCCCACTCTTATTGTTAGAGAATAAAGGTATTGTCAGAGAATAAAGGAATGAACTTTGCTGCAGTAAACCAGCCAAAATGCAAAAAATATCCATATAATAATTGCATTATTTAATTAAAAAAAAACATCATAAAAATGAAAAATGCAAAAACTCAAAGAAGACAAACCCGGTTCAGAATGAAATTTAGCGGAAGTAACAGGTGTCCTTGGATTCCTTAAATCCCTCCAAGCAAGGCTTCCATCCTTTTACCTTTCAATGCCACACCAGAAGGTGAACAAAAGATAATATTCACATAAACACCAGAAGGAGAACAAAATATAAGATTCACATAATGTTGTAATGTTGCACAGGCTTCATTAGAGGAAGTATAATGTTGACAATTAGGGATAAGAAGCTTGCCAAACCTTTAGGTAAATAAATATATGAATGGCTACATGTTCGCAAGTAGGGTGGAGAACCAAAGAGGGTAGTGACCCTAACTACGATCTTTTGGGTTGAAATATGCTTGTCAGCACTACACAAGGAAGGAGAGCCAATAATGTTCCAAGTACAAAATTAAAGAACATGTTGAGCTGTGACATTGGAGTTAAATAATGAGCACACATACTTAAAACCCAAACCATAGTAATAATTCATAAAAATCCCTATAGCTTTCCAATTCCAAATACACCATTTGTTAAAGGCATTGTCATCCAGCATTCTATGCAAAAAGACAATATCAGAGAGAAATTGAAGTAATCCAAATCTTTAGAAGACAGGTTAACATTACAACCCCTCTCCCTACAAAATCAACTACACTTGAGAAGGTTAAAAGGGAACATTTCCCCCAATATCTACTGATATCGTATAAAAAATATGGGTCACAAATGATAGAGAATCGATAGAAGCCACTTTGGGTGGTGGAGCAAGCACTAGATCCTCTTGAGATTGACAAACCATGTTAATAGTTAGCTACTCAATCATACAAGGCAAACCCAAAACCACATTCTAAATGTACCCATAAAGTGAAGTGTAATGTTATATTAAAAAAAAACATCCAGTAAAACCCTTATAGCAGAAACCACTTACCAGATATTCAACCTTCTATTGTTTGTCAAAAATACAACAGTTAATGAAAATGGGGAGGTTTCTAGCCTAGAGGATTTAGATTCAAGCTTCTGGCAGGAATGAAGTTGATCTACATTACTACCACCACCACTTGCTGAGGTAACATCAAGGGAAAATTGCTGTAGCTGTACAGGGCATTTTTTTCCATGCTCAGAGTTCATGAGAACCAGGCTACGTACAATGATTCCATGAGAAATGTAATATATTTCAGACCTACAACCATCTATATCTCATAACCAAGATAGCGTAGAAGAAAATAGAGAATTTGAATGGGATAAAACAAGGGAAATACCAATATGATTCTTCCAAAAGAAGAGAGCATTATTCCACAATCGATTTCTCTTCAGATCTCCCACATATTTCTGAACATCGACAAAACTCGAAATATGTCCACCAGCTACTATGGATTTCGAGCCGTTAATGGATTGTGGCTGCTTTATGCTTTCAGAGCATCCATGCTTTTGCAAGAATATGTAAAAAAGAAAGCATCATAGGGAAGAATGGAATCATTGAAAGAAGGCATTAAGGGCGAACAAGCTGAGCGGGAAAGAAAATTGAATTGGTTGATTAAGAAAATTTGAGTAGGTAGAATAGGGCACGTGGGTAAGGTAATTAGGCTAATTTGTTGGAATTAAAAAAAATAGGCCAAGCTAGGGATCTCTAATCATGTATTAATGATATCAATTGATTAATTATGATTAATCATATATTAATTATATAAATCGATTAATTAGGGGTCTTTAATCATGTATGAATTGATTAATTATGAATTAGTAAATTTAATTAAATTTTTTTTATATATTTATTGTAAACTATTGTAATATTTTACAAAATAAACTTATTTTATTTTATTTAAAAACAATTTATCAATATTTTTGGTTGTAAAAATCATTACTTATATCATTAATTGAAAGTAGGCCAAGGAATTATGTGATTGATTAAAACTATGACATGAAATCATATGACAATTTCCCACTCAAACATTAGTGAATAATTTATTTTATTTAAATTATTTTATATATTTATTGTAAACTGCTATAATATTTTACAAAATAAACTTATTTTATTTTATTTAAAAACAATTTATCAAATTTTTTGGATATAAAAATCATTACTTATAATATTCATTGTAATTTTTCATTGTAATTATTATTTATAAGTAATAAAAAATATTAATAAATAAAATATTTTTAGGTAGAATAATTACTTTCATCATACTTTATAGGTTCCTTCAAAATTACTTTTATTATTACCATAATTATTCAACTTCATTAGTTGATTGCCAATATTTTCTTCCTTATTTGAATCATCCTTAAATAGACCTTATAGTAATTTTCATAATGTTCATGTATGGAGATAATTCTATGATTCCACAACAATTTTCCATAGAGTTGTTCATTCAAGGGATACCCTTAGAGTACCAAGTTATGAATATTCCAACATCTTCCATATGTTCTAAAATAAGCGTCATCTTCTTATTGATTTCTTACACTTGTTGTGACACTTCCACTCAACCACTTGAAGTATTTAGGTAGCACTTTTTTTGTGTTCATATCATTATTCCAAGCTGGTCATAATCATATGAGTTACCCTCAATTATCATCATTAGAAATTTTGCAAGTTTTTCCTAAAATTTACTAATTAGTCTACAAACACATGGTAATCATGACATTACCCAAAAACACATGATACCCTCATAACCTAGTATTGTGTGCTAGGAAGGCTTTCCAAAGAAGTTGGCTGGCATCACTATGACACTATTATAGAATTAGAAGGGAAGAGAAAGGCAGGGGCTCAGGTATCATATTAGAGAAGGAAGAAATTGGAAAAATTGAGATCAAAAGCAGTGGAGTTAGCCGAAAATAAGCTTACCCCAGAGATGGATAAGATAAAACTTGACAACATATTGGTCAATTTCCTTGACCCTTTATTGGTTATTCAGAAGGAGTATGAATACACCAACATTGATATCAAGGTAACCGACCCTTAGTAGATCAAGGGCTACAAGTTGTAGTTTTCGTCTAAACATCAACATACCACAACCATGCTTATAACCAGAAGCCTTCTCACATTCATGATCTGATTATATAGTGAATTAGACAGAAGTAAGAAAACAATTACTTCTTCAAAGCTAATTCGAATTTGGAGGGCTTAGCTGGGGATTGGGGGTTAAGGGTTAGGGATTTAGAGGTTATAGGTTTAGGGTTTAGGGGGTTAAATGGGTTAGGGGTTTAGAGGTTTATGGTTTAGGGCGTTAAATGGGTTAGGGGTTAAGGGGTTATAGGTTTAAGGTATAGGGGGTTAGGGAATTTAGAAGTTAAGGATTTTAGGGGTTAGTAGTTAGGGGCTAATGGGGTTAGGTTTTATAGGTTAAGGGTTTATAGGCTTAGGGTTTAAGGGGTTAGGGTTAAGGGTTTAATGGTTTAGGGTTTAAGGGGTTAGGGGTTAAGGGTTTATAGTTTTAGGGTTTAGGGGGTTAAGTGGGTTAGAGGTTAAGGGTTTAGGGGTTAGGGGTTAAGGGTTTAGAGGTTTATGGTTTAGGGGTTAAATGGGTAACGGGTTTACTATAGGTTTAGGGGGTTAAATGGGTTAGGGGTTGGGAATTAGTGTTTAGGGGGTTAGGGGTTAAGATGAAATTTCATTGGTCTCTGTTTGTGCACATTTTAACCTTCCCAGCAAGGCAGAATCAACCCAATCGTAGGTCCTAATATTTCATGATATAGATTAATGTTGGATATATATGAGAAGGAATAACCAATACTCCTTCTGAATAACATAGTGAGGTGCTCTTGACTAGAGTATTTATATTTCAGGAAATTGTACATTATTCTCTTGAATTGTATGATTTTCAACAAAGTTACTATAAACTGAGTTTATGGGAATCATCTTGAATTGTAGGATTTCCAGTGAACCTACTATTGAATGAATAAATTATAGGGACAAGCTTTATTTTTTAAATCATTTTTTGAGTATAGATTGCTACTGCTTGTAGATGAGGTTTGCAAGGCTATGACACTAAGGATCCAATTAGGATTGTGGGCCAGAGGAAAAGGTTTGTGGGTTCACAAAATTGAGGAGCCACAATCTAAATGGTGGCCTACAATGGGATCCTTGCACAAAAATCCAGAAAGTGTTGTCACGTTGTTTCATATTGCTTTCACAGATTCTTTTTAGAACCACAAAAATGTTTAATGGCTACATGTAATTGTGACATGCAAGAGGCATGATGCCTGTGTAGATGCCCTTTTATGTGATTCCAACAATAATACTTGCTGATGCAGACACTTAAAACACTCTTGTAATTATGCACGAGCCAGAGTTAGTGCCTTGTCTTAGATCAAGGCTAAATGATGACTTTAGGATCTAGGATACTGTGCACACAGTAACTAAAGGGATATTAGTGAAACCCACAAAATTATTATAGGTGATTTTATATAAATAGGTGTTCTTGTTTTCTCATTGGTTAGTTATGGGTAAATGCCAATAAAGTAAGATAAGTTATAGGTGCTTTTATAGAAATAGGTGTTCTTGTGCTCTCATTGGTCATTCAGAAAAAAACTAAACGACACGGCTGCAAGTTGAAAATTGTCATTCAGAAAAAATTATTATGGCCTCATTGGAAAATTCCTAAAAGAAATGCACTCTTAATGTTTTCTAACAATTTCAGCAATTTTGGCACTGCAATAATCAGACAACAATGATGACATTTACGATAATGAAAATTAAATAAAGATGAATGAGCTTCTCTTGATTTCAAGAATAATTTATTTTGTACTGAACAGGGCCAACCACATGAAGGTGGAAGCTCATATGGCCCCTCCCATCCCCCTCACATCACTCTGATTTTCCCAATACCCAATCTATGAAATAGAATACGAACAAACCAAAAATTAATTGTTAAGGTCGTAAACAAAATTTTCAATATGTGTTTGTAATATAAATACATAATTTTAGTTTAGCCTGTAAAATAGTAAGGCCATTATTTATTGGTTTGAAATAATAAAAAACGTGCAATAAACCCACATAATTAGTAAATTATTTAAAGACAATAATAGTTGCATATTAAAATAAAAAGTTATAACATACTAGCTCATACTCGAACATAACATCTGTATCAATAATCAGGTTTCGTATCTTCTGGATCTTCATCCAAATGATCGACATATATACCAACATCTAATTCATAAACGGTGTTGAAATTATTGACCGTGTCATCATCATCATCAATTATGTCATTTTCAATAATATCCTCATCGACATCATCATCAATAATTGTTGCCTCGTCTCCTACACCTGGTTCATCTTATAATATATATTCTTCATCTGTCAATGCATCTTCCTACTCATCTGACACGGCATCATCTTCTTCTTGATCAATATAATCTTCTTCCTCTATAGTATACTCTACTGGCCTCCCTCTTGGATCATATCTAATAGCAAAAAAATATACATTTAAAATATAATTGTTAATATATTTGAAATGCAGTGTGAATTCTATAATAATTTTAGATATTTATTTTTCAAAATTTTTATTCTATTTTATACTTATATATAAAAGTAAATTAAAAATCTATTTAAAAAATATATTTTAATGTGAAATTATTAATGTGATGTTTATTTTGAAACGAAATAGCTTGACTCGACCTAAACGCGCCCGGTCGGGCAACCTCACACAGTGCGACACGGCGTGCTCGACTGAACGATGCCACAAGGGAGCAAGTGGCAAACGGGCCGCCCGAATGTGCACAAGGGACCCGGGCGGTCAAAACTTAGCAAAACTGATACGGGCACCCTAGAACGAAACGACCCGACTGGAACGCGCCCAGTCGGGCACTGACCTCACACGGCATGACATGACACGCCCGAACGAAAATCGATGCCACAAGGGAACAAACAGCAAACGAGCCACTCGAACATTCACAAGGCACTCGAGTGGTCACAACTTAGCAAAACTGATACAGGTGCCCTCGAACGAAACGGCCCGACCCAACCAGAACGTGCCTAGTCGGGCAACCTCACACGACGTGACACGACGCACTCAACCGAATGATGCCACAAGGGAGCAAATGGAAAATGGGCCGCTCGAATGTGCACAAGGCACTCGGGTGGTCACAACTTAACAAAGCTGATACGGGTGCCCTCGAACGAAATGGCCCAACACGAACGCGCCCAGTCGGGCAACCTCACATGGCGTGACACAACGTGCCCAACCAAACGATGCCATAAGGGAGCAAATGACAAACAGGCCACCCGAATGTGCAGAAGGCACCCGAACAGTCACAACCTATTAAAATTGATATGGGCGCCCTCGAACGAAATGATCCGACCCAAACGCACCTAGTTGGGAAACCTCACACGTCGCGCCCAATTGAACGATGCCACAAGGGAGAAAATGGCAAACGGGCCGCCCGAACGTGCATAAGGGACTCGGGCGATCACAACTTAGCAAAACTGATACGGGCGCCCTTAAAAAAAACGGCCCGACCGACACGCCCCTGATCAGGCACCGACCTCACATGACGCGACACGATGCACCCAAATGAACGTCGATGCCACAAGGGAGCAAACAACAAACAAGCCACTTGAACATGTACAAGGCACTCAGGCAGTCATAGCTTAGCAAAACTGATATGGGCACCCTCGAATGAAATGGCCTGACCGAAACGCGCCCGGTCGGGCGACCTCACACAGAGCGACATGGCGCGCCCGACCGAATGATGCCACAAGGGAGAAAATAGAAAATGGGCCACCTGAACATGCATAAGGGACCCAGGTGGTCACAACTTAGCAAAACTAATACGGGTGCCCTCGAACGAAACAACCTGACTCGAACGCGCCCGGTCGGGCAACCTCACACGGCACGACACGACGCACCCGACTGAATGATGCCATAAAGGATCAAATGGCAAACGGGCCACCCAAATGTGCACAAGGCACCCGGGTAGTCACAACTTAGCAAAACTGATACGGGTGCTCTGGAACGAAACGACACGACCCGAATGCACCCAGTCGGGCGACCTCACATGACGCGACAGGACGTGCCCGACTGAATGATGCCACAAGGGAGAAAATGGAAAATGGGCCACTGGAACATGCACAAGGCACACAGGCGGTCACAACCTAGCAAAACTGATACGGGCACCCTCGAACGAAATGACCCGACCCGAAGGCGTCTAGTTAGGCGACCTCCCATGACGTGACACGGTGTGCCTGACTGAACGAGTCCACAAGGAATCAAATGGAAAACGGGCCTCCCAAACGTGCACAAGGGACCCGGGAGGTCACAACTTAAAAAAACTGATACAGGCACCCTCGAACGAAACGACCCGACCGAGATGCGCCCGGTCGGGCACCGACCTCACACGGCGCGACATGACGCGCTTGAACGAATTTCGATGCCACAAGGGAGAAAATAGCGAACGAGCGGCCCGAACGTGCACAAGGCATCTAGGCGGTTACAACTTAGCAAAACTGATACGGGCGCCCTCGAACGAAACGACCCGACCCAAATGTGCCCGGTCGGGTGACCTCGCACGGCGTGACACGACATGCCTGACTAAACGATGCCACAAGGGAGAAAATGAAAAACTAGCCACCTGAACATGCATAAGGGACCTAGGTGATCAAAACATAGAAAAACTGATACGGGTGCCCTCAAACGAAATGGCCTGACCGGAACGTGCCCGGTTGGGGGCCGACCTCACACGGTGTGACACGACGCACCTGATCAAACGTCGATGCCACAAGGGAGAAAATAACAAAGGATATGCCTGACCATGCACAAGGCACTTGGGAGGTCACAACTTAGCAAAACTAATACATGTGCCCTCGAACGGAACAGCCCGACCTGACCTGAACATGCACGGTCGGGTGAATTCACACGGCGCGACACGGTGTGCTTGACCAAATGATGCCACAAGGGAGAAAATGGAAAACGGGCCGCCTGAACGTGCAGAAATCACTCGGGTGGTCACAACTTAGAAAAACTAATACAGGCGCTCTCGAACGAAATGGCCCATCCCGAACATGCCCGGTTAGGCGACCTCATAGTATGGAATGACACGGGCACCCGATCGAACAATGCCACAAGGGCGAAAATGGAAAATGGGCCACCCGAATGTGCACAAGGCACCTGGGTGGTCGAAACTTAGCAAAAAAGATATAGGTACCCTCGAACAAAACGACCCGACTTGAACGTGCCCGGTTGGGCAACCTCACACGGTGCGACACAGCGCGCCTGACCGAACGATTCCATAAGGGAGAAAACAACAAACGGGCCGCCCAAACATGCACAAGGCACCTGGGCAGTCACAACTTAGCAAAACTGACACGGGCACCCTCAAACGAAACGGCCCGACTCGACCCGAATGCGCCCAATCAGGTGACCTCACACGGCGTGACACAGCGTGCCCGATCGAACGATTCCACAAGGGAGAAAATGGAAAATGGGCCACTTAAACATGCACAAAGCACCCGGGCAGTCACAACTGAGCAAAATTGATACGAGTGCCCTCGAACGAAACAGCCTGACCTGAACGCGCCCGGTCGGGCAACCTCACACAGTGAGACAGGGCGCGCCTTATCGAACGATGCCACAAGGGAGAAAACAAAAAATGGGCCGCCCGAATGTGTACAAGGCACCCGAGCGGTGAAAACTTAGAAAAAATGATATAGGCACCCTCGAACGAAACGGCCCGACCTGACCAAACGATGCCACAAGGGAGCAAACGGCAAACAGACCACATGAATGTGCACAAGGGACCCGGACGATCACAACTTAGCAAAACTGATACAAGCACCCTTGAACAAAATGACCCGACCCGAATGCGCCTGGTCGGGCGACCTCACCTGGTGTGCCTGACCGAACGATGCCACAAGGTATAAAATGGCAATTGGGCCACCCGAATGTGCACAAGGCACCCGGGTGGTCACAACTTAGCAAAACTGATACGGGCACCCTAGAACGAGATGACCTGACCCAAACGCACCTGGTCGGGCAACCTTACATAGCATGACACGATGCCCTCGAATGAAGGATGCCACAAGGGAGAAAACGAAAAATAGGCCACCCGAACGTGCACACGGCACCCGGGCAGTCACAACTTAGCAAAAATGATACGGGCGCCCTCGAACGAAACGGCCTGACCCAAATGCGCTCGGTCGGGCGGCCTCACATGGCATGCCCGATCGAATGATGCCACAAAGGAGAAAATGGAAAATGGGCCACCTGAATGTGCACAAGGCACCTAGGTGGTCACAACTTAGCGAAACTAATATGGGTGCCCTTGAACGAAACGACTCGACCCGAATGCGCCCGGCTGGGTGACCTCACACGGCGCGACATGATGTGCTCAAACGAACAATGCCACAAGGGAGCAAATGGAAAACGGGCCACCCGAATGTGTAAAATCTGTCACCCAGACGGTCACAACTTCGTAAAACTGATATGGGTGCCCTCGAACGAAATGGCCCGACCCGAACGCACCAGGTCGAGCGACCTCATAGTATGGTGCGACACGGAGCACCTGACTGAATGATGCCACAAGGGATCAAATGGAAAATGGGCCACCTAAACGTGCACAAGGCACTTGGGCGGTCACAACTTAGCAAAACTAATACGAGCGCCCTCGAACAAAATGACCGACCTGGGTGTGCCTGAACGGGCGACCTCACATGGCACGACACACTGCGCCTGAGTGAACGATGCCACAAGGTAGAAAATGAAAAATGGGCTTCTTGAATGTGCACAAGGCACCTAGGCAGTCACAACTTAGCAAAACTGATACGGGCACCCTCGAACAAAATGGCTCGACCCGACCCGAACGCGCCCAGTCGGGCGACCTCACACGGCGGGACACAGCGCACCCGACTGAATGATGCCACAAAGGAGAAAACAGCAAAATGGCCACCCGAACATGCACAATGCACCCGGGCGATCACAAATTAGCAAAATTGATACAGGTGCCCTCGAACAAAACGGCCCTACCTGACCCGAATGTGCCCGGTCGGGCGACCTCACATGACAAGACATGGTGCGCCCGACCGAACGATGCCACAAGGGAGCAAACAGAAAACGGGTCGCCCGAACGTGCACAAGGGACCCGGGCGATCACAACTTAGCAAAACTGATACGGGCACCCTTGAACAAAACGGCCCGACCGGAACACCCCTTGTCAGGCACCGACCTCACATGACGCAACACGATGCACCCAAATGAACGTCGATGCCACAAGGGAGAAAACAAAAAAAAAGCCACTTGAACATGTACAAGGCACTCAGGCGGTCACAACTTAGCAAAACTGATATGGGCACCCTCGAACGAAATGGCCTGATTGGAACGCACCTGGTTAGGCGACCTCACACAGAGCGACATGGCACACCCAACCGAATGATGCCACAATGGAGCAAACAGAAAATGGGCCACCTGAACGTGCACAAGGGACCCAGGCGGTCACAACTTAGAAAAATTGATACGAGCGCCCTCGAACAAAACGACAGGACCAGAACGCGCCCGGTCGGGCGCCGACCTCACACAGCACGACACGACGCGCCCGAACGGACGTCAATTCCAAAAAGGAGAAAACGGCAAACGAGCCACCCGAATGTGCACAAGGCACCTAGGCGGTCACAACTTAGCAAAACTCATACGGGCGCCCTCGAACGAAATGACCAACCTTGAGGTGCCCGATCGGGCGACCTCACATGGCGTGACATGGCGCGCCTGACTGAAGAATGCCACAAGGGAGAAAATGGCAAATGGGCCGCCCGAAAGTGCACAAGGCACCCAGGCAGTCACAACTTAGCAAAACTGATACGGGGGCCCTCGAATGAAATGGCTCGACCCAACCCAAATGCGCTCTGTCAGTGACCTCACACAACGCGACACAGTGCGCCTGACCGAACGATACCACAGGGGAGCAAACGGAAAATGGGCCACCTGAACGTGCACAAGGCACTTGGGTGGTCACAACTTAGCAAAACTGATATGGGCGCCCTCGAACGAAATGTCATGACCTAAATGTGCCAAGTCAGGCGACGTCACACGACGCGACATGGTGCGCTCGACCGAACGATGCCACAAGGGAGAAAATGGCAAACGGGCCGCCCGAATGTGCATAAGGTACCCAGGCAGTCACAGCTTAGCAAAACTGATACAGGCGCCCTCGAACGAAACTGCCCGACCCAACCGAACAATGCCACAAGGGAGAAAACAGCAAAGGGGTCGGCCGAATGTGCACAAGGGACCTGGGTGGTCACAACTTAGCAAAACTAATATGGGCACCCTCAAATGAAATGGCCTGACCCGAATGCACCCGGTCGAGTGACCTCATGAATGATGACATGCCCAAACGAATGATGCCACAAGGGAGAAAACGGAAAACGGGCCACTCGAATGTGCACAAGGCACTCGGGCGGTCACAACTTAGCAAAACTGATATGGGCACCCTCGAACGAAACAGACCAACCCAAACGCGCCCGGTCGGGCAACCTCGCAAAGCGTGACAAGATGCGCCCGACTGAATGATGTCATAGGGGAGCAAATGGCAAACGGGCCGCCTGAAGGTGCAGAAGACACATGGGCGATCACAACTTAGAAAAACTGGTACGGGTGCCCTTGAACGAAACGACCCGACCCGAACGCACCCAGTCGGGCAACCTCACACAGCGCGACACAACGCGCCTGACTGAACGATGCCACAAGGGAGAAAATGGCAAATAGGTCACCCGAATGTGCATAAGGCACCTAGGCAATCACAACTTATCAAAACTGATAGGAGCACCCTCGAACGAAATGGTCCGACCCGAACGCGCCCAATCGGGCAACCTCACATGGCACGCCCAACCGATCGATTCCACAAGGGAGAAAATGGTAAAGGAGGTGCCCGAACATGCACAAGGCACCCCGGTGGTCACAACTTAGCAAAATCGATATGGGCGCCCTAGAGTGAATCAACCCGACCCGAACGCGAATGGTCGGGCGACTTCGCACAGCGCGACACAACGCGCCTGAACGAACGATTATGCCACAAGGGAGCAAATAGAAAACGGGCCACCCGAACATGCATAAGGCACTCGAGTGGTCACGACTTAGCAAAACTGATACGGGTGCCCTCAAACAAATCAGTCCAAACCGAACGCACTCGGTCGGGCGACCTCACACGGTGTGACATGATGCACCTGAACGAACAATGCCACAAGGAAGAAAATGGAAAATGGGCCACCCAAATGTACATAAGGCCCCCGGGCAGTCACAACTTAGCAAAACTAATACGGGCGCCCTCAAGCGAAATGGCCCGACAAGAACGCGCCCAATCGAGTGACCTCACATAGCATGCCCGACTGAACAATGCCACAAGGGAGCAAATGGCAAACGGGCCACTCGAACATGCACAAGGCACCTAGGCGGTCGCAACTTAGCAAAACTAATACGGGCACCCTCGAACGAAACGACCCGACCTAAATGTGCCCGGTCGGGCAACCTAACATGACGCGACACGACGTGGTCAAACGAACGATGCCACAAGGGAGCAAACAGAGAACGGGCCACCCGAATGTGCACAAGCTAGCACCCGGGTGGTCACAACTTAGCAAAACTACTACGGGCGCCCTCAAACGAAACGACCTGTCCCGAACGCGCCCAGTCAGGCGACCTCGCATGGCGCGACATGGTGCGCCCAACCGAACGATTTCACAGGAGAGCAAACGGAAAACGCGCTGCACGAAGGTGCATAATACACTCAGGTAGTCACAACTTAGCAAAACTGATATGGATGCCCTCGAACAAAACGACCGATCCCAAATGCACCCGGTTGGGTGACCTCACACGATGCGCCTGACCGAACGATGCCACAAGGGAGAAAATAGCAAACGGGCCATCTGGCGCACAAGGCACTCGAGCGGTCACAACTTAGAAAAATTATACGGGTGCCCTCGAATGAAACGGCCTAACCCAAATGCACCCGGTCTAGCGACCTCACACGGCGTGACATGGCGTGCCCAACCGAATGATGCCACAAGGGAGAAAATGAAAAACGGGTCACCTGAACGTGCACAAGGCACCCGGGCAGTCAAAACTTAGAAAAACTTATACGGTCGCCCTTGAACGAAATGACCTGACCTGAAAGCGCCCGGTCGGGTGACATCACATGGCGCGACATGGCTCACCTGACCGAACAATGCCACAAGGGATAAAATTGCAAACGAGCCGCCCGAACATGCAAAAGGCACCCAGGTGGTCACAACTTAGCAAAACTGATATGAGCACCCTCAAACAAAACGACCTGACCCAACCCGAACACACCTGGTCGGGCGACCTCACATGGCGAGACACGACACGCCCGAACGAAGGATTCCATAAGGGAGAAAACTGCAAACAGGCCACCTGAACGTGCACAAGGCACCTGGGTAGTCACAACTTAGAAAAATTGATACGGGCGCCCTTGATTGAAACGGCCTGACCTAAACGCGTCCAGTCGGGCGACTTGACATGGCGATACATGATGCGCCCGACCGAATGATGCCACAAGGGAGCAAATGGAAAGCAGGCCGCTCGAACATGCACAAGGCACTCAGGTGGTCACAACTTAGAAAAAATGATACGGGTGCCCTCAAACGAAACGGCCTAACCCAAACGTGCCCAGTCGGGCAAGCTTGCACAGCGCGACAAGGCACGCCTGACTGAACGATGTCACAGGGGAGAAAACGGCAAACGGGCTGCCTAAAGGTGCACAAGACACCCAGGCGGTCACAACTTAGAAAAATTGATACGGGCGCTCTTAAATGAAACGACCCGACCTAAACGCGCCCGGTCCAGCGACCTCACATGGCGCGACACGACGCGCCCGACCGAATGATGCCACAAGGGAGCAAACAGCAAATGGGTCACCCGAACATGCACAAGGCACCCGGGCAGTCACAACTTAGCAAAACGGATACGGGCACCCTCGAGCAAAACGACCCAACCCGAATGTGCTCGGTCGGGCGACCTCACACGGTGCACCCCACTGAACGATTCAACAAGGGAGCAAATGGAAAACAGGCCGCCCAAACGTGCACAAGGCACTAGGCTGGTCACAACTTAGCAAAACTGATACGGGCACCCTAGAATGAAACAACTCGACCTGAACGCGCTTGGTCGGGTGACCTCACACGATGTGACATGATGCACTTGACCGAACGATTATGCCACAAGGGAGCAAACAAAAAATGGGCCGCCTGAACGTGAATAAGGCACCTAGGCAGTCAGAACTTAGCAAAACAGATACGGGCGCCCTCGAACAAATCGGCCCGAACTGAATGCGCCTGGTCGGGTGACCTCGCATGGCGTGACATGGCGCGCTCGACCGAACGATGCCATAAGGTATCAAATGACAAACGGGCTGCCTGAATGTGCACACAACACTGAGGTAGTCACAAATTAGAAAAAATGATACAGGTGTCCTTGAACGAAATGGCCCTACCCAACCTGAACATGTCTGGTCGAGCGACCTCACACGGCACGCCCGAATGAATGATTCCACAAGGTAGCAAACAGAAAATAGGCCACCCGAACGTGTAAAAGGCACCCGGGCAGTCACAACTTATCAAAACTGATACGAGCACCCTCGATCGAAATGGCCCAACTCGAACGCGCCCAGTCAGGCGACCTCACACGGCGCTCTCGACCGAAACGATGCCACAAGGGAGAAAACGGTAAATGGGCCACCCGAACATGCACAAGGCACTCGGGCGGTCACAACTTAGAAAAACTGATACGGGCGCCCTCGAATGAAATGACCCATCTCGAACGTGCCCAATTGGGCGACCTCACACGGTGCAACACGACACGCCCGAATGAACGATGCCACAAGGGAGAAAATGGAAAATGGGCCACCAAAACATGCATAAGGCACTTGAGCGGTCACAACTTAGTAAAACTGATACGAGCACCCTCGAACAAAACAACCCAACCCGAACGTGCCCGGTCAGGCGACCTCAGACGGCGTGCCTGAACAAACGATGCCACAAGGGATCAAATAGAAAATGGGCCACCCGAACATGCACAAGGCACCCAGGTGGTCACAACTTAGCAAAATTGATACGGGCGCCCTCGAATGAAATGACCCGACTCGAACTTGCCCGGTCAGGCGACCTCACATGGCGCGACATGACACGCCCGAACGAACGATGCCATATGGGAGCAAAGAGAAAACGGGCCATCCAAATGTGCACAAGCTAGCACCCGAGCAGTCACAACTTCACAAAACTGATACGAGTGCCCTTGAATGAAACGACCCGACCCGAATGCGCCCGATCGAGCGACCTCGCACGACGCGAAATGGCGTGCTCGACTGAATGATGTCACAGGAGAGCTAACGGAAAACGGGCTGCCCGAAGGGGCACAAGACACCTGGGCGGTAAAAACTTAGCAAAACTGATATGGGCGCCCTCAAATGAAATGGCCCGACCCAAACACACTCGGTCGAGCGACCTGACATGGCGCGCCTGACTGAATGATTCCACAAGGGAGAAAAAGCAAATGGGCCACCCGGTGCACAAGGCACTTGGGCGGTCAAAAATTAGAAAAACTAATACGGGCGCCCTCGAACGAAATGGCTCGACCCGAACGCACCCGGTATGGCGACCTCACATGGCGCGACACGACGCACCCCACCGAATAATGCCACAAGGGATCAAATGACAAATGGGTCTCTTGAATGTGCACAAGGCACCCGGGTGGTCACAACTTAGCAAAAATGATACGGTTGCCCTCAAACAAAATGACCCAACCTGAAAGCGCCTGGTCAGGCGACCTCATACGGTGCGACATGGCGCGCCCGACCAAACGATGCCACAAGAGAGCAAATGGAAAACAGGCCGCTCAAACGTGCACAAGGCACCCGGGTGATCACAAATTAGCAAAAAGATATGAGCACCCTTGAACGAAAAGGCCCGACCCAACCCGAATGTGCCTAGTCGAGCGACCTCACATAGCGCGACATGATGCGCCTGAATGAACAATTCCACAAGGGAGAAAATGAAAAATGGGCCACCCAAATGTGCACAAGGCACTCGGGCGGTCATAACTTAGCAAAATTGATATGGGCACCCTCGAACGTAACGACCCAACCTGAATGCACTCGGTCGAGTGACTTGACACGGCGCAACATGATGCGCCCGACAGAACGATGCCACAAGGGAGAAAACAGAAAGTGGGCTCCTCGAGCGTGCACAAGGCACCCGGGCGGTCACAACTTAGCAAAACTAATACGGGGGACCTCGAACGAAATGGCCTGACCCGACCCAAACGTGCCTAGTCAGGCGACCTCACACGGCGCGACACACCGCGCCTAACCGAACGATGCCACAAAGGAGAAAATGGAAAACAAGCTGCCCAAACGTGCACAAGGGACCCACGTAGTCACAGCTTAGCAAAACTGATACAGGTGCCCTCGAACGAAACAACCTGACTCAAAAACTTCCCTATATCAAGTTTTTAGTGTGGAACCTTGTCTCGAAAACTCCAACAACCACATTAAATCTTATTGTGGAACCCAAAGCATATAATTACTAGGCTTGGGAAAGAACCCTATATTACACCTTTCACAAAACTTTGAAAACCAATAATGCATAGTAATCCAAAATTATCCATAAAAGGATCATCAATGCTTTCGCATTGTGCCACTAACTATTCATGTGCAATCATTAAAATATAAACTATAGGTTTTAAACAATCCACTATCAACGAAGCTCGACTATAATGAACCTGCTCATTGTCAACCTCATAATGAAGCTTTTTCCAATCGATAAAAATAGTATACATGCAAATTGATTCAATGAACTCTCCATAATCTAGAACAATCTATTGTTTCATATGCAGGATGCAAGGTTTTTATTTGAAATCATTATAAGTTGGTGCCTGTCCCTAATGAGTAGCAAAAAGATTATCTTCTTCCCTTTAATTTTCATCTATAAAGATGCAAGAGAAAACCTATACAAATATGGATGCATACCTTTGTTTTTAGCTTACAAGAGAAAACCTATACAAACTATGGATGCATACCTTTGTTTTTAGCTTGAACACATCTTCTGTCCACACAACATTCGACTTCACCATGCCAATTATCAATACACAAACACTTAGAATGTTGCACCACTTTTACACTTACTTAACCATTAACACTCACTACTTTCATACAAATGTCGCAAGAGCGACGCATAGCACAAACTGTCGCAAGAGCGACACTTTTACCCGAACTGTCGCAATAGTGACACTTTCCTCAACCATCACAATAGCAACACTTAGCTCTATTTCGTCGTAATTCCGACACTTTTTCTCGAACTGTCGCAATTCCGACACTTTTACCCAAACTGTCGCAATAGAGACGCTTTCCTCAAACGTCGCAATAGCGACACTTAGCTCTACGCCGTCGCAATTCCGACACTTTTTCCCAAACTATCGCAATTCTGACGCTTTGCTACAAACTTCGGAATACTGACACTAACTTCTAAGTGTCGCAATATCGACACATGTCTCCAAACTTCATTATAGCGACAGTTGAGGGCGAGATTTGAAAATTTGATAAAATTTGGGGAAATTTCTGACATTTGGACAAAAGTGTCGGAATTTCCACCATATGTACTAGTGTAAGTAAGCTGCATGCTCTCAAAACTTGTAATGTAGGTGGATGAATCATTTCAGCTTCATCCACCTCCTCGTGTTCATGTTCCTGCCAGATAAGCATTGTAAAAATCCTACAATGAACAAAATGAAAGATTAGAATCATTTTTAAAAGAAAATTTTGGGTAATTTGGAGAGAAAATGTGTTTTTATATTCTTCACGATGCCTCCGCACTTTGTTTTTAGAGACAGTGCGTAGCTACACATGGGCTCTGCACTAAAAGTGCGGGACCATGAAATTTTTCTTTGTAAGAAAATGTCGGCGTCCGCAGGTACCGTGTGTCTTACGTGCGAACCCCCTTGAGCAAAACTTTGAACCTATTTCTTCCCCAAAAATGAATTTTAAACCCTAAATTAAGGAAATGAATGGATGAAAAGCAAGGAAAAGAGAATGTGGATTACTTGAAGCAGACGGTTTTTGATTTGAACGGTCGGTTTTTCGGGAATCTTCTCTGGAGAATTTTTTGCCAAAAGCTCTCAAATTTTCACTCTGAACTCAAATGGTAAAATGATTTTTGACAACTCATTTTTATAAGTTTTTTTGAATAAATGAAAGTTAATTTTTCTTATTTTTCACTTTAAAGAGATGGTTTTTCAAAAAAAAATTATTCTAATAAAAGAAAGTACGTTTAATTTTTGAGTTTTTGTGCAGAATACAGGATTTTTCGGGTGAAATGGTCATTTTTGACGAAAAGTATACTTTTATCACTTTTTCGGGCTCTTAAAAATTTACGAAAAAATCAAAACCATGGAGTCCTCTTTTTAGCCCTTTTCAGACTCTCTAAATATGAAAATATTTCCAAGTAATTGACTATTCGAACTCGTTAAAGGAAATGAACAATCGTCCCTTCAGTATAAGTTTACCCCTTTTTCGGACTAAAATGGGCTATTTACGAAAAAAGTATATGTTGACTAATCATGGTCAATAGAGTTCTCTCCTGTATTATTTTATCCTTTTTCGGGCTTGAGAGACTAAATTTACGAAAAAGTACAGCTACGAAGTTTTCTTAAGTTTTTCTTCTGACTCCCTAAAATTGAAAAACACTGAGTTTCTCCTATACTGGAATTGTTAAAATTTAACAGTAAAGGACCTCTCGATTACAAACAGGAATGAACCACTCCTTCTTAGGGTTCGATTTTAAACTAAGTTGGACTCATCCAAAGGATGAGCTTATAAACAAGCAAATGTTATCCTCTTCAAGCTTGTCAAAAATAAAGAGGTACTTACTCGAAATGGTGGGGGAAAAAGTGTTGAGAATGTAGCAAGATGATGGAGCTTGGTGAAATGAAGTCGCCTTCACCAAGTGGGCCCGCAGGCAAATTCTGGTGCAAAGTCTATTTTTAGACTATGTCTATTTTTAGACATATGGAGCATGGTTCGGGGATTCCAGTTTGAGATTCTTGGAGCATTGGTCATGTTGGTAAAAATAGATGAGACTCTATTTTTTAGGTTGAAGAGGTCAAAGGCTATTTTTAGACTGCCTCTCCTAAAAATATGGAAGTCAAATATTATTTACCCTTAATAATATTTGGACTATAAACAACAGTTTACTCTCTTGGAGCACTTCAGTTCGAGCTACAGAAGTGGCTCATGCATCTGATAGAGGAATCACATGGTTCCCAAGGGTTTGATGGCATCATGCATGGTTGACTTCAGTTGGACTTCAGTGGCAGAAGTTTGGAGGAGTTAATGAGACAGATAGTGGAGTTGTGTTCTGTTTATTTTAGTTGAACTAGTTGAGATTAGTTTAACTAGCTAACCAATTAGTTATGAGTGGAGTGAATTAAATATTATTTAATTCATTAATTAGTAACTCATTATTCAACTCAAGAACACATCAGTTCACTACAGTGCATGATCAGTTCAGTGGAGACCAGTGAAAGAGGTAGATGAAAGGGTGGAGTTAGCTATCGGTTGTGACTATACTGTTGCTATTTGCAACACACAGATAGGTGGAGTAAGCCCATGAGGATTGCGCAGTTCAGGCTGGTGGTTTATCTATATAAAGAGGCCATCCCATAGCATTGAAACACGCAATAGAGGCAAGGAAATTGGCAGTGAGTTTTGAACCTGTAACCTGTTCAAAACTGAGCTAGATTGTGAGTAACTGTATGAGAAAGTACTGAGTACTTGTGAGGAGTATTGTACTAAGTTTGTTACTTGATTTATCCATTATAATATACACAATAGCTGTGGGGTTTTCAGCTATAAGCTTTCCCCATACATACTGTGTTAATGTGTATGATGATTTGATGTGTTATCGCTTGATTTTATTTCCGCATGTGTGATGATCTGAGTTGGTTGAGTGGAAGAGATTATGTGTTGTGTATGAAGATCAAATAGTATGTGACCAGGATAGTCTTGGTGGATAATTATTTATTATTCAGCAAATTTCTACATGGTATCGGAGCTATTGAAGCAGAGATTGATCATCACAGTGATTACAAACTTATTTCGGTAGACAGAGTCTGCATGCGGGCCAGGTAGCCTCCGGATTCATCTTTCTTCAAAAAGTGAAAGGTCTGGTAAATGCCCCTTGCAGTCAATCTCTGTGCTAGAAATAATTTGTTCTCACAGATCTAGAGCGGCTGAGCTTTGAGGTGGAATTCAAAATTTTGCAGCAGTTTTGTTTTCTTGGTGCCAGTGTTGAAAATGCCTTTCAACGGTTTGCGACTCGAATATGCTCTTGAAGGCAGTTCGAATTATGTTGCATGGAAGGATTGCATGGAGGCAGTATTAGAAGATAATGGTCTGAAGGAGTTCGTAGATACGGATGTCCAAAAGCCCACTGATCCTGCTGAAGTCAAAGCATGGCAAAAGAAGATGGCGAAGTGTCGAAGGATCCTGTTGGAGGGCGTCAAGGATCATATTGTATCCATCCTGCATGGAAAAGCTACTCCATATTTAATGTGGAAAGCTTTGACGGATCTATTCCAGAGTAAGAGCGACCAAAGGAAGCTGGCGCTCAAAGATAAGCTCAAGAACATCAAGATGGAGAAGGGCGAAAGTATCGCCAAATACCTCACGAAGTTCACTCAATGCAGAGATGAGCTGGGAAGTGTGGGGGTTACTGTCGAAGACGAGGACATGGTCGACCTGGCTCTCCTTGGTCTTCCGAAGGCTTGGCACTCATATCAAGATAGTGTCAATGGTTGGGAGAAGCTACCAGGATGGGAGCGCCTTTGGGCGGATCTCATGCAGGAGGAGATAAGGAGGACTACTCGAGATGGATCTTCATCAAAGGGAGCTGATGAAGAAAACTGCACTTTGGTTGCCAAAGCAAAGAAGGGGAAGGGTAAGAAAACCTCTCATTCTGGTGCTAAGGGCAAGAAGCAGGATATGGCGAAAGTGAAGTGTTTTCACTGCCATGATCACGGACATTATGTTACCAATTGTCCAAAGAAGAAGAAGAACAAGCAAGCGGGAAGATCTGCAGATGGAGAAGCTTTGGCTTCACAGTTCGAGCTTGACTTTTCACTGATCGCATGCTTGGTTTCAAGTGTGTTGGGATCGGTGTGGTTCTTGGATAGCGGTGCGTCATTTCATATGACGGGAGATCGGGAGTTGTTCTCAGATCTGGAGGAAAAAGATTTGGGTGTGCACATCGAGATGGGCGATGATGGTAGATACAGTGCGACTGGTATCGGTACCATATCCTTTCAGAGGGAGTCTGGTAAGCCCTTTGTATTGAGGGATGTCATGCATATACCTGGATTGAAGAAGAACTTGATCTCTGTGGCGATGTTGGAGGATAAGGGGTATGATGTGGTCTTCAGCGAAGGAAAAGACTTCCTGCGCAGTAAGACTACTGGAGAGACTCGGAAGATAGGGGTTCAAACTCAGAACCTTTATCAGTTGCAGGTAGATGACTGCGCAGCTATGGCATGCAAGGCGGGAGAAGTGGTGAGTTGGGATGATGAGGGCGAACTGTGGCACAGGAGATTGTGCTACCTTCACCATGGAGCTTTGAAGATTCTACAGAAAATTTCTACTGGGCTTCCTAAGGGCACTCTTACGCAGTCAGATCAGTGCAAGGGGTGTACTTTAGGGAAGTATGTGAAAGCCACCTTTCACGAGAAGGATACTCACGCCACGAAGATCCTTAAGAGAGTTCACACAGACGCATGTGGTTCTTTCTCAGTTGCTTCGACATCAAAGCACAAGTATTATGTGATCTTTGTTGATGATTTCTCTCGAAAGTGTTGGATCTTCTTCATGCAGAAGAAGAGCGATACATTCGCGAAGTTCTGTGAGTTTAAAGCACTAGTCGAGAAGGAGTCGGGGAAGAAGGTGATTGCTCCAAGGAGCGATAACGGTGGTGAATTCATCTCGGCTGAATTCAAGGAGTTCTGCAGCGCAGAAGGGATTCAGAGAGAGCTCATCGTACCCCATAACCCACAGCAGAACGGGGTGGCTGCGCGAAAGAACAGAACAATCGTGGGTGCTGCACGGGCAATGTTGCATGATCATGGCCTACCCCTTCACTTGTGGGATGAGGCATGCAATACAGCAGTGTATGTGCAGAACCGTTGTCCTCACAAGGTTCTTGGCATGAGTACACCGGAGGAGGCTTATTCTGGCAAGAGGCCTGATATTTCCCATTTGCAGATTTTTGGTTCTCCTGTCTACATGCATGTGACGAAGGATGCGAGAAGGAGGCTAGATCCAACTGCTAAGGTTGGAATATTTGTGGGGTACACTGACACACCTCACAACTATCGGGTGTATTTGTTAGACAGTCGAAAGACTGTTGTGCGACGGGATATAAAATTTCAGGAGGAGAAAGCCATGCAGTGTTCGCTTGAGAAGAAGCTACACTTGCATGCAGATGAGGAGCTGTTAGTTCCTAAGGAGGAGCTTCTGGATGTGGATCAGCCACAAGAGGAGGTCCAGGAGGTGGAAGAAACCACCCAGGCAGTGCCAACCATCAGAGGGCGCATGCGCACTACAGAAGCTGAGCGACTGGCTCGGGATGCAGAGAAGGTTGTAGGACCACCTATAGCACAGCGCAGACAGAGACAGTCACTGGATCGGTACACTGGATACATGGCTCTTGTGAGTCAATGTGTTGTGACGGAGCCATCCTCTTTTGAGGAAGCTGTGGAGGAACCCGCATGGGTTGATTCCATGATCGAAGAATATGATTCGATCGTCAGGAACAGTGCATGGGAGATTGTCCCAAGACCGGTGGGGAAATCAGTGGTGGGTTCGCGATGGATCTACAAAGTGAAGCAGGCGGCTGACGGGAGTGTGGAGAAGTACAAGGCGAGATTTGTCGCTTGTGGCTTTTCACAGATCGAGGGGATCGATTATGAGGAGACCTTTGCACCTGTCGCAAGGTACTCTTCCATACGGACGATCCTTGCTCTCTCAGCGCATATGGGGTGGCACATTCATCAGATGGATGTGAAGACTGCGTTCCTCAATGGAGTTATTGAGGAAGAGGTGTACATAGAGCAGCCTGAAGGTTTTGAGATATTCAGCAGTGAGTCGCATGTGTGCCGACTCAAGAGAGCACTGTACGGGCTGAAGCAAGCACCTCGTGCTTGGTACACTCGGATAGACAACTACTTCACCGGGCTTGGATTCTCCAAGAGTGAGGTGGATCCAAACCTGTACCAGATTGTGGTGGAGGGGAAGCTGTTGATCATCGTACTGTATGTAGATGATCTGATTTTGACTGGCGATGAGCAGTTGATACTTTCATGTAAGGAGGATCTTGCACGAGAGTTCGAGATGAAGGACTTGGGCATCCTTCATTATTTCCTGGGATTGGAGATTTGGCAGCGCAGCGGAGGACTGTTTGTTTCTCAGGGAAAGTATGCCCAGGAGATTCTGGAGAGGTTCAACATGCAAGGCTGCAAGCCTGTTGACACTCCTCTTCCCGGTGGTTGGAGGAAGGAGGATGCTACTTCAGCGGAGGTAGTGGATGCCACTGTCTATCGACAGTTGGTGGGGTCGCTTATGTATCTGGTCAATACACGACCCGATATGTGCTATGCAGTTAACCAGCTTTCGCAAGCTATGGTTAAGCCTACCAAGCTCTTTTGGAAGGCATGCAAGCATGTATTGCGCTATATTAGAGGCACATCGGGATATGGTCTATGGTATAGACAGGAGGATGGAGCGAAGCTTTCTCGCTTCACTGATGCAGATTGGGCAGGGAGCCCAACGGACCGGAAGAGCACATCTGGAGGAGTTTTTAGCATTGGGTCGACAGCAGTTTCCTGGTACAGCAGGAAGCAGAGATCCGTGGCACTCAGTTCAGCAGAGGCCGAGTACATGGCAGCTAGCTTGGCTGCATGCGAGGCTATTTGGATGAGGAAGATCTTCGCAGGATTGTTCAGGTTGCATTTGGAGCCTACAGTGATCTACTGTGATAACCAGAGTTGCATTAAACTCTCGGCTAATCCAGTATTTCATGATAGGTCCAAACACATCGAAATCAGGTACCATCATATCAGAGATTGTGTTCAGCGGAGAATCGTGATGCTTTCATATGTTCCCACGGAGGATCAGGATGCCGACATCCTGACGAAGGCGCTCACCAGGAGCAAGTTCGAATTCCACAGAGGCAGGATAGGGGTTGCAGATAATCCATATCTTGCCGAGAGGGAGTGTTGAGAATGCAGCAAGATGATGGAGCTTAGTGAAATGAAGTCGCCTTCACTAAGTGGGCCCGCAGGCAAATTCTGGCGCAAAGTCTATTTTTAGACTATGTCTATTTCTAGACATATGGAGCATGGTTCGGGGATTCCAGTATGAGATTCTTGGAGCATTGGTCATGTTGGTAAAAATAGATGGGACTCTATTTTTGTGACCTATAGGTCGAAGAGGTCGAAGTCTATTTTTAGACTGCCTCTCCTAAAAATAGGGAAGTCAAATATTATTTACCCTTAATAATATTTGGACTATAAACAACAGTTTACTCTCTTGGAGCACTTCAGTTCGAGCTACAGAAGTGGCTCATGCATCTGACAGAGGAACCACATGGTTCCCAAGGGTTTGATGGCATCATGCATGGTTGACTTCAGTTGGACTTCAGTGGCAGAAGTTTGGAGGAGTTAATGAGACAGATAGTGGAGTTGTGTTCTGTTTATTTTAGTTGAACTAGTTGAGATTAGTTTAACTAGCTAATCAATTATTTATGAGTGGAGTGAATTAAATATTATTTAATTCATTAATTAGTAACTCATTATTCAACTCAAGAACACATCAGTTCACTACAGTGCATGATCAGTTCAGTGGAGACCAGTGAAAGAGGTAGATGAAAGGGTGGAGTTAGCTCTCAGTTGTGACTATACTGTTGCTATTTGCAACACACAGATAGGTGGAGTAAGCCCATGAGGATTGCGCAGTTCAGGCTGGTGGTTTATCTATATAAAGAGGCCATCCCATAGCATTGAAACATGCAATAGAGGCAAGGCAATTGGCGATGAGTTTTGAACTAGTAACTTGTTCAAAACTGAGCTAGATTGTGAGTAACTGTATGAGAAAGTACTGAGTACTTGTGAGGAGTATTGTACTGAGTTTGTTACTTGATTTCTCCATTATAATATACACAATAGTTGTGGGGTTTTCATCTATAAGATTTCCCCATACATACTGTGTTAATGTGTATGATGATTTGATGTGTTATCACTTGATTTTATTTCCGCATGTGTGATGATCTGAGTTGATCTGAGTGGAAGAGATTATGTGTTGTGTATGAAGATCAAATAGTATGTGACTAGGATAGTCTCGGTGGATAATTATTTATTGTTCAGCAAATTTCTACAAAAAGAGGGAAAACGAATCCATTTATTACACTTTGATTTAAAAGCAGTATACCACTCTTGAATACGACACTTTTTGTCACACTTCTACCTGGGTTGGGAAAATCCTTTGCCTATCATTTAATCAAACCAAATTGAAGGTCTTCAGCCAGTTTCTAGGTATTAGCTTAGGGAAATTGTTACCTAACCATCTGGAGTGTCGTTATGTGTTCAAGAGGGCAGTAAAAAAAACCATTCATTCGCAAACATTTGTCTCCATTCGCATTGACCATCCCTGATTCAGTCCTTGCAAAAAATTTCTTCAAAACTTGATCTATGGTTTCTTGTCATGAGCTTGTTTACGACAGATCACTTTCTATCGATGACAACTCATCACCTAGGAAGTTGATCTAGAATCTGTCAGTACCTTGGAATCTGCATGCCTTAATGGTAGGTTTCTTGCCTTTGATGACAGGCTGCATCATTGAACTTTGATCGAACGATTCCATGAAATGTCGACTTCAGATCACTTATTCACATTTCATGGATTGTATTGAGTACTTTGAGATCCATTTTCATTGTTGGTGGTTTCTTTCACACTTGTTAACAGTTCACATCATTGAATGGTAATCAAGTGGGTTCTACCATGTTCAACTTCGACACATTTAATCTCATGGATAGAATCATAGTAGTTCGGAAAGCGGAAATCAAGACCCCGGATCTAGTTTCCACCGTCCAGGCTAAGAGGAGTTTTATTATTCATTATGCAATAGACTATTCATCACAGATGGCTGCGTCCATGCTGTGTCTACACTATTGATGTAATATTAAAATAATTTCTATATCATAACAAGTTTAGTTAGTTTTTTATCTGAGTATGGGAATGCCTACCTTAGTGATGATACATACATACATACATACATACATACATACATACATACATATATATATATATATATATATATATATATATATATATATATATATATATATATACATACATACATACATACATATATATATATATATATATATATATATATATATATATATATATATATATATATGTATATATATATATGTTTTGCATTAAATGTTTTTACAGGATTCTGACAGGGGTGTCCACAGGCTAATCCTTGAAATGATAATTTTTTCGCCATGACGTTTTAGTGTCTATATGGGTTCATGATTACTCATCTATTACTCCCTTAGAATTATACAACATCAAAGTTTCTAAAATCAAGCCTTGAATTTGAGAGAAGCTCATAAAAGTCTTAAAAACACTTGTACCGCACTTTCTCTTAACATTGCCTGCGGTGCTGCACCTATTTTCTATAAATCATGCGGAGCTAAACACAATTTTTCTTTATTAAAGGTGCAGACCCCTGTAAAAGGTAAAATGAAGGTGGAATGTAACATTTAGAAGCCCAGCTGTCAAATCTAGAAGCTTCAGAAAGAAATTATCCGGTCGAAGGTTCGCTCCTATCATGTAAATTCATTCCTCCATTATGAGAGCCTACCCCTTGGTTTATGGAGCTCAATCCCTTCAAAAGAGGATTCTATCCCCTCTTATGTGGAGCTGCAACCTCTTCTCTTTTCCTATAAATTGAAGCCATAGTGCAGCCTCAAAGGGAGTTAGACTGAGAGAATTTCTGAGGAGAAATGTTGTAGAAACTCAGACTCTCTTAACTCATCATTATGTGGGAATGATTACACACCCATGTGAATTTTAGCTGAGAGAGTGCAAGGCTTGTCAGAGTAGAGGAAACGCCTGTTCCGAACCCCAGAAAGACCTGTATGACATCAAGGCAGACACGGTTGTAAGGCTCTTTCTTCATAAAAGATAATACAAATGGATCCTATTTTCTCAATGAGTTCTTTAATTAAGTAGCTTGTTTATCATGTTTTATCAATGAATTATTTAATTAATTAGCATGTTCTTGAATTCCTTGATCATCTTGATATATATATGATTCATGAATTAGTTTATACTATGCAGGTGCTATTGATTTTTTCCATGTTCGTGATTGCAGATCTTTGAAGATGACTCTTTCAAGCAACTGGAAAGAAGATCATTATGAAGAGCGTTGGACTACAGGTAGGTCTTCAAAACCTCTGTTGTAGCTAATTCTAAATCAAATATTATCTAGAGAAAATAGTTTTTTTTTGTATGTTTGTTGCTAGCTGTCCGGAGGACACTAGGGAGATCTGTCTTGTTAGCAATAACTATTTATCTGTCCAACGCCCATAGGGAGATAAGTTGAAAATATGAGTTGAAAAAAATAGTTCTTTATTTTTTCCCTCTAAAATTTGATGATGTTTTCTAATATTCTTTTATTATTTTCACTACTATTTTATAATTTCCTTAGGATGCCCATTTTAGACATCAAAATTCCCCTAATGTTTCCAGATCCCCATGAAGAAATTTTGTCTTCACATCCATCTATTCTAACTCAAAACCAAATGCAGGAGAAACAGATAAAAGTAATCTCGTAGAATTAACCTTGGAAAGACAAGAAAAAATATCACCGAAATCAATTCCCCACACCTGGGAATAACCTTTTGCTACCAACCGATCTTTGTATTTATCCACCTTGCCTTATACATTAATCTTCTTCTTAAACACCCATTTTCTCACGATGGGCTTCCTTTGAGCCGACAACTCCATCAGATCCCATGCCTCATTTTTGTTCAAGGATGCCATTTAATTAGCCATGGCCTCCTTCTAGAGTTTTCCATCCTTTGAATCCAATGCCTCCCTGATAGTTCTATGATTATCATCAATGATAGTTAAAGAAAAATTTGAACAGAAAGCAGATGGACTATACCTTTATGGTTTCCTTCTTTCCCAAAATGATCTTCTCACAACTGGAGTTTGTGGCTCTTCCTCTTCTTAATATTATTCTGTTGTAGAGTCTGATTCATCCTCCTTGAGTTGAAACTCTATCTTCTCAGGTTCCTTTGGTAATAATTCATGTTTAACAATATCTTTCACCTCTCTAAACACCACATCTCGGCAATGCACAACCTTCCTTGTTTCTGGGTTCCAAAGCTTTTAACCTTTTAAAACTTCCTTATACCCAATAAAGATGCACCTTTCAGATTTATTATCCAGCTTGGTCCTTTTATCCTTTGGAACATGCGCATATGCATCACATCCAAATACCCTCAGATGTGAAAGAGAGGGTTTCTTACTAGTCCATACCTCATCTGGAGTCTTATCCTCAATGTTATGAAACCAACTCCAAAAATATAAGAAAAGAGAGATCAGCGCCTTAGAAATAGGCCACTTCAAGGGGGAAACCTCCAATACATTACATAAATGAACAATTCTTGGATGATACAAATGAAAAAACCTCGATTCCATGGGGCCACAATGTAATCCTAGATGACCTAACAATATTAATGTAAGGGAACAATAATAACAATAAGGGGGTTACAATAACACCATTAAGGGACTATACTAGTAATATAGGGACCTAACATGCTCCTCTCCTTCAAAAAAGTGTTGTACTCAACGCTTGAGTAGCTTTGGGTTATTCTGTATAAAATTCTCACCCTCCCTTGTAGAATTTTCAGTGGGTTAGTTCTTCCATTTGATGAGATACTCTGAAATTGATTGATTTCATAGCTTTCGAGTTCTTGTTTCGTTGACTGCTTCAAGTTCCAATATGGTTTTTCCTTCCTCATCAAGTTCTAGTTATATTTTTTGAACTGGAAGTTTCTCCCCTATAACCTTCTTTAAGCATGAAACATGGAAAACTGGATGCACTCGTGGAGAAGTAGGAAGCTCCATTTTGTATGCCATAGAGCCAATATTTTGAAACACCTTGTAAGTACCATAGTATTTTGGCAATAATTTATTATCCTTCTTATATTTCTTGACGGACATTTGTTTGTATGGTTGTATTCATAAAAAAACCCAGTTTCTTACATCAAAACTTCTCTCACTACGATGTTGATCTTCCTGTTGTTTCATTCGATTTTGTGACAAATCTAGGTTATCCTTTAAGAGTTGGAGAACTTCTTGTTGATGCTCGATGTGATCTTCCATTTCCTGAAACCTAGAATTTTCCCTTAAAGAAGATGTGATGGATGGTGGATGATATCCATAAAGTGCCATAAATGGGGTCATTTTTTCTACAGTATGGAAGGAAGTGTTATACCTCCTTTCAATGAGAGGTAACCACTTGACCCATTGCACTTTCTTATGAGATACAAAACAACTAAGATATCCTTTCAAACATTTATTCACTATCTCATTTTGACCATCGGATTGGGGATGCTAAGATGAGCTATGAGCTAGTTGAGTACCCAAACAAGAAAATAATTTCTTCCAAAAATTTCTTGTAAAAATGGGATCTTTGTCACTTACAATAATCTTCGGGTTTCCATGTAGCTTTTGAATTTTTTCCATAAATGCAGTAGAAAATTTAGTTTCTTTAAACGGATGAAACAATGCACAAAAGTGTGCATACTTGGTAAGTCTATCAACTACCACCATGATGACACTCCTTCCTTCGGACTTAGGTAAACCTATGATAAAATCCATTGAAATATCCTCCCAACGTTGACTTGGAATGAATAAAGGTTATAGAAGACTTGAGGTCTTAATTGTCTCAACTTTATTTTGCTAGAAAACAAAACATTATGCCACAAAATTTTGAATATCATTTTTAAGGCCATCCAAAAAAAAATCTTTCTTCACCTTGTGGTAAGTTTTTAAAAATCCCGAATGTCCGGCTAAAGGAGAAGTACGCAATTCCAAAAGAATATTTTGTTTTAGTTGGAAATTTGTGCAAATATATAAGCGATATTTTTACCATAAGGAACCATTTTTCCAACTAATTGTATCAGTTGTACTAGGATCTTACTGCAAATTTTGAATGAGTGTCCACACTTCTTCATCCTTCTTCCATTCATCCCTTGCTTCAGTTATCCCATATGGTTGGATAATAGAAATGGCACAAACCAATGCTTCCACCTCTTCATCCTTTCTTGAGAGTGCATCTGCAACAAGATTTACCTTCCCTTTTTTGTAGATGATTTCCAAGTCATAACCCACCATTTGTGTGACCCATTTTTGCTGCTCTTCTGAAGATAGTATTTTTTCCAAAAACTGTTTAAGACAATCATGATCAGCTTTTACCTTGAATTGTCTTCCCATTAGGTAACGTCGCCATTTATTTATTGCATGTAGTATTGCCAACATTTCCTTCTCATAAATAGCCTTTTGTAAATAATTTCCTTTGATTGGATGACTTTAAAAAGCAATGGGTCTTCCTTATTGCATTAAAACAACACCAATTCCATTTCTTGAGGCATCACATTCCATAATAAAGGTTTTTGTGAAGTCAGGCGTAGCTAAGACTGGTGCTAGGCACATTGCCTATTTAAGATTTTCAAAGGCCTTAGTTGCCTCAGGAGTCCATGAAAATGTGTCTTTATTCAATAATGTTGTTAGAGATGCTGCTATTCTCCGATAATTCTTAACAAACTTGTGATAATACCCTATTAACCCGAGAAATCTGCGCAACTACTTTATGGTTGTGAGGAATTTCCATTCCTTAATGGCTTTAATTTTTTTAGGGTCTACCTTAACACCCTCATAAGATACAATATGACCTAGATATTCCACCTCTTGTACTACAAAGCAACATTTGGATTTTTTTCATATAATTATTTCTCCTCCAATAGTTTGAGAACCCTATCAACATGTTGAACATGATCCTTCCAAGACCTGTTGTAGATTAGTATATCATCAAAAAATACTAGCACAAATTTTCTAAGGAAGGGTGTGACAATGGAATTCATCAACCCTTGAAATGTAGAAGGTGCATTGGTAAGGCCAAAAGGCATGACCAAAAATTCATAATGACCCTCATGAGTTCGAAATGCTATTTTCGGAATATCTTCAGTATTCATTCTAATTTGATGATATCCTGAACGAAGATCCAACTTGGTAAAATAAATTGCTCCATGTAATTCATACAATAATTCATAAATCACATGAATGGGAAATTTATCTTTAATAGTGAGATTATTGAGCTCCCTATAATCCAAACACATGCACCATGATCCATCCTTCTTGTGCACCAATACTATTGGAGCAGAGAAAGAACTTTGACTAAGTTGAATTACACCAGCCTCTAACATTTCTGGAATCATACGTTCAATTTCGCTCTTTTGCACATAAGGATATTTGTAAGGCCCGATGTTTGGAGGAACACTTCTCATAATCAAATGAATAGCATGATCACGAAAATGAATTGGTGGGAGTCCTTTGGGAGTTTCAAACACCTTGGAATTATTTTCCAGGAATTTTTGGAGATCTGGAGAAATAGATGATTTTGATGTTGGAACTTCTAGTGAGCATAATTATGAAATTACACCTCTTCATTCTCTCTTCATAAGATTTGTCATGACATTAGATCTTATTATATTTATTGGCTTCCCTGTGATACACCATAATTCGATTTCCTTTCCTTCTGAAAAAAATTTCAAGAAAAGTTCTTGAAAATTAAAAGCTACCGTCCCCAAATATTGTAACCATTTTAGTCCTAGTATAACATCAACACCTCCCATTGGGATGGAAAAAATTTGACTATTCAATACATATTCACCCATGGCTAGCTTGATATTATCGTATTTTCCAAAGAAATTTATAGTTCTTCCATTTGCAGCCATCACTTGACATTATAGTGTTGGGTATAGGAAAAAATTCAATTCCTTGGCTACCTTACAATGAATAAAATTATGGGTACTACCCAAATCAATCAACACTATTACGTTTTTCTTCTTGATATGTCCTTCTATCTCGAGAGTTTGAGGAGTGGTAATTCCTGCCAATGCATTACATGATATGGCTGGACTCATTTCTTCTTCTTCTAGGGTTGGTTCCTGGTGTATATCCTCTTCTTTTAAAGTTTCTTGTTCATTTTCTTCCTCCTCTTCACAATCTATGTAAAATAATTTCTTCTCAGCACACATGACCTTTAGTGTATTTACTATCACAAATGTAGCGAAGCCATTTTTCTCTTTTTTCTTCCAATTTTTGTGGTGTCAACCTTTTAGGTTGTGGAAGTCTAGGAGTAGCAACACTTCAATCTTTATAGATGTGAGTTGTAGGCTTCCTTGTCGCCATAATTTTACATTCAATTTTTCTTGCCAACCTGAATGCCTTCTCCAATGAATCAGGTTCCCAAATGTGAACTTTATTTTGTAGTTTATCCTTTAAAGTCCCTATGAAGACATCAATCCTATGTTCCTCTAGAATATCAATTACCCTTGTATTCAATTTTTGGAATTCCTCAATGTGATCCACCACTGAACCCTTTTGTTTGATATTTATAAATTGGATAAAGAAGGTGTTTCTCTTTGTATCCTCATAATGTGCTATCATTTCCTCCATAAAAATTGACCAAGTGAAAATTTGTTTACGGGAGCAAAGCAATAGATATCATATAAATGTATTTTTTTTAAAATGTAAAGTTGCAATGCATACCTTTTGTGTGTTTTGCACATTATTGCGATCAAAATATTTCTCCATATTTAGTATCCATGTTACGGGATCCTTACCATCAAAATTTATCATATCCATATTTGGAATATGGTGGTTCCTAAATCCAACATTAGAGTTTATGAAATCATGATTAAAATTTATTTTGTTCTCATCATGAGTTTCCTCTACTATATTTTCACCATTAGGAATCATTTCTTGTATCAACTTTGATAACCTTCCTTCAAACCTTCCATTTTTTCTTCCAGAACATTCTTCAAACCATCCATCGTAGATTCCACGCCTTTCTTCAAACCATCCATCTTAGCTTCCACACTTTTCTTGAAAACATCCATTTCATTTTTTGTTTCTCTTTGTGAGAGCGAAATTTGGTGCACTTGCTCTTGTAATTTTTATATGTCATCTTGCATTTCTTCATCTTCATGAGCCATTGTAGAGCCTTCTGAAGGCTTAATGCGTGTTGAATTATTTTTATGGGGCTTTTTAGAACCCAATACTAATATCTATTCTATAATATTCCCTTGGAATCAATTCAAATTGATTCTTCAAACAAGAATTATGCAATTCAAAAAAACATATACACCTTTTTCTTGCTTTTGAGGAGCTTGATATTGAAATTGAATTATCTCTGTGATTTTGGATCTTTAATATCTGAAATTAGGCCCTATAGTACTACTCTAAATCTTCTTTCACATGCCATAGGTCTGAACTGATTTGGATTCTTCAAGGAAAAGTTATGCCCAATCTCCCATAATGACCTAATTATGGACTGGTTCAGTAGAGCGAGCTTGTATGATATGCCACATGTCACTGTTTCCTCCTTTGGCTATGAAATTGATACACAAGAAACTAAATTTCATGTAATTTCATCCACTTGTTATAGCATTCCAATCCGACACTTAGAGAGATATTTATGACGATTTTCCCACGATCACCTCTTTGATATGAAATTCGGGACCCTGAAACAACCGTAACTTCCACAGATCATATCTCTGAAAATGTTGTGAACCAAGATTTGAAATTTGTATAGGAAGTTCCACAGGATTTCTGCCTTGCTCTGTAAAAATTTCAGCTTCTGAAACTTCGTAGAAAAAAAATTATAGTGAAAATTCCATGATGACATGTTTTAGGTGAAATTTGGGAGCCTAAAACAACCCTAACCTCAATAGATCATATCTTCGAAACTATTGCGAAAAAAGATCTGAAATTTTTACACAATGTTCCTTAGGCTTTTGGCTTCACTTTGTACACATTTATGCTTCCGAGCCTTTATAGAAAAAAATTTTTAGCGAAAATTCCACGATGACCTATTTGGAGTAGCTAAACCCTAGAATCCAAAGCTCTCATACCAAATGTTATGAAAGTAGCTCCAAAAATAGAAGAAAAGAGAGATCAATGCCTTAGAAATAAACCACTTTGAGGGGGAAAACTCCAATACATTACATAAATGAACAATTCTTGGATGATAAAAATGACAAAACCTCGATTCCATGGGCCCACAATGTAATCCTAGTCGACCTAACAATAATAATGTAAGGGAACAATAATAACAATAAGGGGGTTACGATAACAACAATAAGGGACTATACTAGTAATATAGGTACCTAACACTCCAATGGCGATGAAGGTAATATGTTAACCAGGTAGCATGTAGTCTCCATTGCCTCTGCCCATAATTCCTACTGTAACCCAATACCACTAAGCATGCTTCTTTCCTTTTCCATCAATGTTCTGTTCATTCTTTTGGGAACTCCATTTTACTGATGTGTGTATGGAGTATTCTTTTGTCGTGCTATACTACACTTCTTACAGAACTCTTCAAATTTATTCTTGCAAAATTCTCCACCATTATCTGTCCTCAACACCTTTATCTTCTTCTCTATTTGGTTTTCCACCAGAGCCTTAAATTCTTTAAATCTGACAAAGAATTCATATTTTTTCCTCAAGAAATATATACATGTATTCATTGAGAATTCATCTATGAATGAAAAATAGTACACAGACTTACCCAACGATGGAACCAACACAGGTCCAAACACATCACTTTGCACAAGCTCTAATATCTTGTTTTCCCTTTCAACACTAGAAGGAAAACTCACCCGATTCTGCTTCCCATATACATAATGTTCATAGAAATTGAAATCCAGAGAGAAAGTAGAAATATCGTATACCATACTATTACCTTGCATTATTCGAAGGCCCTTCTCTCCAATATGTGCAAGCCTTTGATTCCATAACATGGTATTTTCTACAGATAGAGCTAGGCTTTTTGCTCCACTTTCATGACTCATAGAACTATGGCACCCATCAATAAAAATGGTACCCTAAAGCTTGTATAGAGTTCCAATCCAAACTCCCTTCATTATTACCAGGGCTCGCCAAACCATCTTGCAGGTATCTTTCTTGAACACTTTTTTTACACCTGCATCATCCATCTTGCTTACGGAAATCATATTTTTGGCCAATGCAGGAATATGAAGAACACCAAGAAGTGCTCTAATCTTTCCACGTTTGATGATTCTGGCCTTCCTATCATCCCCTAAGAATACATCACCAATATCATACTTCTCATACTCATAGAACCACACCCTATGGGGAGTGAAGTGAAAGGATTTACTTGAGTCAATCAACCATGGCTCATGATCTACATGTGTATTTGAAGAAGGATCCAAATACACACCCACACCTTAATCTGAGGTGGTTTTTTCCCTTGCAAAAGGAGCATCATTAGATCCCTTTCCTTTCTCAAGAGCTTTAGATTTGCACTCCTTTTTGAAGTGCCCTTCCTTTATGCATTTCCAACGCACATTTACAACCTTTCCCGGAGATTTAGATCTCCCACTAAAAAACTTATTTTTGTTTATGTTTTGGGAACTTCCTCGTATATATAAGGAATCTCCATTTTGACCCTCCATATTTCTCTTTCTCATTTCCTCCGACAACAAGGCTGAGACAATTTCATCAAAATTTAAGGTAGTTACATTGCTACCTATTGGAATAACCAGAATTTCCCATGAATCTAGTAGAGGACACAAAAAAATCATGCACTTATCTCCATATGATATTTTAATAACAATAGATGAAAAATGACTTACCACAGTATTGAAGGAGTTCATATTCTTTGTCACTGAGTCTCCTTCCTTCATCCTTAGGTTATACAATTTTTTCCGCAAGAAACATTTATTCACTAGAGACTTAGATTGGTACAAAGTCCCTAACTTGACCCACAAATTCTTCATTGTAGCTTCTTGAGATACATTAAACAATACCGAATATGAGATACAAAATTGTATTGTTCTCTTTTCCTTCTGATCCAACTTCACCTAGACTTCATCTGACATTGTCGTTGGTTTAGTACCCGTATCTACTTTGATCCAATGATATTTATCCACCAACAGATCCTCGATATTGAGCTTCCACAACTCAAAACTTTGATTATTAAATTTCTTGATCTCTATCTTTTCACTGCTCACCATCTTCTTTCACCACAACAATTGATCCCACAAATCTCCAGCTGAGCAAGGTCTACCAAAGGCTCGAGCAAAAAACTCCTCAGCAGCAAAGGCATCCCCTTTAAGCTAAAATAACTCTGATACCAAATGTAGGTTTTAATCCTGTACAAAAATTATCTACAGACCAATTCTTAAGTACATAAATAAACAATAGCGAGAGCATAAAACATAAAGTAAATATACACAAATATTTTTTCTCTTAGATCCCAAATTGGGACTACTAGCTTGATCTTTCATTATACTCCTTTTAATGTTACAACACATATATATACATGCCAAAGAATTCATAAATCCCAGCCCATTAACCATGGATTAGAACATCAATGAATTTCTCTTGACCAAATCTACAAAATACTAGGGGCCAAAAACTATCATGCCAAAAAACCATGTGCAAATCAATGCACAAAACCATAGGTTGGTTCTCCCACCTAAAATAGTGTCCAAATTTTTTTTCCCAGGGCACAGCCTTGGACCCCGTGTAGGGGGTTTCCTACCCCCTGAAATCACCTGGACAGGGGGGGCTGCCACCCCCCCTTGTGACCTCCCCACCACGCCCAGTGCAACAAAGAGGGGGATCTATCTCCCCCCTGTGACCCCCCCACGCATGTGAATATTCGTGGAAAGAGTATAACAAATACCTAATAGATTTAATAATCAATATAATTTTATGAAATACTTCTCAAATGTTGTTGTTTGATTATTTCAATTAAGAGGTCTCTGAATAAAATGTGTTTTGGTATACATAATGTTAGTGAATTGAATTATTTTGTTAACTATAAATTCATTACAAGTGAAACATATTTAAATCCCAATCATTTAAATATATTTTCTTAGCTGGGTTAGATCTATATCTGCCTAATTGAGATAGCATTAGGATTTAGTTCCTTTTTCTTTCGCTTCAGAATAATTTTTAATTTAGATTTAATTCTACATTCCCAGAAGTCTTCTTCACAAAGAAATAAGCTTTAGTTGTGGCTTGTCTGAGCCCGAGATCAGCTTAAGGATCACTCTCTTTCCTAATCATCAAGAAGTTTTATTTGATATCTCTTCTCCACTTGTGAATGCTTAGTCATACTTTAAGCCATCGGAGATCGAGAAAAGGTAATTGGACCTAGTTAACCAGTTAGAACAACCATCCCAAACAGTGAATGAGCTACTTTAAGGTCTAGACTGGGTGGTCATCCCTCAATGTTGTTGTAGAAAATTTCAAGGCTTCAACATTTTTGGTGCTAGAAGCGGGCCCTAAAAATTCTTGTCTATTAGAGTCTTCGTATTCTAACATTTTATTTTTCAGGATGGAGCCGCTCAATCTTCCAATATGGAGTTTTATTTCTAACTTGCATCTTCCAATACTCCACCAAAATTGGTAAGAATATTTTCTTAGGTAAATTTTAATGGTAAGAGGAATACTTTTTCATTTAATCATACTTTACAATTCATTCAAAATTTATCAAATTCTACTTTTCAAGGAATTGATAAAGGTATTTTATGCATAATTTTACTCTCACATTCTTGGCAAAAGCTAGAAGCCGGTGTAAATCACTTCCAGTTTCCTCATTTCACAGTTGGGATCAGTTTACTACAATGTTCCTTTGAAAATTTGATGGCTGTGACTATGAACAAGTATGTGACGAAATTGAAGATCTACAAAGGTTTGAAAGTGAGTATTTAATTAATTTTACCGTTAGGTTTCATTTATATTGTTTAAAATTTAAAATTGAAGATAAAATTTCAAAGATGAATTATTAGATTGGTTTGAACATATGTTTTCCATTCCTCCCATCCATAATCCATGTGAAATTATTTAAATCTTTGCTCAATATCCTTCCACTCTCATTAATATAATTGAGAATTCCAATACAGAGGTACAAACAAATGATGATGAAGTAGCCTTTATTATGTATGATCAATTCCTTCATTTAGTCCACACTTCCTATAATATTGATAATGATCATGGTGCACCTTTACATGTCATTGAATCTCAAAAATAAATCTTGGAGAATTTCGCTAATCAACTACCAGAATATACTAGCAACGATATTGAAGAAGACACCACTTTGAAATAATGTGTGTTAGAATCAGAAAAGCAGAACATAATTTGGTAAGTACAAGCATCGATTAAAGTTTTCAATAATACATAATCTGCCGCACACATTTCTGAATTATTTTACGATGAGAAAATCGCAATGTCAGTGCAGCAAAGCAACATTATTCAAGAAATCACAATTAGCCAAGTAAATGATATTAAATCTGAAATTTGAAATGAATAAAATGCACAATAGTTGTTAAATAGAGACATTTTCAAATGCATTATTCCATATTAACATTTTCCCCTTTATCCTGATATTTGTGTTGATAGGAATTTATCCTCTCTCCACTTTAAAGATATTTAGGAAAATAGAGAAGCTAATATAAATGAATTTTTGATTAATTTTTATCAAGATAAAGAATTAATTATTGATCATTATTCTGGCGTTAATGAACATGAGATAAATATTCCTTCTTATTTTGATACAATAGGTGAGATCGAAGGGAATTCTAATGAATGTCATGAGGTCATTTATGATAGTTACTTTGACATTGAGGATATTGATTTATCTCTTTGACAACTAAATCCTCATTATCAAAGTCGAATAAAATGTGAAAATGAAGAACGGTCTAATTCATATTTTTTTTAAAATAGTTATCATTTTCAAACAATTAATCATACTCATAATTTCAGCATTGAAGAAACCATTCCAATCTATGATTTATATGATGATCAAGGTCACATTCCTATTCATAGTCATAACGCTCTCTCAAATTCACAAATTGGTACCAACAATCATTCTAATTTCATTATTGTTCCTAATTATTGTGAAAGGGAAAACATTTGAAATCATTACCAATTGTGTTGTAACACTATTTGTAAGAATTATGATTTAATTTTATTATTTTAACTTCATTTATTTTGTTTAACTTCACATTAGTTTTCAATTTTTAGACACTTTGTGCTAACATATTGAGAATATTAGTATTAAACATTCAATTGAAGCATGTCCTATATGGGTGAATGGAGATACAAATTATAATCATGAACATCAAGAGCTATTTCTCTCCCAATTCTAGTTGATGTTCATTTTTTATCAATTACTTCTTTCTTCTCAAAAGAAGTGCCAACAAAAGAGTGTACTTTCACAATATGACCAACAATCTAATTGAGTTAATAATCTTCCATTGTATCTAATGGATGTTCATCCATTTTTCATTGACCCATTCGAAAAATATTTGGAGAATTTTCCTACCCAGAAATTTTTTAATAATTTAACATATGTATATAGCACTAACAAATTTTTCCAGGCCATTGAATCTAAAATTTCATATCCACAATTTTTTCTATCATCTTCTCTTTTGAACCTCTCCCAATCAATAATCGAAATCCATCCAAATTTCTATGATCCAATGGAATTTTAGCTGGAAGAGACATTTCCACAGAAGGTAATTATAAATAAGCTAGTCTTTGTATTTAGATTAACAATTTGCATACATACTAGATTCAAATTTTATTTTATACATGCAATGATATTTTACTAATGTTTGACATGTATATACATATAAGAAACAAAATGATTTCATGGTTACATTGGAAGTATGATTATACCTAGTCATATTTCCTTCTGATTAGTTAGCAATAGGAATATATTAATTTAGATTACACGTTATACGTTTTCATTTTTCTATTATAATTCATATTTTTAATAAGCAAGAAATAAATATCAGTTTTCTTGGCATCCATTTTATTTGCTGGAAAAGTGGATTAAAACATATTAGAAACTTATGAACCACTTGATTGTCTTTCTTTTGCTACAAACTCTGTCACAATGAAAAGATTGTTTTAAAATTATATATGAATCAATTCCAAAAAATTGCTACAGCTTGACAATCTTGATTCACGAGTACTTTTGAATAGCTCAGTTTCACCACTTTTGGCCTATAACATAAATTTGAAATGGATGCAATTGAAAATCTCATTATGTTCCATTTTTTACTAAATACGTAGATGTTATTGAACATGGGAGAACTTGAAGATTCATGAGGTAAAGTTACAATCAAAATTATTCTAGGTATGTGTTTATAGGTTCATTTTCATCTATTGTTAGTTTTACTTTTTGAAAGTTTTTTTTTTCTTTTACAGGTCCTGATTGACTTGATTATGAATACTTGAGATAAGTAAGTGGCCAAGCCTTTTTCAAATCTGCATCATGTTCAGGGAAGTATTATTTGTTGTTCATCGAAATTTGAGCATTTGCTATTTATTGAAACTACAATGAAATTTTATCATTATCAGAAGAATCTTATCGAATTATTAAAATATCACAACTCTCCTCATAATAAAGTTTCGATGACATATTCCTCCGATTGAATACTCCTGGTGGTTAATTAAATTATTAAAAGGAGTTTTATGTTAAAACAAAAAGTTAAGTTGGTATTTATTTTGAATTGAATACTTTTACAGGTTTGACCCCTTAGGAATGCCACATAGCATTATTGGAGTTTTTTAAATATGAACCTTATTTTTTGGATCTTCAATATGTCGATCCACTTATTCTCTGATAAATTAATTCACCAATAGTGTGATATCCATATAAACCTGGACCCAATATGACATTTAAATTGGGTTTAAATGATATCATGTACGTTCATAAATCAAAATTTTTGTTGGGGCATATGTTTTAAATTCAGATGTCTCAGACCAAATATGAAATTGAATTCAAATAATTAAACTATCAGGTCTATTCCATATCGTAGTTCATAGGTCAGAGGTTTTCAAATGATCTTAAACCAAATACCTTCGATATAAGATCCCTGATATAACTTGCCACTATTCATATCTCAATTTTCATATCGCGAATTCTAATCGACCGTTATCCTTTTGAACACCCGACATTGAAACTCTAATAAATGACCTTCGATATTCATTTATGCTCATATCTTTAGTCAAGGCCTATCAAAAGGTAATGATATCACATGTTTCAAAGGTACAACCATAATATTTCTATGATATTTTTACTAGAATTATGGGTAAATGATCATATTGTATCTCTCATCGGTGCAACTAGAACCAAATGCTTATGCTTATTATTGCTCTAATTTGCTAAAAATTGAGGAAATTTTTTCACAAAACGCTTATAGGGAAAGATCTTATCTGTGATTTATATATGCTTATTCCAATTCTTACAATTTTCCAAGATGAATTGAAGCATTGCATCACACTTGCCAAATTATTTTCCCTTTAGTTATATTCATTTCTTCTAAAGAGTCTCAGAGCCTCTAATTGATGAATTTTGGAATCTCGATCCTTTTCTTTTCATTTTTCGATATTTTCTTCATAATTTCAAAGTTATTATCTTAGTAGACTCTTAGGTTTGTATTATATCGGAAGCATTTAAAAAGAATTCTAAATATTTAACTCTCCAATATTGACATTTCCTTTTTGTATTCTATCTTGTTTATTATATTTAGTAAAGGAAATGACTCCTATTGCACTATCTTCACTCGAATTTTGTGGATTCATAATTTTGCAAAATTGATTTCGGCTTCAAAAAGGGTTTGTGGTATATTTAACACTTGATTTATTCTCATATTTATTAAATCTCAAATTCCTCTCCTACAAACTTATTTTACAGGTAAATGGAAATTCTCTTGCAATCATTTTTGCAAAACTTCAAATTATCGGAATGAAAGTCATCACAACTACTTTTTAAACTTTTACAAAAAATTTACCTCTCATACATAAATGTTTCATACATTATAAAGGTAATATTTCTGCATTATACATTTATTAAGCATTCGTTATCAGGAATGATCAATATCGTAAGTTTTGTTTGTTAAAGTTACACAAAATATTTTGTTCCAAGATCTTGTTGCCCTTAATATTTTAAATATTGAGACTTCTTGTATTGAAAGTGAAACTTCATTAAAATTTTGGATATAAATCTCGTCAAAACATTGTAAAGTAATATTTTTATTTATCCAAGTTTTTTCCATTGAGACTTTTCGAAAACTTGAGTTCTTACATTTGCTTTTGTTCTCTCAGAAACATAGAACTTCAGAATATCAGGTAAATAATCTTGGCATGTCTCTAATCATTACATTTTGATATTTCATTATGTTTACATTAAACCTTGCTTTATTATCTTTTGAATATATATGGTACTTTCATGTTATCATGGTGGTCCAAAACTTGGATGTGTTTCAATCATAATGTTTCCAAATCCAAGTATTCATTCATAGAGATGTCTTTCTAACTAAATGGATATACATTTTTCATGGTGTTTGGACATGGAATTCTTTTACTCTTCTCAGAAATCCCCTTCACTAATAAGGAATTTGGAACAAATAAAGGTAATGTACCGATGATTAATTCATATTTTCATTCTCTTTTATTCTGAATTTTGCCTCATATTTATCATATAAAGATTCAAGTCCTCATCATATAAATAATTTCTACATTATTTTGGATTTTGAATCAATTTCAATATTTTGGGGCCGATATAAAATTCAAAATGAAAGAAGCAAATGGAACATTCATCACTGCAATTCATAAAGAAACATATCTTCATTCTCATTTATGATGGATTTGATTTATTTCTGATTCCTTGAACATGAAACATTGCTTTCTTCTAGTTTTCTTCTTGTTTTACTTTACATTTAATAAATAATGATTTTGGGTGAACACGGTTTCAGTCAACTCAACTTCTCCATACTTATAATTCTAATTAAAGGTTTATGTTATCTTTTGTTGGAGAAAATTATACATCTCAGGTAAGATTAAATACAATTCTCCAATGGTAAGTTTCATGTAACCAATTTCATTTATTTTCATTATTTCACTTTTGGTTTCAATTTTTCTTTTGGATTTTGCGCATATTGAACTCTGTTTTTATAGGTCTTCATGCACCTTTCACACCTCTAATGGATTAGTTTTCAAATTCATTCTCTTTTGATCAATTTTATTTGAGATTCTTGAAAGAAGCAGTAATGATCCTCATCAAATCAACTAAACTGGGGAGTTTTTGGACCACTAGTATGTTTCTTTAAAGCATTAGTTTTATTAGAAAATGGTTAAGAGGTTTTTGCAAGGTTTTGCTTTGAAACAAGAAAGTTTGTAGTAGACAGAGACTTCTCATTTAACATATTATCTCTCATAACCGTTATTCACCCTCTACATTTTGAGAGCCTCATTTTTATAACCCTACAAGATAAACAAAAATTTAAATCTAAAAATAGGAAGGAACGTACATATGCTTATTTTATTTTATCTCCTTTGTTGAGAAATTTGAATAAGTATTCTTTTTGGAGTTTATCTTTTAAATTTGGATTTTTCTTTTACCTTTCACCTTTTTCATTTTTATTTTTGTTTTCTGATTTATTTTCTTATTGAAGAGCTCTTCGGATTATCCATAGTGTTATAGAGCATTTGTCGATGTTTTAAATCCCAACGGGGATCCATCTTCAGGACAAGTAGTTGAATTCTTACTTTATTTTAGGAATTATTTTCTTTTTTCTTTCGGTTTTGATTTCGATTTTGGTGACTCTGCCATGATTTATGTGAAAGATTGTTTCCTTAAGCAACAAAAATTAGCATACATGAGACATATTTTACTCTATCTATTTCAGTGAATTTCATTTATCATTAGAGGCATATCCCTATGGAACCATAATACCATCTTGCTTTAAATATTATTCATGGAGGAACACATTACATGTTTGAGTTTAATTTTTCAAGGAAAGAACTGAATTGAGTTAAATACAATGAGTCCCTCACACCCCTCCACATAAAAGCCTCTGATTGATATTTCTAGGGAAAAAATTTGGAGTAAACATTATGAAATTATTATGTCCAATAAACATAAAATATCTATTACCATCCCACCTCTTTCAATCAAATGCATCATAAACTAAAGGCTCGAAAAATGCTCTTATCAAAAGTATGATTAAAAGAGGAAGCATGGGAAATACAAGTAAACCTTTCGGGGCTATGGATGCTCGTTGGCAGTGGGACTAGGCTTGTATGGCATAAAATGAAACTTTGTCAAGGTACTATTCAGGCTCGCTGGAAATGAAGCGATGTCAGAGACAATCATAAAATGGATATATGATTTATAAAAAAAAAACTCCTATCTCTACCTTCTTTTATTTTTCATATGAGGTAGTTTTAAAATAAATTTTCCAAAATTTGGATTCATGACTTTTACTCAAGTATTATTTGAGTACTTATCCTTAAAAACTCACATTGCTTAATCTATTTACGAGGAACATATGAAAATATTTTACTGTTAGACAATTTTGTGGTTTTCATTATTTTTAACCTTTGGATATATTAAAGTCCAGTACCTTTAATGAGAGATAACTAGTTCTTCCAAGTGTGTCAGCATTGTTGTAGGGAAAACCCAACACCCCCCCATTATTTCCATTAATTTTTAGCTAAGCATATTTTATGATTTTCATTTAGGTTAATTGTCTTACAATGTTCTCATTTTCATTTTTATCGGATTTCTATATTGATTGTTTCATTGAATCCTATTTTTCACGGGCATTCTAATGATACTTGTTCCAACTCATTTGATCAACTGATTTGTGAACAACACTTCTTTGAAGTTTGATCATTTTTGTTGCCATAGTTAAAAAAATGTAAAATATTTCAATTTTTGCAATTAAAATTGATTGTAAATATTAAATTTTTCTTCATCGCGAAAATTCCGAAATCCCAAAATTCCAAAATCCTGATATTCTGAAATTCCGAAATCCTGAATTGCTGAAACATCGAAATGTTGAAATGCTGAAATTATATATTTTTTAATTTTTTAAAATTTTTATTTCTATTTCTATTTTTTTAATTAAATTTGTAATTAATTAAAATTAATAACATAATTAGTATTCATTAATATTTTCAATCTAATTTAGGATTAGATTTTTAATTAAAAATTCCAATTTTTAGCCCACGCAACAAAATTTCCAGAATTCTTGCAATTTTAGTACTCTAACTTTAGAAGTTCATAAACAGATTTTTACTTGGCCAAACGAGGTCCAAACGGCTCATTGGAAAGATAAAATCATGGAGAATATTTTTGAACTATTTTGATTACTTTATTTGATCATTTATTGGGTCTAAAATCTAGCAGAAGATCAAGCTACGGAATTTATAATAATAATAATTTTTTTTTATTTATTTATTTATTTATTTTTATTTTATTTTATTTTATTTTATTTTATTTTTTTCTGCATTCTCATTTGCCCACGACTTCTTCTAAATGTAGATCCATTTATCAATAATCTCATTGAACAATTATACCATCACAAGAATCAATAGATGGCTCTAATTTCCTTCTAAATTATTTATGTAATTAAATTTGATTAGATATGTTTTAGTTTCAAATTTAGTTTTTTGATTTGTTTTTGCAGGAAAACAATTGAAGAGATGAGGAGAAGAATATATCAATCAATGCGAATGATCTAGAAATAGAAGAATGCAATTTTGGGCCAATGAAATTGATGGAGAAAATTTATTCTTCAACAAACTTTCTTGTTGAGAATTCTTTTATAAATATTATAAATAATTGACGTAGAATGTATTAAGGGCGGGGGGGGGGGGGGGGTGGGGGGTGGGGGGCTTCTCTTCTATACAATACTAAATTATTAAAAGCACTATTGTAATAGGGATTTAGTATTGTAGGTGAGAGGAAATAAAATATCAGATCTGGGGATTATTGAGGGGTTTAATTTTTCATTTTGAATTATGTATGATAGACAGAGTTTGCACTACTGCAACTCTTCTTGTAATAACATAAGTTCAAAGTTTGTAGAGGACTATTGGTGACCAGAGCGAGATAAATGGATTTGATAAATTGGTATTTATAATACTATTATTTTAAAAACTATTTTCATTTTATGATGGCAGGAATGTGTCATTTTATTCATATTTGTGCACTATTGTCAATATGAGGAAAGTGTCTCAATTATATGTTATTATTTATCTCTGCTTTTATGGGTTGAATTATCATTTCTGAGTAACTATTTACTCATAAATCTATCTTTTAATACTAATTTAAAAAATAGTTATATGTTGTGAGCTATTTCCTCATATTATTTTTTAATTGTTTGAATTATTGATTCAACAATCAATAAAATTTTATGAACTACTTCTTGAATGTTGTTGATTTGATTATTTCAGTTAAGAGGTCTCTGAATAGAATGTGTTTTGGTATACATAGATTCAGTTAATTTAATTACTTCGTTAACTAGATATTCATCATAAGTAAGCCACATTTAAATCCCAAACATTTAAATATCTTACTCTCGGTTAGGTTATATCTATATATTCATAATTGATATAGGATTAGGATTTAGTTAATTTTTCTTACATCTTAAAATGATTTTTCATTTATATTTAATTCTACATTCCTAGAATTCTTCTTCACAAATAAGCAATTTTTAGTTGTGGCTTGGTTGAGCCCCAGATCAGCTTAAGGATGAATTTCTTGCCTGATCATCTAGAAGGATGATCTGATGTATCTTCTCCATTGGTGAATGATAATTCATAATTTGAGCCACCATATATTGAGAAAAGGTAACTGGACCTAGTTTAAGTAGTCATAACCACCATCCCAAACAGGAAAGGAGTTTCTTTAAGATCTGGACAGGGTGGTCATCCCCCAATGTTGTTGGAGAAAATTATGAGGCTTCAAAAAGTCCTAACAACAGAAATGGCTCCTCAACTCTTTAGATCTGCAATAGACAATGAGAATAAATCCTGCAAAAAACGAGATCTATGCAACAAAATTAGTTAAACATCAAAAATAAATAACAACTGATGCAAAATTAACTCCAATTAGCCAACATACAAGACAAGATTAAGGAATTATTTTGGTATTATGTAGCACCTATTGAAGGAAACAAGCTTTCCCCTCAATGGGATGGGTTCTTGGTTGTCCTAAATGCTTTAGCATCACGAGTCTCTCTCTCTCAATGGTGTAGAAAACCCAAAATATGTGTTGAACTCTAGCGAGAGCTCAAATGGAAAAATGAAATAATAGTGAAAATAAGAATGATCAAAGTGAATAATTAATGGAAAAACCCTCCTATTTATAACAAAATTTTGACTTATTGTTGATAAAGGAGAATACTAAAATATTATTAACCAAAATCTAGATCACATCGCTTGGAATATTTTATTATATTTTTTTGCAAGGAAAAAATATTTAAATTGGTTAAATACCTTTATTTAGAAATAATAAACAAATAAAATATTTATTTATCATTTCAAGAATGTGGTTAAATAATAATAAACAAATAATGACTTTTTAAACTATTCCTATGTGATTTAATCAAATTTAACAAGGAATAATAACTAAATAAAGATTTAATTAATTTTTCCTAGAGAAACATAAGAAAAATAATGATTTATAAAATTATTTCTCATAATTGTGTTAAATAGGACCGAGAATATTATTTAAAAAATGGTCTAATTAATTATTCCTAGAGGAAAATCAAATAAATAAGGATTTATTTAATTGATCCTCATGGGGTTTCTTATTTTAACCAAAAATAACTTAATGCAATATGGTTTATTAATTTATTTCTTATACAAATTCACTTAAAAATAGTGGAAAATCCTTCATACGCGACTATGCCCATGTTTTTCCGCGTGTATACGCGAGTACAGCTAGACTTTTCCGCGTATGCCATTTTTATGGTTAAAAAATATATAAAAATCCCTAATTTCGCGCTGGGTTGATGGTTACTCAGGTAGTTCAACCACCCCAGCCCGTGGCCAACTGTTTCCAACTGCTGAAACTACTTGGAGGGACTATAAAAGACCTCATATGTATGGCCTAAGGGAGAGAGAGAATTATTATTATTATACTCTGTTGGTTCCCTATCCAAGTCTGATTCCCCGTGCCTCCTGCACTTTCCCAGTTCATTTCAGGAAACCCTTGTTTCCTTGAGATACACATCCCTTTATATGTTATCTCGTATGCACCTGTTTGGAAGGAGACTTAGTGAGGCAAGGGCTGGACGGATCCGGACGACGGTCTGCGAAGGCCTTGGAAGGATCAGGTGATCTCTCCACTTACTTTTGTACGTACTATTTTTATAATACAGAAGTATCATGTTGTTCCTGAAGTAAATGTGTTGGTGTATGCTTTAATGTATGAAGAATATTTGTTATACATGCATTCATGATGATTTATTTAATGTTTTATATGAATCTCACTAACATATAGAGTAGAAATATACTGTACAACTTGTCCTTTGTGCTGGTTTCTTCTTGTATTTCAGGTGAAAGAGGAAGGACGATTGCAGGGAGTTTGGACTCCACGTGGATCTACTTCAAATGTAGGACCAACGGGTAAACCTCCCATTCTACTCGATTTCGTTTTTATGAATGTGCATGGTCGTGTGAGTCTCTGTTAAGTAGTACGCCCCTGCTCTGTGGAGGTTGAATCCCAACCAACCTCTAGGGTGTTAAATCCCTGAAACAGAACTGGCGACTCCGCTGGGGACCACATTTTTGTGATTCTCCTGTTGGGTTGTTTCAGCTGTTTGGTAGGATACCAACAGTTTTTTCTGTCTTTTACAGTCCAGTTTGCTTTCTTGCAGTCAGTCTGAAGCTTTTATACCTTTCCCAGGCTTGTACTTTTTATTTTTCATTATCTTTCTTTGTATACGCAGTTTTTCTTGCACACAATCGCGTATACCCGCGAGTTTGTGTAGAAGGAACCGCGTATACGCGGGTTTCCCTCAACACAGACGCGTATACACGCCTGTTGCATAACTGCAAGGTCGCGTATACCTAGGCTGAATTTGAAATTTCAAGATTCTGGTGTTTTTGGTCTTTTCTGGCTGTGGAGGCCTGTGTCTGCAGAGTCTCTGTACTTACTGGAGTGTGACATAAGTGGTTTTAAGTCTTGGTTCTCTTTCGTTTGTCCGAAAACTGATCTTTTTGGCGAAGTGTTCTTGTTGGTGCTAGCACTCCTGGATTGAGTTCCAAGATCGCTTTCTGAGCGTTCTTGGCTGTTCTGCTTTACCAGAACAGAGAGCTTTTGCTCACTGACTCGCTCCTGTCTTTGTTTTGTGCTTCGCATTGCGTTCTTTGCTTTGTTTTCGATTGGTTTTCTTGAGTTTCATAGGCTAGGGTTTTGTTGCAATTTTCGAAGATCTTTTCTTGTTTCTTTGGAGTTTTGTGTTGCAACGAATTTGCACTATTTCTCTTGGCTGTTTGATTGAGTTTTTGGTCTTCCGTTGCTCTCATTGATCTTTCTATCATTAGCCTTATAAGGTTTGGGGGCATAGCTGAAGTTTATGCTTGAAATTCGGTCTCGTTTTGGCTTGGATTGGGATAGTTGTTCTTGGTTTTCTTGAAACCCTTGTTTTATAAAACTGAAAAGCCCAAAAACATTTGTTTTGCTTTTTGTTTTTGCATATCAAAAACTCAAAAAACATTGTTTCTTGTTTTTTGTTTTTGTTGTTGCCTTTTTCATTTTCGTTTGGCTTCATCTTTTGGGACTTTAGTGAAATTTCTTGCTTCTAGTTTTTAGCTTGATTTTGAGGAGAGGGTGTCTTTTGATTTCTTCTTCTTCTTGTGGAGTATTTTGGTGTCTTATATTGAGAGTTCTTGTTTGCAAAAATTGGCTTTCTGGATATCAAAAGATGAGTTAAAACTGAAGGAGCCCTTTTGGGAAATTTCACCTTGTTTCAAGGGACTTTTTTGCATCTTAGAATTTACATGCTAGTGGTCATTTGCATTAGGTGCATTGAATCATTTAGTTAGCTTCTTAATTTTTTGTGCGTGTGAGTTTGTAATTCGAAAAGAAAAATATATTTTTTAGCCTCGTAGAACTTACATAGAAATTGCTCTTCATCGAAAGACAAAGAACTGCATGTGCATGTAGTCAGGTTTTTATTAATTTCTTTTGCGTCAGAACATCATTGGTTTCAACTCCATATCCTTGTGACTTAATACAACAGCCCTTAAAAATAAGCGATTTAATCTAAAATCAACTAGCAAGTTTTATTAAGTGTCAATCACCAACTAGCTAGGTTGTAGGGCCTTGGAATAGGAGAGAGGAGAGTTAACTCTCCAAGGCCGCTCAAACAAACATAGAAGTTTACTAATTGAGCGAAATCCAACTCCGTGAGGTGGACTGGGAAAGCTCTCATCCGAGAGTCAAGTGCGAGGGGAAGTGAAGGTTAAGAAGAGGATACCCCCCCTCCGATTAGCTGAATCTAACCTCAAGACCGTTCTGCCCAGCTTCTGATACGGATTGGTGTCCATAGTTGCTGTTCCTAGGTTCCACACATGTGACTGCGGGGGGGAATACCCGTGGTACCTGAGGCGGAGCCGTCTTGTCACTCGGCGGTACTTGGGGGTGCCCTTGCGGCTTGGGTGCTTGAACGGCAAAGAAATTTGTTAGAGGTCGGCGTAACTACTTGATACCAAGCTAGTTTTTTTAAGGCCCCTAATCATCCCGGACGCTTTCGAAGGCCCTATACTTCGCTCGTATTTTGAACGTAGGTCCTCATAACCGGGAGCAGAAGCACGGAGGTTATTTGCTTGCTTGTTTCTCGAGGTTTGTTTTAGTGGTGCTCTTTGCTCCCTGACTTGCCTAGCTTTTCACTTTTCTTGAGTCTAATATAATAAATTTGTAAAAGTGGGTGGTCAAGCGCCTCGACGTTCGAGGAGAGTCGGGGGGTTCTCCCGAGTACGAGCCTTGAGAAGGCGTAGGAGCGATCTAGCTGGTGGTTTTCACCCTGTAGAGTCTGACGCTGTGGAGAGAGATCCTCCACTAAGGTCTGAAGGTTTCGTTGCTGAGTCCGGTGTCGGTGCCGAGAGGAGCGTTCCGCTCACCTCGAGAGTATTGTTTCCTTAGGAGGAGGATTTTCAGATAGAAGATATACCTGAGCCTGCAGCTACAGGTCCATCTCCTCTTCCTCTTGATCATCCGTTTGTTATTCAGTACGTCGGACCAGAGTCTGAGAAACCGCCGGATCTTCCATATCTTGCTTATCTTTCGATGGCCACGACTGAGAACGCGGCTTCAACCGTGAGTGCTGCGGGCATTCAGACCCCTGCTTCTGTCGAGGCAGGGGGCACTTTTGCTCTATCTTCGAGTGCTTCTAGCACTGCTATGTTTGGCTCTGGGTTCACCCAAGCATATGCTTCTCAATCTGGTCCCTTTGTTTCAGGGATGTCCATTGCAGGAAATCCCTCTTTTTCTTTTACCGCCGGTGCAACTGGATCTACGCCCATCTCTAACATGGCTAGTGGATCGGCTTCGTTTCAGGGTTTCCCCTTTGGGACTGGGCATATTCCTAGTCCCAATCCTTCTTTAGGGTCATTTCCTTTCACGTCCCAGACCCAGAGTTTCAACCCTTTGGCTCAGGGACCAAGTTCGACCGCTTTTACGGGATGGAATCCTATGTTTGCAACGTCTGGGGCAGGGAATCAGTTCATCGCGAGTCATCCAGGGAATGCTTCTTTCCCTGCATCGAGTGCTTATCAGTCTTTTTCTCCTCTGTCTAATGCGTGGAACCCCTATCAGGGGCTTTCCTCTGTCAATACTTCAGCGGGGGGAACTAGCCTGGGTTTTGGTAACTCGGCGTGGGGAGGAGGTTCTTCTCCGTTTTCTACGGGTCCTTATTGGCAGCCTGGTGCCTCATCAAATCCAGGCTATTCTTTTCAGAATGTGGGAAATTCATCCCATCAAGGATGGAATTCTTAGGCTCCGCCACGATTACCATTTCTGGCAACGTTAAACTTGCCGGACTTGGCGAAGTTAACTAATGACCCGATTCGGTATAGTCCGGGGTGGCCTCCGGTTCCAACCAAACTTCCTTCAGACATTCCTAAGTTTGAAGGTAAGAATGGTGAAGATCCGGCGGACCACGTCACCACATTCCATTTATGGTGCTCTTCCAACTCTCTAATCGACGACTCGATTAGATTGAGATTATTTCAGCGCACCTTAACTGGGAATGCAGCTAAGTGGTATATAGAGCTCACTGGGGGCAGTTTCGCCACATTTGGAGAACTGGCTGTAACTTTTCTTAACCATTTCCAGTTGCCCGTCAGATATAAGGCTGGGACCGAACTCCTGGCTAATTTTAAGCAGGATGAGGCAACTCACATTTCTGATCATATTCAGGAATGGGGGAGAAGGAAGAGGCTTATCAAAGCCCATATTCCAGGTGAATTCCTTCTTGAGTGGTTTTTGAAATCGCTTCAGTCAGATATTTCAAAGGATGTATCCATGTCAGGGGTATATTCCGAGGAGCAGGCCATCTTTAGGGCGCAGCAGTTAGAATTGATCTATTCTCAGTCTGGCATGCTTTACAAGTATTTGCCTAATGCTCCTCGCTCCAAATTGGATCTTTCGAAACCCAAACCTGGTCCGCATGGTGACGGACTTGTCGAATCGGTCAGTAGTAGTGCAGCCAGCCTGCTTTCTCAATTGCAGCAGTTGTCTTTACAATCTGCTTCTTCTGGTCAGGCTGTGCCTGCTGATTCTTCACCTTCCCAATATTTGTCCATTAATGTTGTCCAATCTTCTGAACCCAAAGGAAATCAACAGTCCAATGGGAAGAAGAAGGGACGTAATAACAAGAAGAAGGGCAAGGATGGGAAGGGCAATGCAAATAAAACCAACGAGCGTGTTGGTGAAGGGCAAAAGGAGAAAAAGTGAAGTTTCCATGCAAGCTTTGTGCTGGAGACCATCTCACGCACCTTTGCCCGAAAATTCAGGATGCTCAGCGCCTATTATCTCAGCAGGGTTCTTCTAGTTCCCGGGCTGTGCTAACAAACCCTTTTCCCCAAGGGCAGCAATTAGTTGTTGGCGCGAACCAAAATCCTGGGGCTTCCTCTGGAGGTGCCCAGGAAGGGGAAATTCCATCGAACATCTTTATGATGAGTGCTCACGTGGATGTCGCTACGAGATCCCGTGATTATGGCGGAGAGGAATCTTCGAAGGCTAAGGAAGTTCCTGATGCTACTGAGCCGCTTCACATCACGAAGCCAACTGTTGAGTCTATGCCTCGGATGCCAAAAGCATCTTCTAAGCGGTCAACGATTAATCCGAACGCGAGGGCTGCCCAGAACTACTCGATTGTAGAAGATATGGCGCAGAGTCCTTGTGCTATGTCAGCTTTAGAGGTACTCCAGTCTTGTCCGGCTCAGCGCAGTGCTTTGCTCACTGCCATTGGAGCTATAGATCCGAAAAATTCTCTTCTGATTACCTTTGATATGAAGAATTCTAAGAAGAGACTTCCTCATCATATGGCCTTCCATATTAAATCATCGTACCGGAAGACTAATATCTTTCGCACGGTCGTTGATGAGGGTGCTTCTACTTGCGTGATGTCTCTCGCATGTTGGAAGACACTAGGATCTCCCAAAGCTGTTCCATCTAGCACTATTCTTACTGCATTCGATGGCCATTCTCATAGGCCCCATGGTATTGTCCCGGCTTTGCCTATCTGTGTTGGGGGAAAAACCGTTAACATAGAGGTTGAGGTAGTAGATGCAGCCTTGGACTACAACCTTCTGTTGGGGAGGAACTGGATATATGATATGGATGCTATTGCGTCCTCACTATTTCGGATAGTATGTTTCCCCCACGAAGGGAGGATAGTTACGGTGGATCAACTGGACTGTCCTCCTGTAGACCTGGATGCGCCTCCTGACTCATCTGTTCCTAAGTTGGACAATACTAAGGCGCCTATCGAGAATCTGGGAGTTGGAATGTATTCTTCCCTGATGGGATCTTTTGATCTTCCTCCTCCTAAGGTGTCTATCAATGCTATTTCATCCTCCAAAGCTCCCCTTCGAAGAGAGTTCTTTCGAACTCATTATTTTTCGGACCCTTGGACCTTACCTTCCCCAACCGCCACTTTGGAGGAAGGGCAAGTGGGTGGAATGGAATTCCCGATTTCTGCAGCTGAGATTGCATATCAGTCTGTTGTTGACACTGCAGAGACTAATCCAGCTCCTCTTTCGCCGGAAGAGTTGAATGGTGATGTGGCTCCGGCTTGGACGCTTACTTCTTCTTCTGCCCAGGATTGTCTAGATACTACTCTTCCATCTGAAGAGGCCATCCTGGAAGCAATGACAGGTATAGAGAGACCGTGGGATGACTTGCATCATCGGTCTTACTTCCTACCTGACTTGAGCGAAGTCGAAGCTAGTTTTCCAAGTCCTCGGTCTCCTGGACCTGTTCACCCAGTCTTGAGCCCCTTAGCACCAGCACAGGTTTATGCTGAAGGGAACATGGCTGTGATCTCTCCGACTATCCCGGTGAACATCTCCAGGAATCCCAACATTATCAAGAACGTTTTCATTGGAGCTGAATGTTCCCGTGAAGAAGTTCAAATCTATACCGAGCTCTTCAAAGAGTATAGGGATGTTTTTGCTTGGTCTTATGAGGAAATGCCTGGCATAGACCCATCTATCGTCCGGCATGAGATCAAGACGTATGAAAACGCTAAGCCGGTCAGGCAAAAACTTCGTCCGGTTAATCCTAGGAAGGCAGCAGCTATCAAAGCTGAAGTTGAAAAGCTGCTTAAGGCGGGATTCATTTTCCCGGTTCCTCTGACTGAATGGGTTTCAAACCCCGTTCCTGTTGATAAAAAGCAAGGAACAATTCGAGTGTGCATCGATTTCAGAGACCTGAATCAGGCGTGTCCTAAAGATAATTACCCCACACCCTTCATTGATCAGATTATTGATGAGTGTGCCGGTAACGAAATTTTTTCCTTCATGGACGGTTTTTCTGGTTATAATCAAATTACTATCCGTCCGGAAGATCAACATAAGACCGCATTTATTTGTCCCTGGGGTACGTTTGCATATAAGAAAATGCCTTTTGGTCTGAAAAATGCTGGAGCTACTTTTCAGCGGGCCATGTCTTACGCCTTCCACGACATCAAGAAAATTATAGAGGCATACTTAGATGATCTAGCTGCTCATTCTCGAAAGAGGATGGATCATCCAAAACACCTCCGGCAAATATTTGAGAGATGTCGTTTTTATAAAATTCGTTTGAATCCGAACAAGTGCGTTTTCGCGGTAACATCCGGTCGGCTGTTGGGATTTATCGTGTCTAGTGAAGGGATAAGGGTAGATCCCTTCAAGGTTGAGGCAATACTTCGGTTGCCTCCCCCGTCTTCAATTCGTCAGCTTCAAAGTCTCCAAGGGAAGTCTAACTTTCTTCGGAGGTTTATCGTTAACTATGCTGAGATTACAAAGGGATATATGAGGCTGTTGAAGAAAGGATTTCCTTTTCTTTGGGACGACTACGCTCAACGCTCATTCGATGCCTTGAAAAAGGCATTGACCTCTGCTCCTTTGCTGAGTCCACCCGATTATAGCAGAGATTTTCTTTTGTATCTGGCTACAGCAAAATCTACCATTGGTATGGTTCTGGTTCAGGAGGATGATGCTCTGGCTGAGCATGTTATTTACTACCTTAGTCGAGGACTGGTAGGACCTGAACTGCGATACACCCCGATAGAAAAATTAGCCTTGGCAGCAGTTCATGCTGTACAGCGACTCCGGCACTATATTATTCTTCGCAAAACTTACATCTTGGCAGCTGCCAATCCATTTCAGTTTGTCCTCAGCAGGTGAGTGATTGGGGGCAAATATAATAGATGGATTGTGATATTACAGGAATTTGATCTAGAGTTCATGTCTGCCAAATCCAAGAAGTCATTAGTCTTTGCGGAATTGATCTCCGAGTTGCCTTGTGGAGAGAAGATGATCTATGATGAGTCCTTTCCGGACGAACACTTGTTTTTGATCTCTCCACAAGATCCTTGGTATGGGGATATCATCGTGTATCTCCAGACTGCGAAGTTTCCCTCTTCTTTTTCGAAAGATGAGCGTCGTAAGCTGCGTCACTTAGCTAAAAGTTATCTGATTATTGGTGATGCTTCGTACCGTCGAGGGGTTGATTCAATCCTAAGACGCTGCTTAACTTTCGAAGAAGCTGAGGCTGTGCTCAATGATTCTCACGGTGGAGCTTGTGGGGGTCATTTATCGGGGCTTGCTACAGCCCAAAAGATTTTGCGTGCTGGCTACTTCTGGCCCTCGATTTTCAAAGATTGTATTGAATCGGTCAAGAAGTGTCATCCTTGTCAAGTGTATACTCGAAAAATGTGCGCTCATCCAGCTCCGCTTTTTCCAGTCGTTACTGTCGGACCCTTTACAAAGTGGGGTATGGATTATACTACTTGTAACCCGCCTTCGGCAAAAGGTCACAAGTACATTATCGTAGCGGTAGACTACTTTACGAAGTGGGTCGAAGCTATGCCTACTTTTGGGAACGATGGTGAGACTGCAGCTCTTTTCTTCTTCAACCAAGTCATCGCTCGGTTCGGTATACCTAGAGAGATTTTCACTGACCATGGCAGTCACTTTCAGAACAGTATGATGGCTGAGTTGGCTCTTAAATTGGGTTTCCGGCAGGAGCATTCATCTCCATATTATCCTCAGGCCAATGGCCAGGTGGAAGCCGTGAATAAGTCCTTGAAGGCAATTCTTCAACGGACGATTGATAAACATAGATCCAACTGGCACATTATGCTATATCCTGCACTCTGGGCATACAGGACGTCAGTTAAAACTGCAACTGGCTTTACTCCGTTTCAGTTAGTCCACGGGGTGGAATCCGTATTTCCCATTGAATGCGAGATTCCTTCCCTTAAGCTGGCTGTTGAGCTTCTTCCTGACACTTCTAGTCTGGCAGAGCGGCTTCTTCATCTGGAACATCTTGATGAGCAGCGTCGAGATGCCGCCACGTTGAACGAAGCGCATAAAAACCGATTCAAAGTCTAGTACGATAAGGCGGTTAAGCCTAGGGTCTTTTCCGAAGGTGACCTTGTTTTGGTCTATGCCCAGGAAAAAGATGCCTTGGGGGCGGGAAAGTTTAAGTCGATGTGGTATGGCCCCTATATCGTCAAAAAAGTCCTTAAGAAAGGAGCGTATACCTTGGTTGACTTCGAAGGGAATGAGTTGCCGGAGCCCCGAAATGGGCTCTATCTGAAGAAGTATTATGCCTAGGCTTTGCCCCGGCATTTTGCTTTGTATATAGTAGTTTTTGTCTTGTACATATCTGTTTGATTTTCGATTTTTGATGAGATGGTGATGTTTTTTGATCTGCTTTGGCAGGTTGTGTTGATGTCATGAGTCATTATGGTTTCGCCGATGGTGCTAGTAGACACACCCGGAACTTAGCTTCCGCGGCTTGGGTGCTTCATTATCCTTCCGGTCAGGTGTTGGTATCAAGAGGGGTCTGCATTGGTCTTGCTTCCAATAACGTAGAAGAATACACTGCAGTCATTCATCTACTCTCGGAGGTAATATCTTTGGGTGTTGATTCGTTGGTAGTTTTCTTGGACTCCCAGCTGGTGGTGTCGCAGTTGAACAACACTTATCGGGTACGAGATCCAGTTTTATTACGATTGTTCTTGAGGGTACGTTTGTTACAAAGGTCATTTCAATTTTTAACATTCATTCATATTCCTCGAGCTGACAATTGGTTTGTTGACTCATTAGCTAATCAAGCTTTAGATTGGCATATTAATCATTCAATACAATAAATTTTAATCATCAAAAACATCATACATTTGATACATTTATCACATCACATCAAATATCGTTGTATATATATCATCGGTATGTCAAAAAACTTTACAAAATTTTGGATCCATCAATGCCGTACAAAACTTGGGCTTATGCCCCATCATGTTCAGTCTCAAAAAATATACAGTCATCTAGTATGTGAAATCTATCTACTCCTGAGGACCCTGCCCGGCGTTCCTATAGAACATCACTGCAGTGGCCACACGGCGGAACAGTCTAACCCAGTCCCGGGGTACTCCTACAACCCGTCTCTGGACGGCTTCTGGCAAGTCCTCCATAGCAGCCAGAGGGATTTGGCGGGTCAGTCCATCCAAGTTTCTCTGTACGGCCTGGAGGGTCCTGTCAGAATCCGCTGTCTCTGCTTCACCTCTGCGGCGCTTGTGACGTGCTAGGCCCTCAGGACGCACTGGTCCAACATCTGAAACATGATCATTTTTTCATTTGTCAGTCATTATGAATCCAATCCAAAAACATGTTTGTTTTTCATTTTTCATACATATTTGAAAAATCCAAAAAAAAAAACATATAAGTTAAAATTTTTGAAAAAAAACTTACCGACTGCTCCCCATGTTGCACCGGGTGGAAGTACTAGATCTGGATCTCCTCGGAAATCCATCCCGGCATAGGGGTAGTCATCCACTGCGATGATTTGTTCTCTCCACCATAAGAAGAACTCATCATCCCAGGTGGTGCGGGGTACTTCGCTGCCCCCCAGTCTCTTCATCATGTCTGCCCAACGGGCAATTCTTGGGTCCCGAGGGCTGCTGATAGTTGAGATGACTTTGGGTCTCAAAGCTGGAACTCTCTCGAAGAAGAATGTAGCCAAAATGGTTCCATAGCCAAAGTGTTTTGTTTTTGTTTGGCGAATGGAGGTCAGTTGTTGTTTCATGTTTTGTAGCAGGGCAGTGCACCAATCATACACATGAATTAAGCACTCTACGGCTATGCTCATGTGCGTCCTGGACGCCTGATGCAGTGAGGCAGATCCTGCCACTCTGCCGATGGTGAATAGGAGGATCTTTATGTGCAAGTCCCTGATATCTATGATTGCAATCTGTGTGCCAACTTTCTTGGAATTTTCTATGCAATAGATTTGGACATAATCCTCCACGGTTAACCCTCCCAGGGGCTTTCCGTGCAGATCCACTGGGTCTCCCCTCCTGGAGAGTCCAGTGATGAAGTATATATCTTCTACTTCTATGCGTAGTGGCATTTGATCAATGATGAAGCAATCCTGATCCGGTTCCCAATAATTTACCAGCATTTCAAGCAATCTCACATTACTTTTCATATTGGGCATTTTGAAAAATTTGAATAATCCACAGTTTCGGAGGACATTTTGTGTCGCGCGGTCCTGCATGACCTCTTGGTCTATTGCGCTGTGCTCACGTTCCCTCCAAGAAATAGTCATCCTGAAAAATTTCATTAAAATTTGCATTAGAAACTTCTTTTTGAGTTATGGACCTGCGCATACGCGACTTTTCCTGTGCACAGTCGCGTGTATACGCGGCTTCACCTCATTGAACCCGCGTATGCGCAGATACGCATTTTTTAAGAAGGGTTTCTAGGCAAAAATTCACTTAATTTTAATTTTTAAACGGACAAAATGATTAAACAAGATGAATAAGGAGCCTACCTGAAGTTTCGCTGGATTCCGATGGTCGGTTGTTGCTGATTTGACGAAACAAGTTTTTAGCTCCAGAGCTCTTTTTCCAAATCAGCTATGCAATAATGAACCAATTGGGAGGTAATTTGTGTATTTATGACTAAAAAATTGAAAATTTTTGCAAAAATTTCCTTATGCTTATTTTTTCGATCTATCTTACGCTGTATAACTTGATTGCTTGGAAGTGCCTAGTTTGGTATGTTTCAGGTACATTTTGACGATTTCGAGACTTTTCCCGGTTTTGACCCATTTTTTCAGACTCGTCACGGCAGGTATATGATCTTCACTGGCATATAGGTTAGGGAATCACTTTCCGTTGCATCTTGCATTCTAGCCTCCATACTGATCACTTGCCTTAGGGTCGATCCCATCAGGTCATGAGCATTACACCCTTTTCACTCGCCGATTTTTAATCATGACTTGATGGTAGAGCCTTCCTTTACATGGGCTTCCTAGTTAGTTCCTCGCTATCACTTGTTGCCCATGATGCTTTTTATGTAGGCTCGGGAGTCCTCTTTAGTCCCGCCATGTCTTCTGTGTTGAAGCTTCATTCTTCTTCTTCATCACTTATCATTTTTTCTGGCTTTTACCCTAGAGGCTCCCCGGTGTCGTTAAGTTGTATTACTGCATTGCATATTGGCTACTTGTTTATCCTGGCCTTTAGCCGGCTTCATTTGGACTCGATGTTTAAGCCAAATTTTGACCTTGACTTTCTGTACAAGTTAACCATTGCATGCACTTAGCTATCACAACTTGACACCTTTGTACCCATGGATGGAACGTTCCTCTGAGTATCACTGACCAGTTTTCGCCACCTTGCATTGAGCATAGGATTGTTCCATATCCCAGGAACTAGTGCATCTGCTTTTTTGATACTCGTTCTGTCCATTGTACCATAGCATTCTTTTATTCTTTTTCAGGATTATTATGAAAAAGACAAAAAAATCAAATATAACAAAAAGAGCGGGAACGGGATGTATCTTCATTATTTTGATGGTAGTACAGAGTCAGTTTTGTCGCCCTTGAACAAAGCACATATACTTATATATATTTCCTTCATTTGGGATGGTTCTAGTTTGACCTAGGTTCAGCCTTTACCATGTTTCACTTGTCAGTTCTCCCCCGGTTGGTTATCTCTTCCGATCATATGGAGAGTTTGTTTTGCCTCCTGCAAGACAGACTTATATAGTGTCACTTTTACTGCCATGGTCATCACAGAGTCGTGCTTTTGTTCAAGGGAAGTCTAGCCTGAGTCGGCCATTCTGCGGTGTCTCTTGACTCATTATTCAGTCGGCCTTCCCGGTCTTGTCAGTATCATGTTCTATCACATCGGATGTTTTGATCTTCTGCTCGTGCTGGTTTGAGAAGGTCCCCATTGACTTCTTGCCGGCGGGTTTGTCTCTTATCGACTACGACACATTGCTCTGAGAGCAAACCTAGAGCCGCACCTTGGGCCTATTTCCATCATTGATAGGTGACCTCGTGCTCGGCATTTGATCATCATCATGGGTCTTTGACTGAGTGGTTTCCCCTGTGTTCGACGTCAGCACACATTATCACACTTGGGATTCGTGCAGTACCTTGATTTCCATTTGACCCTATCGGTGGATTTCTCGCCTCTATGTCAGCTTCCATTATTGGTTGGTTCAGAGGGTTTCTTCCGTGCGCTAGCTTCATCTTGTGCATGTTGGAAACGTACTTCGGTTTGGTTCCATCACTCTACTTCGTCCGATTCCTTCCAAATCTTGGCCTGCGGGTTACACTCGCGCTGGACTGATGTGGGATGCCTTAATGCCTTCCTTCCAGCAGATCTTTTCCCATCGACTCCGACTCATTGCTCTGGGAATAAGGTCTAGAGTCTTTTTGTCAGTACCTTAGGGTTTGCAGTCATCAGTGGCAGACTCTTCGCTATCGACAGTGGGGATTCATCATTGCCTCCTGATTGGTAGATTCTTTCAAGTGTTCGACTTCAACTCATTCATTCACACTTTTCAGATTGTACTGGGGCACCTTGACACTCATTATCATTATCGGTGGGTTGTCTCGCGTTGGTTAACGGGAAACATCATTGCCCGGTAATCCAACGATTTCTCACATGGTCGACTTCAGCTCATTTATTCCCAGTGTGTAGAATTGTGTCGTTGTGATCGGTGAAGACCTCGGGTTGCATCAGCATTTCTCGGTTCACTGTTGACAGTTCTCTCAGTTTCTGCCAGTGTTGCCGTCCACCCTTATATGTTGCAGTTCAGCACAGCAACATCTTATATGTTGATCCCCGAGTTGCGTGATTGTACCATTTGATCCGCCTCTTATGATCCGGTACTTGGAGATTCAGTTACTTGATCAGACATCCAGTTGCACTATCTTTGATCAGATTTCTATATGTGATACTTGGACATTGATACAGACTTGTATTTCCGGGCCCTGCTCAGATGATTCACTATGTACTTTCAGTTCAGTTATACTTGTATACATGTTGGATCTATTCAGTACTTTCTATCTATATGATGTATTATTGACTAAGCATGGGTATGCCCGCCTCAGCATGTGTTGACTCTCTGGTTTCTTTCATTGGTTTTTGGTAGGCTGAAGTCTGGTGAAGTCCTCTCTTGTCCTTGCGAAGTTCTTTCTATGTGCATAATACATTTCGGCCATCATGTACCCCTTCTGACCTCATATATTAGGGGGCATCTGTTATAGCATCATTTCTCACCTTGACATGATTCATGATTGCTTCATGGCTTTTTGGGCACCCATTCCTACAGACTTGGACAAATTCACTTAAAAACAGTGGAAAATCCTTCATACGCGACTATGCCCGTGTTTTTCCGCGTGTATACGCGAGTACAGCTAGACTTTTCCGCGTATGCCATTTTTATGGTTAAAAAATATATAAAAATCCCTAATTTCGCGCTGGGTTGATGGTTACTCAGGTAGTTCAACCACCCCAGCCCGTGGCCAACTGTTTCCAACTGCTGAAACTACTTGGAGAGACTATAAAAAGACCTCATATGTATGGCCTAAAGAGAGAGAGAATTATTATTATTATACTCTGTTGGTTCCCTATCCAAGTCTGATTCCCCGTGCCTCCTGCACTTTCCCAGTTCATTTCAGGAAACCCTTGTTTCCTTGAGATACACATCCCTTTATATGTTATCTCGTATGCACCTGGTTGGAAGGAGACTTAGCGAGGCAAGGGCTGGACGGATCCGGACGACGGTCTGCGAAGGCCTTGGAAGGATCAGGTGATCTCTCCACTTACTTTTGTACGTACTATTTTATTAATACAGAAGTATCATGCTGTTCCCGAAGTAAATGTGTTGGTGTATGCTTTAATGTATGAAGAATATTTGTTATACATGCATTCATGATGATTTATTTAATGTTTTATATGAATCTCACTAACATATAGAGTAGAAATATACTGTACAACTTGTCCTTTGTGCTGGTTTCTTCTTGTATTTCAGGTGAAAGAGGAAGGACGATTGCAGGGAGTTTGGACTCCACGTGGATCTACTTCAAACGTAGGACCAACGGGTAAACCTCCCATTCTACTC